>JAKOGI010000932.1:252500-363014 GCA_029747015.1 Carnegiea gigantea
AACCAAATTATAGGCCATTGAAAACTGAATGTGGTGGAGGAGATGGTTTACCAAACTATGAAGGAGATGATTACACTGAATGCACATATATAAATAACCAACAAATCAAGATAGAAATTAGTGGGGAGGAAATTAAAAACAAAAATGAAGAGGAAGTGACTTGGTTAATTTGGGTAGTACCTTTGAAGATCACAGCCATGAGGCTGCCATCTATACTTGAGATAATCCTGATCAGGCCTTCCATTCCTCTGACAATCAAAACCAGAACCAATGAAAGGGCAACTCCTTGAATCATAAAGTGGGTATGATTCATCATACACCCAGTTTCCTCTGAAGAGATCACAGCCGTTGATCAGTCTCCTCTGCCTTGTCCTCAGCCTGCTCCTTCCCACACGGTGTAGTTCCTCGTCCACCTCGTTGCTGCTGTTTATCACTGCTAGATTTACCGATAGAAGAATTACAATCCTGACGATAACATTACGCCAGCCCATCCCAGAAGTCCCCATTTCGAACACACGCAGAGAGAGAGAGAGAGAGAGAGAGAGAATTTATAGGGAAGGTGAGAAAAGCAAGATTTGTGAGTTTGAAGAGGGGGGGAGGGTGCAGGGGTTAAGTGTGGGGTTGGGTCTGAACCGTCTGATCTGATGGGTTAACCGATGAGATGACGACAGAAGATATAAAACGAGTAAGAAATGCGGGGGTTGGAATCGAGATCCATGCGTCTGGGGTATCGTATATGATTGATTAAATAATGTTTACGAATGCAACGGATCTTATTCTTATTATGATCTGATCCAATCAATGCGAAACTTGAAATCAATGCGATTGGATCTTGCAGGGTGTAATTTTTTGGTCCTACCTGAGCTGTTACGTATTTTGAGGTGGCACAATTTGTTCTAGGCAGGCTATTGAGTTGATAATTGCCCATTTTGGGCCCAAATTGGGTAGTTGTTACCCAATTATTACCCGAGGTATTTGCCTATATATTTGAGTGCTTCGATAACTTACATACGGCCTGGTTGTGATATTCTATATTATTGTGGGACTTTTAAATGTAATTATTACGTGGAGATTTTTTACGTTTAAAATATGTATCATATTTATGATCACAAATTTCCCAGTAGCTATATGAATAGATTTATGTTCAAAGAATAAATATATGATAAATATACTTTCAAAAAATATATGTAGGTTGCATTAGGGCAGGGAGCATTTGCTATCATGAATATGTAGTAATTTGCATAAGATATCACTACTTCAATTCTTTTTGTCAGTGTTTTTAATCACCAACTTCTTTTCCTTTCAAGGGTTTGGTCGACGTATGTTACTTGCAACAATTAATTTGCCCACCTATGCAATCTTTCTTAAAATTTTTTTTTTAAAGATTTTAGTTTTCGTCAATGATTAACCTACGTCTACATTAATGAGAATGTTGTTAAGACGATAAGGCTTTTTTTTTTTTTTTTTTCAGTTGTTACCTTACCCTACAGTTAGGAGTCTAGGCCTCTAGGGAATAATAATAAATTTGCTAGCTCTTGAAATATTGTTATTCCACTATGTATTGGAGGTTTCACTGGCCTTAGTATTTCATCTTAGGCTCTTTTCACCACTCTCACAAACCTAAAGAGTCAGTCACTGTGTTTCATTTTGTTTGATATATATAAGGTGTAAAGGTCGATGTAAGCAAGGTTGGAACTTAGATATCTTATAATAACACCCAAAGACTTTACCAATTGAGCTAAATTACACCCACAGGTTACTATGTTCATGATTAAGTTAAAGTATAGGAAAACTTGGATATGCATTCTAAGTATTCTAAATGAAAACTAAAAGAATTTCCTCTATTCATGGGTCACTTGTTAAATGATTCATTAATTAGTTCTGGCAACTCGTGTAGCCCATCGAAGACTTTTTATGTTTTATAATTATTTTTACATATTAATTACAATAGTTATCTTCTATAGATATATTAAAACATAAGTGCCTAAGTGAAATTCAAATCTAAAAGTGATAAATTTTTGAGAGGTTTGGTTACTCCTAAGCTAATGTCTAACCTAAATAATTTATTACGGTTATAGACATTACTAGAGTATATATGCGATTTGGACGAACATCAATTAATATTTATGTAAATAATATATTAGAATAAAAAATAAGTTAACAAACTTTGTTCTGATAAGATTATCTCAAGCTAAAAACTAATGAGATATATGTAAAATATGAATGAGACATGAAAGATTAAAAATGCAGAGATAATGCGGGTTCATTTAAATAGATCTAAGAAATTTTCCTTAACAATTAGATGTAAGAAAGATAGGTATATAACTTTTTACTTTTTATTGCATTCTTGAAGTAATATACGGTTTTGCACTAATATATGTTTTGACTTTTTAATTAAAATTTAGTGTTGTTAATGACCCCTTTAACTTTCATGCACATCTGTTGAATGCAATTGGCCAATAAGAAGTCAGCATTTGTCAATATATCATGAACTCCTTCACTTTTATATCTCTTGCAATGTATGGTTGAGTTAAATAATATATCAATGTCCAATACGGTATATACGTCATGAACAATGTTTCTTTTGAAGGACACTTGATCAACAATCTTCTTTTCATTGTTCAGATTTATTTTATCAATTAAAGAATCTTTGTATCTTGTGCCTTTGTAAATTCACACATGTGCTGTTTTTACACATGCAAGTAAATGTTTATTCAAAGTAATTGATTAAGGAGAACATAATAGGTCCTGTGCACTATATATATTTATTAAAAAAATAGAAGAATTGTATGCATACTAAAAGACATAAAATAAATTAGACCAGTAGCTAATATCTTGACTAATAAAGTTGTGGCACTTAGCAAAAATGAGTGAAGTCACTCAAATTTATATGTAGACTATATAGATATGGTGATAATTCCTATTTAACAAGAAAAAATAAAAAGAAATTTAGAAGTTACATTTAGGTTGTACAATCACTAGTATAGGATTCTTTTTTTTTTTTTTGGGTTGTTTACTCAAATCTACTTATTTTTTCTATTAAAAGTATAGCTATAGAGAAGATGATATCAAACGAAATAAAGTTTTTACAGTTTATTTGGTAATTTTTTTTAACAAATTAATCATATTCTTAATGCATTTGCATAAAGATATGCAACTGAAATCGTTCTATGCAATAATTTCCCTACTAGCAAAGACGTGCGCATGGCCTCGGAATTAAGTTTTTAAATAAATGTATACTATTTTGAAAGTATCAGTAAAAAAAATTTTAAAAATTATTCAACTGAAATGGACAACAAAAGTTGCCTCCCCCCCTTTTTATGGATACTTTCAAGTGAACAAAGTGAAAGTGAATACATACAATAGCCATTGTCATAGGAAACATGTCAAAGATGCCCTTATATCACAATAATCATGTAATACTTATATAACAACTTTAATTCATTCAAAATATTATCTATTAAAAGAAGAATCTTAGATCACCTAATTTGCACATTACAAAATATGATAAAGTCACACAAATGTTTTTTTAAAGTAACTCCCCATGTCAAAAGAAATAAAAAAGATGACTGGCAAAGCACAACCCCTAAATGTTTGGGACGCAACATAGAAGAATATCTGCTCTGTATAACATTATCACGGTCAACAAAGCTTACAATATTCAAGAATGGTATATATATCACAAGGATCCTCAAAGAGATCCAGAAGTTAGGCACTAGAGGCATGGTCAGGTCATAGATCTTTGAATATCTACCCTTCATTCTTCAAGTGTACCACCCAGATCAAATAACAAAACCATCAAACAGAGCAATGTATAAGTGGCTATTTGAAGCAACCAAAGAACTTTTCGCTAAAGGCAAGACCCAAGCAGAAAGCAAATCTAGGCATGCATAGCGGGCTCAATCAATCCTACAGCTTTTGTTACAATACCCTTGAAATACTAATTTGCAATTCAAAAATTACAAAAAATAGATAAGGGATGGGATTGAACGGAGGAATTACATTGAAAGCAAGCAAAATCAAACCCCAGAAATTGATGGAGCTTGAAGGCCATCATTTGGGGGTAATTCAAATCGAAAGTCTTATTTAAAATGGCCAGAAAATGTCATCATTACTTCATTTAGAAATTAAACAATTGGGTAGCTCTAATTATGAGAGTTCATTAAATACCTCAAAAGTTGATGGAAATTGAAGACCACCTTTTTTCTTTGGGGGAGGGGTATTCATATCAAAAGACTAATTTAAATGACCAGAAAATATTAGTATTACAAAGAAGTGACTTTGTTTAGAAATTAAGCAATTGGGTAGCTCTGTTTATAAGAGTTCATTAAACAAAATATCAAATGAATAGGTAATACCAGTGAACCAAACCCAAAAAAATCAATTACCAAAATCATAACCTCAGTTAGGAGATACAGAGGTAGACCTTAACGTTGGTGGTGTTGTGGAAACAGACGTCAAATGGAGTCGCCACAATAATGTATTCCAAAATTAAGCACTAACTGTTTGAGTGAGAACAACCAATTTATCATCAGATATATTAATGTGAAACAGATCCCCTGTCCAAAATTCAAAATAGGACACGAAGGGATCCACAACCTAGAGAGAAAGGGAGTGCATACTTTAATAACTCAGATGGCTCGACTTGGATGCAATCCAAGAACTTGAAGTGAAAATGGAAAACTAAATCCAAAAAGAGCACCAATGATCAAAAACAAAAATCAAAGAAGATGATCAATTTAACCCTCAAATTGAAAGAATATTATGAAAACTGAGAATATCTAAAGCACAACCAAGAAATCTCTCAGTTTGCAAGTCACAAAATGAGGTGGCACTAACAGAATGTCCAGAACCTTTAAAACTTGAATCCAAGTCAAAAAATGACCTGGACAATAAAGAAACAAACAGTTGATAATATTATAAAGTACCATAATTGAAAGATTTAATCCTAGGACAATGCGTGGATCTAAGTTTTTCAATGATAAAATGCACAATATATCAAAATCCTAGTCTTCGATGTCCATGTCTTAATAATCAAATGAGAAAGATTTCATTGCAATTGATAAAAATGGGTCTAGCACAATAGTCAAGATAGGGTACCTTAAAACAAAACTTTTCATTCTTTCTATTTTTGTTGAACCAATTAAACCCTTAATGATAATTTGAGCAAATATCCAAGACAATAGCGTGAGAAGGCCAAATACCAGTCTAAAACCCCATCCAAATGAATGCGGACATTTTACACTCGAAAAAGCCCGTGCTCGTCTCTGTATTTCATTGCAAAAAAACACTAAGCTGCTTTGTACCGATTCTACTCTATTATCTGCTCGAAGCCTCTTTTGCATAGCAAGCTAAATAACACATGAGCGTCAACCTAAGTCAGCATCATCCTAAACTTTCTTCCAGTATGTTTTGCAGTTGGTTCTCTCATTTGTCTGCTCAGATCTCTTTGTTGTTTTGAATAACACATCCCTGCAGCCTGCACAATAGCTTGAGCCCTCCCTTTCTCTCCGGCATCACTACCAAAATAGTCTTCGAAATACATTCGGAATCTCCACAACCAATAGCCACTTGCCTTAGTTTATACTCTCTACATGCCAAAAGTCAACATCCCTCAAATGATGTAGCTAGCTACATGTGACAGTCAACATTCTTCAAATAATAAAGCCTAATCCATTGAGATCAAATAGTGTTACTGGTTTACACTAAACTGCATTTTCATTGAATAAAATACTCAAAATAATTTGTAAAACCATAGAATAGTAACGTATCATGCATCCTTGCATCTCTAGACACTAAAGCACAGCTTCAGGAGTCTCATCAAGCTTGAACATCTCTCATACGTCTTCAGGCGCGTACATTTGTTGGACTAATTAGTTCCTGTTAATTAACTAACAAAAGAGGCACTCAAATAATGATTGTACGTCACCCAAGGAAGTGTATGTGGAAAGTAATAAGAACTCTTCCCCTGCCTCCCCTGTTGGCTTCCTCATGCTCTAACACTTATAGCAATCTTACTCTCAAAACCACTGCAATCTTCTGCCAACCTATACACCATTAAGTGAGTCTCCTTTCTTAGAAACCCGCACCAAATTTTGATCAGAACAAAAGCTTATCTATCTTTGCTCATAAGTTGCCTCTGTGCTCAGGTTATACTTGTAAAATTAACAGTCGTAAAATAAAAATAATTGTGTGCATATGCACCTGTGAGAATTTAACAACTCAAATATGGCAGGGGATAAGGAGATGTTTTTGCATCCAGTATACGGTTAGTCTGAATCCTCCATTACTCCCTCCCCGAAAAAAGTCCCAAAAAAGGCGAAATAAGAGATGAAGAAGATGAAACGATAAGGGATCTTATGGCAGGAGTAAAAAACAATGCAATAGATTAACAAATGAGATGCAGAAGCCTACACAATCAATGGTTGTTAGTTTAGCCCTCAAAATTAAGGGGGAAAGAAGTCAACCTAACATTGCATGTGGATAAATCAAATTGAACTAAAGAGAGACAAATCTAACCTACAGGTCCTAAGTTGATGCTTGTTTTTCTCTGATGGAATTGAATCGTACTCTTAATAAATTCAATCAAATTAATTTCTTTGTAGACAATATAACATCCTCAACAACCCCGCCTCCCACCCAAAAAAGAAAAAAAAAAAGAAAAATGTGTACTCATTTACACTTCCCTCTCATATCCATTTGTCCCCCTCCTTTTACTATTCTTTTTGCTTACATTGTACCCATGTTTCCCCCTATAGATCAACATCTGCCTATCTACATCTTTAGATGACTAGATCTAGCAGTCTCCTCACTGCATGCCATCATGCATGCTCTCTCTCACGTCACCATTCATGAAGGTAGTGTAAGTTAAGTAATAACATCTCTGACAAAGTACATGCAATTTGCAATCTGAAAATTGAAATAATTTATAACCTTGAGCAATGAAAAAAAAAAAAAAAGAAAACCTACAAAGCAAATTAGTGAAAAATTTATCACAGCAGAAGAGTCCAAAGAAAGCAGTACTAAAATGAAGAAGAAGAAGAAGAAGAAAAGCAAACACACATAGGAAATTTCAATTAGGCCAAAACAAAAGAGTTGGACAAATTCAAATTAAGCCTACTTTCATACTTGTTCCACCATATCGTCAATCAACAGTTGTACTCTTGCTCTCGTCCTTCTCCTTTCATATAGCTTAACGGCTTCCAATCTGCTTCCAAAAATCAACCAAAATTAAACTATTTATCAGTAATTTAAAGATGGAATCTGAAATAAGAAAGAAGAAATCATTGAAAACCCAAAATCATCAACCAATTGATAATGTGGAACAGACAATTGCTAGCTCACTGTGGGACAAAGAAAAACATAATTAGAGCTCAATTTTCTCAAATACATGAGCATTTTTTATCAACCCCCCCAAAAAAAAAAAACTCATAGTGATTTGGCCAAGCCGTGGAGAAGCTTACCACAATCCTTAAAGGGGACGCTCACAGCTTCAAAAATGGAAGCTAGATTGATGTTATCAGCCATCTTGAACGGTTCTGCAAACTGATTATCCGGATATTGTTGCTTGATCCAAACTAAAATGAGAAGATTCCTCTATTTCCCCAAATAAAATCAGTTCCCAAATATAAAATTCTTCTCATGACGGAAAGAGAGGGAAAGTGAATGGGAAATAAGACTTCTGCGACAGGGGCATGAAATTGGAAGTGCAAAATTGCAGTAGAAATTAATTGAGTAGCTTTTTGTGTCCCCCCAACCCAAGCGACGTGTCAGTTGAGGGAAGGAGAGAGATACAGAGTGACATGACTTATTATTCCATAGCGTCAGTTATCACGTGATATTCCCCCCTTTCTCCATCAAAAAAAAAGTTATCACGTTATATAGGTAGAGAGAGATAGGCAGGGATGTAACGTGGGATGATGGAGTAGCCAGCAGTTAAAAAGTTAATAATTTGAATTTTTTGGGTTGATAATTCTCCATTTTAATGGTTGAGATGGGTCAGGATTCGAGAACGGCCATTATTTGTTTTCCGGCCGCAAATTTCTCTCATTTGGGTCAAATCTTTTTTTTTTTAAAATTAATAAATATAGATGACAAGGGTTTAATCACATGAAAAACAACAGTTTTTCTAGTATGCATTAAAAAACCCACAACTAGCTAGAATTGTCACAATTTCTTAAAATGCTTGGAATTGTGTTTGATGTAACCTATAATTTAAATACTTTAATTTTGCTTTTCAGAATTGTGATATATTCTCATTAAACTTGTCTATAATTACTAATGAGTCTTTTTTTAACAAAATTGATTGTATGATTAAGAAGAGGGCTCACTGTATATGCACCGCCCATTGTTTAGCCTCAGATATTTCTCACCATTTAATTTGATCCCATTATCACCTTTATTCTCATTTCACTTGAATATCTCCCCCAAAAAATGCAACTTTTATTTTTATTTTACACTTATAATTATCATTGACAGTACCAATAATCTAATTTTAGTGCTAATTTTTCACAATTTTACTCTAAGGGACCAATAAAAGCGGAATCCACACTAGGAGGTGGTGTTGTTGTAGGGACCAATGAATATATATTGGAGATGGAAAAACACTAATTTGCTTCTACGATTTGTCCTCACGCTATTCACAGTCTAAAAAGCAAGTGTCGAGATTCTGTTTTTAACCTCAAGCAAATTTTGGATGTTGAATAAAGCTACATTTTAGTTTGTTTTCTATATTTTTTTTTTTTTTGGGGATGTCTGATATATAAGTTTGCTGTAAATGTTGGCAACATGTGTTTCTCCAGCATTTTCCACTACGAGATATATATAGTTCAAAATAAAATTAAACTCAAAATATGTGTTTTAATTAAAACATTGGCACATGAACTCCATTTTGTTTAATTAATCAACACTGCTCTTCGGCAACAAAGAATTGTTGCTATAATTTTAGTACTATTTTTCAACTAAACAAAAAGCTAAACAAAGCTAATTATATTTTAGGGGGCAACAATAACAACTCATATATATGACAAAAATAAATGCAGTTTTATCAAAAACAAATTCAAAAGTGGAATGATCATTATTTGTCAATCATGTATAGAAACAAGCAAAATATAACAAACAAAATAATAATAATAATAATAATAATAATAATAATAATAATAATAATAATAATAATAATTGTAGAGCTTATCGTAGAGCTACAAATTAAACCACTACTTTGATTTATAAATAAGATTTATAACATAGAAAAATAGGCATCGATCCCACGAGGAAAGATTATGATAGTAAACTAGTTTAAATCTAATTAAATTTACTACTCTAATTTATTTTACTTTCTCTTTATATTACTAAAACAAATAACAATAAACAAGTAAAAATATGAAAAATTACTTAATAACCCTAAATACTCTAAATTTAATTCTAGAAATAAAAATAGTAAATAGCTATCCCTAAATATTCTAAATTTAATTCTGAAAATAAAAATAGTAAATAGCTATCCTAAATATTCTGAAAAAATAAAAACAGAAATAATCACACAATATTAGGCTAAAAATTAAAACAGAAAATAACAAGCAGAAAATTAATATTAAAAATCACAAAAAGTAATCTAAATTAATATTCTACAAGTTTATAACTTTATATCTCCAAAACTATATGTAATTAAATTCATAAAAATTAAAATAGAAAATTAACCACAGAAAATTAAAACAGAAAATAAAATCTGAAATTAGAGAAATAATAAAAAACTTGCACGCATTAAACTCACGAAATAATTCTGAAAAATTATGAAATAATTTCCAAAAATTTTGAAATTAAATATCAACATATTAGGATACTAAATAAACCCTAAAATTGAATAAAATATGCAAAAATATATAAGACTATTTTTAGCCTAATTTCTAACAAACCGGTAAATAAATGGCAAAATAGAATAGAAAATAAATCTGAAAATTCTAATCACACTAAAGATCAAAATATAGCTAATTAAAATTACCAAGATACTCCTAAAAGACTACGCTTTTTGGGGGAGGGATAAATGAAATTAATATTATGAATTATGAATTTAAGAATTAAAACTCACGAACTGAAGAAGTTAACTAAAAAGCAATAAATAATTATTAAAGATACCAAATTTATGAAAAATACTTAGCATAATCTACATCCGCCATGTAAATTAATATTTCTCATCAACACACAAATTGATTTATCTATGAGTTAAATTATAGAAGGCATCCACTAGTGGATCTTCCCTATTTTTTCTTATATTATAGTTTATTTAGGTCAAGTCCTAATATAAACCCTACTAATTTTAATAATTCTAACACCAGCGCAAGAATTTAATCAAACTAGATCATTAAGTATTAGAAAAACATCATCTAACGACTTGTAACCAATTTATCAGCAAATTAATTTAACAAAGATCTATAATGATTATCTAATTAAAAGAGATGGGTTTAAGCCATCCAGGATTAATTAGGGTGATACTTGTGCCCAAAAAATTATAGCTTTTACATACTAAAATCCTTTAAACTATCACATTAATTCGTATTATACTAATTAGCATGCATTCTAATTAATCTGATGTGAATATCATAAACGATAAATACTAATCGTTGTAGAATCATGAATAAAAATCAACTAGACAATAAAATATAGAACTTATTTCAAAATAATTAATTTAGCATGGTTCCAAATAGATTATAGTAAGTATAAAGAAATTACTCACTCATATTAAAAATACAATTACAACCATTAACCAAAGTTTTCATGTTCAACAATAAAATAAACACAAAAGAAATAAAATAAAATAAGAATAAAAATAAATAAGAACAATACTACTTTGGCTTTGGTGATGCGTCTGTGAGATGATGATGATAATTCATGATGATGATGGTGATGAAGATGTTGTGATGATGATGGGGTTGTGTGATGGCGTGAGATGTTGAGGGAGTGTGGTGGCTTAGTGAAATTTATGGTGCTGTGGTGATGAAGATTTGGGGGCTGACGTGAAAGGGATTTTGAGGGGGTGGCGTGAGATGGGGATCGTGATGATAATGGTGTGATGATCGATGATAATCTGGAGATGGTGATGATATTCAGTAAAGGTGCCATGGTACTGCTGCGTGAATATGTGGGCGCGGTGAGTGGATTTTGAGGGGAAGAGGCAGGTGTTTTTGTAGTATTATTCTACTAGGGTTTTCTTCTTTGGACTTCTTCTCTTCCAAGTCTTCTAATTTCTCTTCAAATAGGAGTAGTAATCCAAGCCCAAATAAATCCTTATAAAAATATATTTTTCATAAAATATTATTTTTTAGACCGACTTGATAAATTCGCTTATAAAATCCTTCAGTAAATAAAACGCGAACTTCAACGTCTTCTCTTCTCTTCTTTCTTTATTAATGCTTAACCTAAAAAAATGTATAAAATAAAATAAATTAGATAAAATAATATATATAATATAATCAAATTAATTATTAAAAATATACATGAATTATAACTTAACAAAATCCCCACACTTAGACTTTGGACATCCTTGTGCAAAGAAATCAGGGACTCGAACTAAGAACTACTGTCTTTCTTTCTTATAAAATCATGCATAAATATGATATTTATACTAGACATTGGCTTGCTTTAAAAATAGGTTTATTCAAAGTTAATTAGTTTTCCTTCCAATAAGTGACTAACTACTAAACATCCAACTACAATTAGAGTGTTCCTTAATCAGCCTCACAACATTTCTTTAATAAAATAACAAGAGCAATAATCATCCACCTCTTTTAAGCATGCATACACCGATCAAGAGGTCTAAAAAGTTTACAATAGAAAACTTCAAGTACGGTATGGCTCTATTGAACTAGAAGGAATAACTTATTGAAATTGATTCTAAACTTACCTTGCATTTTTTTCCCTCTTTTTTTCAAACTCTAATTGCGCACATATTTGAGGCCCATATAGGGTCTTAGAAATTAAACACTCTCTATCTCACACTCACCTGAATAGAGGTGCTGGAACAAACAATTTATTCTCATCATTATTTTTTTTAATTTTTTTTTTTTACAGTTAGTTTGATACGAGTTATTGATCGGCTCAAAAAAGGGCATAACTCTCCCAATCATGGGTTACTCCATACATAAGACTCAACTTGAGACCTAAACTTACAGGGAAAAGGTGCCGAGCTACCTATTCCTACCTATGTTGGTAAACTAACCTTTTTTCCTTTTCTTTTTCCTCTTTTTTTTAAAGACAAGAAAAGGCGTAATTTTAATGAGTTATTCTACTAATTCAATAGTCTAGAAAATGGGTTAGGTCATTTTATTGCCTCTGAAGTGGATATATAACATGATCAAATAAGATGGATAATCATGATAGTTACTCATCAAAGAGATAAATGAGGATCAACTCAAACTTCTCTGAATGACAGTTAACATGCTTAGAAGTCTTCACTCATAGAAGAATAAACTAAAAATAGTTAAGAAAATTTTTTTTTTTAAACCAAGCAACCCTAGCATAAACTCATATTCATGCAATTATTTATAAGAAAATCACAAATTTTTTTTTAAGAATGAATACTACGGGAACTAAATGCAGGATGCACCCTCCCACACTTAATTCATGCATTGTCCCTAATGCATGTAAAAAGATAGAAATAATGAAGATAAAAGTAAAATTAAATATATACTTCCCTGAAAATGTAGGGTTGCCTCCTAACCAGGGCTTTTGTTTACTATCGTTGGCTCGACCTAAATGAGCTCATGGATCCTCTAGTTGGATCTCCTCCACTAAGCATACCCGATCTCCTTCATAGAAGTGCTTTTGTTAGTAGCAAAGGATTTAATCTCAACAACACGATGTGAATAAGTCTGTACTACGATAAAAGGTCTTAGCCATCTAGAGTTCAATTTACCAGGAAAGAGTCTCAATTTTGAATTGAGTAATAACACTTTTTTAGCCACCTAAAATTCTTTCCTACTAAGCTTAGCATCATGAAAAGTTTTGACTTTACCTTTGTAGATCACTGAATTGTCATAGGCTTCCAGGCGAATCTCTTCTAATTCTTGCAATTGCAACTTATGCTCCTTTCCTCCTAGGTCATAATCTAGACTACACTGCTTGACAGCCCCATATGATTTATGCTCTAGTTCTACAAGGAGATGACATGTTTTACCAAAAACTAACCTATAAGGTGGCATATTTATAGGTGTTTTATATGCAGCCCTATATGCCAGAGAGCTTCATCTAATCTAAGACTCCAATCTTTCTTGTCTAGTTTAACTATCAACCTTTTCCAATATGCCCTTAATCTCTTTATTGGAGACTTCAACTTGACCGTTTGTTTGGGAATGATAACCAGTGGACACCTTATGAGTTACATTTGGCTAGCAAGGCACCTAAGGCTCTATTACAAAAATGTGTTCCTCTATCACTGATGATTGCTTTAGGAACTCCATATCTTTGTAGAATGAGAGATTTAACATGCTTCACAACAGTTTTAGCATCATCAGCTCTAGTAGCCATAGCTTCAATCCACTTAGATACATAATCAAGAAGCATAAGAATGTAAGTAAAACCAAAAAAAGGGGGAAAATCTCCCGTAAAATCAACACCCCATACATCAAAAATTTCACAAACATACACATTATGCAGAGGTATTTGATTCCTTCTAGATAAATTTCCTATCTTCTGGCATGCTTCAAATCTTTTGCAAAATTCATAGGTATTCCTAAAAATAGTAGGCCAATAAAATCCACAATCAAGAACTTTGTGTGCGGTTCTTTTGGGTCCAAAATGTTAAAATTGAATGAAATTCATTGTCATCTACACAACGCCTTATAATCTTATTAGTACAAAATTTCTATCAATATGGCTCATCCCAAACATAATATTTAGATTGAGCTCTTATCTTCTCCTTTTGGGCTCTAGACAAGTCTATAGGAAAGGTTTTGGTTACTATATAATTAACTATATCAGCATACCAAGGTAGCCTATTGGTGATAGTGTATAAAGTCTTATCAGGGAAACAACCGCTCAATGGATTACCACTCTCCCCATTGTCTACCCCACTTAGATGGTCAGCTACTAAATTTTCAGCTTCTAGTTTATCTTTAATCTCCAATTGGAATTCTTACAATAGTAGGACCCATCTAATCAATCTTGGTTTTGAGTCATTCTTACTTAACAAATGTTGAATAGCAGAATGATTAGTATAAACAATAACTTTAACACCCAACACATAAGGACAAAACATTTCTAGAGCAAAAACGATAGCATACATTTTCTTTTCTATAGTAGTGTAGTTACACTATGCTGGGTCTAGAGTTCTGGAAGCATAATAGATCATATGAGATACCTTCCCTACTCTTTGACCTAAGGCTGCCCCTACTGCCTTATCACTAGCATCACACATCAATTCAGAAGGCAAGGCTTAGTTAGGGGGTTTTACTATAGGAGTGGTGGTCAATTTCAACTTTAATTGATCAAAAGCTCACCTACAGTCCTCATTAAAATAAAATAAAGCATCTTTTGCAAGTAAAGGACATAAAAGGGGAGGCAACCTTAGAAAAATCCTTGATAAATCTCTTATAAAACCCAACATGACCTAAAAAGAACCGCACCTCCTTGACACACTGTGGATAGGGCAAAGATTTAATGATGTCTATTTTAGCCTTATCAACCTCTAATCCCTTGGATGACACTACATGCCCTAGTACCAATCTATGTTCTGCCATGAAATGACACTTTTCAAAGTTAAGCACCAAATTAGTCTCAATGCAACGCTTAAGTACTAATGTAAGATGATGCAAGCTCTCATCAAATGAATCACCATGTATAGTAAAATCATCCATGAAAAACTTCCATAATTTTGGTGATAAAATCAGAAAAATACTCATCATACATCTTTGAAATGTAGCAGGAGCACTATATAGACCAAACGACATTCTTCTAAAAGTATAAGTGCCAAAAGGATAGGCAAAAGTGGTCTTTTTCTGATCTTCAAGAGCTATAGGGAGCTGAATATAACTTGAATAGCCATCTAAAAAGTAATAATGTGACCTCCCAGCTAATCTCTCTAACATTTGGACCATAAAAGGCAATGAAAAATTATCCTTCTTTGTGGCTTTGTTAAGTTTTCTATAGTCAATACATACTTTCCAATCACTCTGGACTCTAGTAAGTATTAACTCACCTTCCTTGTTCTGCACTACTATTGTTCCCCCCTTCTTAGGAACCACATGGATAGGACTAACCCACTTAGAATCAGCGACGGGGTATATTACTCCAATATCTAACCACTTAAGAATTTCCTTTTGACCTACCTCCATCATAGGTGGATTTAGTCTTCGCTGAGGGTCTCTCTTAGGCTTAGCATCTGATTCTAATTTGATTTTATGTGAACATAATTTGGGGCTAAGTCCTTTAAGGTCTGCTAAAGTTCACCGTAATGCTTCACTATGTTCTCTAAGCACGCTAATAAGTTTATCCACTTGTTCAGATGTAAGTGCATTGGAGATTATAATAGGTAAGGTCTCATCATCCTCTAAATAAGCATACTTAAGATTTTTAGGCAGTGGTTTTAGTTCTAGCTTAGGGGATGAAATGCGAGAGGATAGCATCTTCGTGTGACTTTTAGGCAATTCTAGTTTCCTAGGTCTGTCAACTACATGCAATTGCAACAATGACTCTCCCACTAACTCGTTATTAATATGATAAGGCACATTATTAAACACAAACTGATCTGAACCTTGAGTAAGTATAATTAACAATTCGTCATCATGAGACCGTTCATAAATATCTTAGGATAATTCATCAATCATATCAAGTACAAACAGATAATTCATATCAGCAGGAAATCTCATAGCATCAAAAATATTAAACTTAATGATTTCACCATCAAATTCTATAGTCAGTGTTCCTACATGCACATCTATTTTTGTACTAGATATTTTAAGAAATGGTCTACCAAGTAATATGGGAACATCATGGCATGCATCACCCATGTCCAATACATAAAAATCAGTAGGAAAAACAAGCTCATTGACTTAGACTAAGACATCTTCTAAAACTCTATCTGGGTATGCATTATTCCTATTAGCTAACTGAATGACTAAATCAGTTCTCTTTAACTCTCCTAAGTGTAGTTTATCATAAACAGACCTAGGCATCACACTAATGGAAGCTCCTAAATCAAGCATGGCTCTATGAAAGGAGCGGTTTCCAATTTTACAAGGAATAGAGAATACACCTGGTCCTTACATTTAGGGGGAAGCCTCTTTTGAAAAATAGCAGACATGTTTTCCCCTACACTTACCTTTTCGTTCCCTTTCAGTTTACTTTTTACAGTACAAAGCTCTTTAAGGAACTTGGCATAATGAGACACATGCTTTATGGCATCTAGGAGGGGAATGTTGATCTCTACCTTCCTAAATGTTTCTAAGATTTCTTGGTTTGCCTCATCTACCTTTGGGGTTTTCCTTCTCGGTCTACTAGGAAAAGGTAGTAATGGCTTGTAAAGTTCCTTATTATCCTCACCTATTTCCTTAACATTAGAGGTGGTGTCTTGATCTTGGTTAGGTTCAGGCCTGTTGACCTCTATTTCATACTCTACCTCTCTATTTTTCCTAGGTTCCTTCCACTCTTTCCTGCTCCTAAGTGTCATGGCACTCACATTTTTTTCGGGTTTTGGAATAGTTGAGATGGCAATCTATGTTGTATTTGGGCCTAGAGGTTGCTAACTATGGTATCAGTAGCAGTCTATCTCTCCTGGACCTGTTTAAGAGTTATCTCTATGTTCTGAAACCTAGTGTCAACCTCCTTTTTCTGGTTATCCATCTTTTTTATGATTTGCTCTAAAAGGAAACTTGTTCTATCCTAGTAGATGGTTTATGTGATGGTTGGTCAAAACATAGGGGGTTGTTCCTAGGTCTATACCTAGGTTAAGGTGGTCTCTCCATCCTTCATTATAAGTGTTGGAGTATGCATCATATTTTCTTTGACCTTGGTTAGAAAACATTGTATTCACAGCACCCCCTTAAAGTGCAGGGCATACATCAGTAGCATGTCCCTCTAAACTGCAAATACCACACACCATTACTTTCTGAACTCCTCCAGTAATGAGTTTGTTCAGCATAGCAGTGATTTGAGAAAATTGGGCCTCTACAGATGGACCTGCACTAAGCTCATTTACCTTCCTAAGCTGGGACTCCCTAGTTTCAAATTATTAAGTTTTTTGCGCCATGATATTAACTAATTCCCTGGCCTGAACTGGAGTCTTATTAACCAAAGCCCCCCCGCTAGCAGCATCCATCATATTTCTATCTATAGGTAATAAACCTTCATAGAAATATTGAATCAATAATTGTTCAGAAATTTAATGTTGGGGACAACTAGCACATAATTTATTAAAATATTCCCAGTACTTATGGAAAGTTTCCCCATTCATTTGTTTAATTCCACATATTTCTTTTCTAATGGATCCAATTCTAGATGTGGGAAAAAATTTCTCTAAAAATGCTTTATGAACTTGGCTCCATGTAGTAAATGTTGCAGGAGGTAAGTAATATAACTAGTCTTTGGCCTTATCCTGAAGTGAGAAAGGAAAGGCTCTCAACCTAATTTGGTCCTGGATGATGCCCTCAGGTTGCATGGCCGAATATGTAATAATGAACTCATTAATATGACGATATGGGTCCTCACAGGCAATTCATGAAACTTAGGCAGTAAGTTTAAAAATCCAAAATTCAATTTCAGTGGTCGGTCTAATATAGGATAAGTAACAGACAGCAGTAAGTTTCTGTAAAGTAGCCATCTCAACTTTAATATCTTCACAACTTATCAAGTCAGAGCTTACAGATTTAGAATTACCTATTTTACTTTCAGACACTTCAAACTTATGCTCCTTTTTCTTTTCGATCATATGACTGCTCCTTAATCTCATAAACTAAAGCAACCTACAAAAATAAAATACTAGAGTTAAAATGAAACAATAAAAGTAGTAAAATTAAATAGAAGTAAACTAATGATTTTATTTTCTTTCCCCAACAATAGCGCTAAAATTTATAGAGCTTGTTGTAGAGGTACAAATAAACCACTACTTTGATTTATAAATAAGATTTATAGCATAGGAAAGTAGGGATCGATCCCACGAGGAAAGATTATGATAGTAAGTTAGTTTAAATCTAATTAAATTTACTACTCTAGTTTATTTTACTTTCTCTTTATATTACTAAAACAAATCAAATTAAACAAGTAAAAATCTAGAAAAATTACTTAGTAATGGCCCTAATTTTCTAATTTAGTTTTTGAAATAAAAACAGTAAATAACTATTCTAAATATTCTGAAAAAATGAAAACAGAAATAATCACATAATACAAGACTTAAAATTAAAACAAAAAATAACAAGTTGAAAATTAATATTAAAAATCACAAAATGTAAAGTAAATTAATATTTTGCAAGTTTATAACCTTATATCTCAAAAATTTTATGTAATTAAATTCAAAAAAATTAAAACAAAAAATTAACCACAGAAAATTAAAACAGAAAATAAAATCTGAAATTAGAGAAATGATAAACTACACTAATATAAATATGAAAATAAATACGAAAAGTACCCAAATTTTAAAATATAATTTTCTAAACTTAATGAAATCCTAAACCGAAATTAAAAATTAAAAAGCGTAATTTCCAGATTTATTATAGTAAAAAACCTACACGTATTAAACTCACAAAATAATTCTGAAAAATTATGAAATAACTTTCAAAAATTTTGAAATTAAATAGCAACAGTGTAGGATACTAAATAAACCCTAAAATGAAATAAAATATGAAAAAAACACAAAAGGGACTATTTTTGGCCTAATTTCTAACAAACCAGTAAATAAATGCATGGCAAAACATAATAGAAAATAAATCTGAATATTATAATCACACTAAAGATAAAAATATAACTAATCTAAAATTACCAAGACACTTCTAAAAGACTACTCTTTTGGGGGGAGAGGTAAACAAAATTAATATTAAGAACTATAAATTTAAGAATTAAAACTCACAAACTAAAGAAGTTAACTAAAAAGCAACAAAAAATTATTAAAGATACCAAATTTATAAAAAATACTTAGCATAATCTATATCCACCATGCAAATTAATATTTATCATCAACACACAAATTGACTTATCCATGAGTTAGACTGTAGAAGACACCCACTAGCCGATCTTTCCCATTTTTCCTTATATTATAGTTTATTTAGGTCAAGCCCTACTATAAACCTTACTAGTTTTGATAATCCTAACGCCAGCGTAAGAATTTAATCAAACTAGAGTATTAAGTATTAGAGAAATATCATCTAATGCCTTGTAAGCAATTTACTAGCAAATTGATTTAACAAAGATCTATAATAGTTATCTAATTAAAAGAGATGAGATTGAGCCATCTATGATCAATTAGGGTGATATTTGTGCCCAAAAGACTACAGCTTTTATGTACTAAAGTCTTTTAAACTATCATATAAATTCGTATTAAACTAATTAGCATGCATTCTGTTAATCTAATGCAAATATCATAAACCATAAATACTAATTGTTATAGAATCATGAATAAAAATCAACTGGATAACAAAGTATAAAACTTATTTTAAAATAATTAATTTAGTATGGTTTCAAATAGATTATACTAAGTAAAAGGAAATTACTCACTCATATTAAAAATACAATCACAATCATTAACCAAAGCTTTCGGCCCTGTTTGGCAAATAGCTATTAGCTAAGCTGTTAGCTGTTTGCTATTTGAATCAGCTGTTTGTATTAGCTGTTTGAATTAGCTATTTGTGGAAAAACTGTTTGGTGAAATTAGCTTTTTGTAATAAAGTTGTGAGATAAAAAGTTAATTCTTCAAAAAGCTATTCCAAAAAGCTACTCAAATTAGCTTTTTCAAATTAGCTTTTCAAATTAGCTTTTTCAAATTAGCTTTTTACACCTAAAAAGCTCTTCCAAAAAGTCATTTTACCAAACACCTAAATTAGCTTTTCGATTGGGTCAAACAACTAACTTTGATCAAAAAAGCTCTTTTTAATAAAAAAGCTCTTCAAAAAGTTATTTACCAAATGCCCCCTTCATGTTTAACAATAAATTAAACACAAAAAATAAATAAATAAAATAAATATAAAAATAAATAAGAATAATACTACTTTGGCTTTGGTGATTTGTCTGTGAGATAATGATGATGATTCACAGTGACGATGGTGATAAAGATGTTGTGATGATGATGGGGCTGTGTGATGGCGTGAGATGTTAAGAGAGTGTGGTGGCTTAGTGAAATTTATGGTGCTGTGGTGATGAAGATTTGGGGGTTGACGTGAAGGGGATTTTGAGGGGGTGGCGTGAGATGGGGATCGTGATGATGATGGTGTGATGATCGACGATGATCTGGAGATGGTGATGGTATTCGGTGAAGGTGCCGTGCTGCTGCTACGTGAATATGTGGGTGAGGTGAGTGGATTTTGAGGGGAAGAGGTAGGTTTTTT
Source organism: Carnegiea gigantea (assembly GCA_029747015.1). NCBI lineage: Eukaryota > Viridiplantae > Streptophyta > Magnoliopsida > Caryophyllales > Cactaceae > Carnegiea > Carnegiea gigantea. The sequence goes on from JAKOGI010000932.1 coordinate 273,017, forward strand.
AATAGTATTATTCTGCTAGGGTTTTTCTTCTTTGAACTCCTCTTCCAAGTTTTCTAATTTCTTTTCAATTAGGAGTAGTAATCTAAGCCCAAACAAATCCTTATGAAAATATATTTTTCATAAATCATTATTTTTTGGACTGACTTGATAAATTCGCTTGTAAAATCCTTCAGTTAATAAAGCGCGAACTTCGATGTCTTCTCTTCTCTTCTTTCTTTATTAATGCTTAACCTAAAAAAAAGATATAAAATAAAGTAAATTAGATAAAATAATATATAATATAATTTGTTATTAAAAATATGCATGAGTTATGACTTAACAATAATAAACGTGAAATTACTATATAACTGCATGTGCATCGCACAGGGCATAAAACTAGTTACAAATCATAACTCATTATATAAAAAAAAGTACATTACACTTGACTTAATGTAAAAAATTTATAACAATTATACTATCATATATACTTTCTATATATATTTTTTTGGTCTGAATTATTTTTGCATATTAATTTGAATAATATGATAGTAAAAGTGTGATAGACGCATCCAATTTACCTGCTAGCCTTGAAATTTTGGTGGGCGTCCCCTACAGTGCAAGTGTTGGGAGATTTTAGGCAATGTTAATCTTTTGTGTTACTAGTTTAATTATTTTTACCAGACTAAATCTTTGTGCTAACCAAAAGCATTAATTTTAGTAAGTTAATTTTTGAAATTTTCTTGAGTTCTTATGTAAAATCAGCTGAATTTGCTTAAATTAGTCTTGTAACTTAATGCTAGATTAAGTTTAGAGCTCGGTAGTATAAGTGGGCGCATCCAATATTCTTTTAAGTGAGCTGAAGAAAAGGAACAAAAAAAGAAAATTAAGGCCGAAAAAAAAAGAAAGAACACGCACCTTCTCATTTGAGAACCTCGATACAACAACAAAAACCAAACTCAAAAGCTCCATTCTAATAATCTCAAAATAGGCCACTCATCACTCCACCATCCTCATCATCGTCACCACCAATCTAGAGAGAGAGAGACAGAGAGAAGAAAGGAGGAAAGAACAAAGTAGCAACAACAAGTGTAGGAAGAGGGCGAAGAAGTGGGAGATGAGCAGAGGAGCAAGCGTAGCAGCGTCAGTGAGGAAGAGGGAGAAGCTACGAATCTACACGTATCCCCTATTCGCCCAATCCAACCCTAAATCAGGTCCAATGGCATGGAATTAAGGTGGTAACTATCCATTCCCTACTTAGTATTAATTTCAAATCATTTGAAATCTAGCCATAGAGTTTGATTAATCATAGAAAAATTAGGGTTTGGTGTGTATGGTTGAAGTTTGATTTAGGAGAAAAAGAGGGAATGGATTTAAGGTGGAATTGAGATATAGTGATAATTGATTGAATGATCATTGGCACTTAAGGTTAGTTTAAAGCAGTGCTAAATAAGTGAGACAGGGATTTGACTTGGAGAGTGTTATTGAAGATGGTTATGAAGACAAGAAGGGAATTGTTCTATAATCCACCTACTTTCCAACCGGTTAGTAACTTTTCCATAACAAGTAGCATGTCATTCATCCAAGAATTCTCTACAACAATTAGTTAGGTTAAGTGTATAATAGATGTTTAATATGGTTAGGTAATTATTTTTCAACACATAATGGTACTTACCTCAAATAAGAGTGGTCACTATGCAATAAAACACAGTGATGTGCTTCAGCATGTAACTTGTCATCAAGTTCGACACTCTCAATTGCTCCAATAACATGACCCCCAGAATGGAGCAAGTACATTTCCTTATTAACCTCACTATCTCATTTCTTTGAGCACAATTTAATGAGTTTCAGCACCTTTTAAATATCTTAAACAAAAGATAAGACACTCGTCTACAATGTACCTTTCTGCCATTAAGCCTTCTGGTTGAGCTCTATTACCAATACTTAATTTTAGGACAACTAGAAACCTTCAAAAATTTCACAAAATTTTGTTAGTATAGAAATCTAATAAATTAAAAAATAAATCACAACAAAGTGAAAATTTGCCTTTCAAAAGGGCACATCCATTGATAAAAAACAAACCCTCTAAGTTTGGTCTCTGAAAACAAACCTCTCAATGTTCCAGTTCATTTAAGTCATGAGGATCAAGTATTTTCGACACAGATTCCCTTAAAAAAATAGCTTAATTCAAATATCACCTTTTCCACCTCTTTCAATCATCAAAATGCATGGAGGCCTAGCATAAAATAGGCAAAATGCCCAGCATTAAAATATGACAATCAAGGTTTTTTTTATATTAGTAAGGTTTTAATATTTCAAATTGACACCCTTAGACATATTTGATTCTTATCCACCGGGGACTTTGAGATATTTTAGCATTTGTTAAAGGAAAAAAAAACTCTACTTAAAAGCTGACAAAGTGTGGCATGTATGAGGTATAGAAGACTTCTTGCTAGGAAGGTCAATCACATGGATTTCATGCCTTATACCCATATCCATTACATCCTTTCAAGCCTTCTCATCTTTAGACTTTCTATCAACATTTAGTAATGTCCTAAGCAAATTGTCGCAAATATTTTTCTCAATGTGCATCATACTGAGATTGTGTCTAAGAAGATTGTGTTCGCAATAAGGCAAATCAAAGAAGATACTTCTTTTCTTCTGAAGTATTTTGTTCCCTGCCAACATCACATTGAATAAAATCATCATTAGCATACTCAATAAGATTTAAGTTAGGATCACTAGTAGCATGTTCCTAGAAGCATAAGGTATACAATTATCTATCCTCTCTTACCCTTTTTTTGAGATGTAGAAGTCTTTTAATAGTTGAAAGAAATTTCATTCAATTTTTTTAGTGTATTATGTCCAACTGGCATGGTTGGAGGGCTACGATACTCCATAGAGCCATCAAGGATGTCTTTTTTAAGTTGATATGAATTGTTTGGTTCTAGCCACATTCGATGACCCATATAGCTAAATTTTTCCCATGATTTTGTGAAATGGAATGGGTGAAGGTAGGACATTAATGGAAAGAAATATCCCCTTAGTACTCTAATTAGATAATTTGCACCCAAGCAAGGAAATCATTAGTAGTGGAGAGAAGAGCTACTTGCAATTATCCTTAGCAAAAGCATCATAAGCATCTAGGACATCCCCTAGGATGTTCAACTCATGTGTTAAATGTTGAAAATAAATATCTATATCATTTCCACGGCTCTTCTTACCGCCTAATCATTGACAAGACAAATGATGTTTGTTTCGGCCACAATCAAGGTGGGGATTTGTATGAGATTAATATAAATGGACAAGAGCTATATACGATACTCTTTGTACGAAAAGGATTAAATCTATCATTTGCTAGTCCAATCCTAACACACATGGGTTCATGATAAGCCTCTTATATCGATTATCAAACTTCTTACAAGCCAACCCATTTGCTGGATGCCTCAAATTTCCATCTCTTGAATGATCAATGTAGTGTCATCTCATATTTTTAGCTAGTGTTATGCATGAATAAATTTGTTTCAATCTTGAAATCAATGGGAAATAATGCAACACTTTTACAGGCTTTGGGTTCATTAACTTATGAGAATTTAGCTAATCCACTTTTGCATTTCTGGCCCCATCATGTTGAGTCTTACATCGAGTAACCCTACAAACATTACGTGACTGTTCATTTATTGTTGAGCCTTGAAATAGCATACAATTATTGGGAGATGCATGGATTTTCTCATAACCAAGGCTTTAACTCATTTGTCAACTTCTTAAACTCATTTGTGGAAGATGGCAAAGATATCAAAAAATGGAAAGCCATCCTCTAAAAATTCTATTCACATGGCGAAAATCTTATTGGACAATCCACCTAAACATTTAAGATGATACAAGTTGAATGCCAACTTTGAATATTTGCCACCATCATAATGCTTTTCATTACAATCATGTACGAGTTTCTAAAATCCAATAGCATCAACATTTGGCAAAGGATTTATATGTTGTGTATTTGGTTGAATATTGCTATGAATGACGTAAACATCTCCATCCCTATCTTGGTCTACATCTATGATCATATTCTCATTGATTCTTATTGTTTCATCTTTTACTATATCAATGCCATCATAGTCAATACTTATCTTTATAGACGCATGTCTTACGACATCCTAAAACAATGACCTCAAATTATGCATAATTGTAGAATTGAGACAAGTTGCACTTGTTTATCCAGATTGTGGCATCAAATTTTCAGTGCAAGGAGTGCAATATTTAGGTGTCATTCTTTCCCCATGAAATACCCATGTAGTATAACCATGTAAAAACCCATATTTTAAATATGACTATAAACGACAATACAAGTCCATATTTTCTCGTTGCAACGTCTCACACATGAACAAGATATTGTCCCGTCCACAACTTTTTCACTTGCAAATGAATGAAATGTCTAGCCTCCTCCCTATAGCTTGGCTATGTATAGGTAATTGTACCTAGTTTTGTCCATTCTGTCAAAAACATGAAAAATAAATTCTCTTTGTTAAAAAAAGTCATTTTCTCATAAACAAAAGCAACTACTAGCACTATTGCACAATGAGCTTCGGAAAACAAGCTAGCACTCATTAATTCGCCTTTATCATTATCTTATTATCAAGATTGATGAGTACCTAGTAGATTAATGGAGTAAACTAAGCAGAAACACAATAAAACGATTTAAGTGTAGCATAGTAAAAATCAGCATGTGTAGAAATCTTAGTTGTGAATTTTTCATCTTAAAACATAATTTTATTTTAGTACTCTCTTTCTCTGAGCCACTAGCTTATACATTTACTTGTACAAGATTTGCACTGGAAATTAATTATGCGACATAAATTACTAGAAAATAATTTTATATATGAAGAATAACCTCATCTTTCTTGAATCTCCAATGTATCTAACCTTAGAGGACATACGTTAACATTAAAGTTACATTAACCACATACAACACACTGTAAATTGAATAATATAATAGCTGAAAGACTCGAGATAACAAAAGTATCATTTCATCCTATTAAAATAAAAAAATCATTTTTCTTTCTTTTGTTCTTCATACATTCTCTTGCTTAACAAAGTCCTATCTTAGAAAACTTAATGATCTCCATATATTTAATTACCTATGTGCTTCTTCAAAAACTCAGAGTGATGATGTAATATATCAGCAAGACCTTTACCTAATGAATGCATTGCCTTATTGAATTCACTTAGCATGATAGTATAATCGAAATTATATTACAAACTGACATATGATTATGTGCCAAAAAACTCTCGTTTAATTACATTTTTCCTGGGGGGTGAACATGAGAAAAAAACATATTTATAGAAAGGATAGCTAGTAACAGAACATGCAAACCTTATTCGAAAAACTTTGGCCCATATATCTCATTTTGTAGTTTGTGGAACAATGAAATCAAAAGAGTAGTATATAAAACAGTTATCCCATATCTTTTGAGAATTATCTTATAAAATGCAACTCAGTTGTGACATATTCAACAATTAAAAGAAGGTCTGCTTCAAAGATATTGTTAGAAAGTTTGAAAATTAGATAATATTATGCTATGCAGATGTCCATCTATACCAATTTGCACCTTTTCTTCAAAAGAATTATATTATAATCTTTAGGTTGTTTAATTAAACCAATTTCCATTCAAATTTAAAAGCAAGATGATGATTACTTTTTTGATCAAATAATGTCATTATCATATCCTCCCCTTCAGGTAATAGGAATATCATATACATGTGCTAGCATGAGCGTGTACATGAATATGTCTCTGATCAAAAGCTATAAAACTGACAGTAGATTGTGGGGGATGTTGAGCCACCAACCCACCTTGTGGAAATGAAAAGACACTAAATTTGTGTTCAATCCATTTAAATTTGAACTGACCCCTTAAAAAACACACTCTTCCCTTTATAAATTGGCTTACATTTGCAGTGGACAATTGACAGGACTACACAAGTTGAAAACAACTTTCTTTCTCACGTGGTTTCTCATCCATGGCAATGCCTAAGGCTCAAGAGGCAATAGTCAATCTCTGGGTTGTTATACAACTTTATAAATGTGGTTACACATCTTTGGAATACAATATCATAAACAACCTCATACATCCATTCTAGGTTCCCAACACCAAAATTCTTGCAATAATCTAAACATATGTGCTCTTTTCTTTCTTTGTCCTCTCATGACCCTAATTTTTCCATTTCGTAGATTCTATATAGATTTTGAGATCAATTGACTCAAAAACCCTAAACAATGCACATATTGGATCAGGAACCCACATGGTAGATAAAAAGACACATTTCAACAAGGTAGTTCATAATTAGTTGGAAATTAAAACCATTCATGAGAAGAAAACCAAACACCAACTTAATAAAAAAATAGGGGAGAGCTGGGTTTAAATTCGTAATGATAAATATCTAGCTTAGCGTCGAAAGCATGCAGAGAAGGCAAATAGGTTGTGGTTATAAGCCACTTGTTGCTAGTCGACTGGCGACATCCAAGCAAGTGATCAACACTATGCATACAAGTGGGAAGGATGAGTGAGAGTGAGACTGTCAAATTGAGAGTAATGTTAAGATAACTGATCCGGTGATCAAGCCGATCGGCCAAGCAGGTTGATGGTTTAATAGACCGAATTATTTAGACTGGGGTTGGATCGATTGACACGATTTATCGTCAAACCCGGTTGGACCGGCATGGCCCGGTTAAACCTTGAAAATTTTACATATGTTTGTTGTAATTTATTTTCAAATTTGATATATCACTACATACAATATCGTAAAGTACGATATAAACATCAATTTGAGTATTCAAGGCTCAAATTTTCCATACATTCAAAACACAAACACAATAACAAATAATCATACAATTGATGTCTATAAGTAACACAAATTAGCATCTAACAAAGACAACATCAACAAAAAAAAGGCAAATAAATTGTAACATAACAACTAACAAAGAAAACAAATGATCGATGTCCAATAGATAAGTAGCACAACTAGTCATCGCCGGAATCAAATTCATCGCAATAGCTACTTGCATGCGCCCTTCTAGCATCATCAAATGATGATAAGCCCAATCCTTTAGGATACTTCATCAAGTCATCTTGATCATCACTATCATAGGCTTCACTACCTTTAGCATTGTCATCATTATCATTGTCATCATCATCAACATGCAAGATTCACAAGTAATAAGAATTAGTAATCTATGAAGTTGATAAAGTAATTAGTCATATAAGTTATTTATTACATATATAACTCTAGGTTCATTAAGAGATTGATGAGCTTGTTTATTATGAAGCATTTTGTTCCAAACTCATCATAATCTAGCTCACCTTGGGGTTCATCATCAACTACCCAAAAATAAATTCTATCTATACAATCAACATCAATAGCATTGGGCCTTTTATTATTATAAAGCCTATAATCAAATAGATAGACATATTGTAAATATTATACATAAAAACTATAATAGCAATCCTAAGAACAAAGACGCTAACTTACTGATTCTTCAATCGAATATTATAATTAATGCACATAGACAAGATCATTCATCTTCTCATGCCCTAACCTATTTCTATTCTTTGGGTGGATGCAGTGGAAAACACTCCAATTTCGCTCATGTGTTGAAGATGATGTGGTTTGACTAAGATGTTTTATAGCCAGCTTTTGAGATTTGGCAATCATATCCAAATATTCACTACCAGTCATCCACATTAAAATCATGAAGTAAACTAATGTCACTAAATAAAAATATATCTATTCAAAATTAAATTATCTCAAATGTATTAAATAAATACGAACAATTAAAAATAATTTAATTAGTAGCATACTGAGGCAAGTAGTCTTAATATTAGTTAAAGCTAACTGCCTTCCAAATCCTTTCTCATGATCACAGAAGATCTGGTCTCTTCAACGAGCCTAGAACTACTGTCACCAAGCTTAGAGCCAATAACGTCGAGCAAACCAACCATAAGATCAGACTCTTGGCAAAAAAACTACCTGGTTATATTAAAATGCATGATTCAACTAATAAGTGGCAACATGCAAACGTTTGCACAATTGCTTATCCCATATGTCCTTCCCAATTCTAGCATAAGGCCTATACCATCTCTTCTTGTTCTTGAATATTTTCTTAAAGCCTTTCTTGCTTATGCATCCCCTCATAAACCTAGCCTAAAGCCGACTTCTCATTTGAATCACCAATACAGAGCACTCACATGAGGACCCATAATTTTTACAATCACTAAGGAATCATTCTAAAACTTAGAAGATAGAATGATTTCTTTCATTTCTTTGCCCCTTGTTGACCTAGAAGGTCTACACGTATCAAATTCAAGACTGGTAACCATTGCTTGCAAATCAAGCTTATGGTCATAAAGACTTTTCAAAGCAATGAATGGAGTGTCGGACCTTATATCCCTAGGACATAATATTTCAATTCATTTAGGCCTTTTCCTTAACCAACCTAATGGACATTTGTCATCATATAAAAACTTAGTTATTTGAGATCCATGTTGAGCAAGATCAACAGTATGAGATATTTTAGAAATATTATACAAGATTAGATTCAAAAAATGAATAACACATGTAAAATTGCTTTCATTCCAGAACATACTTACTTATACAACCAAATGTCGATTAATCAATTGCATTCATATGAACACTGTGCCACAACATAGATATCATTGTATCTCAACTTTTAAGTCTTAATCAAAATATTAGTCAAAGATAAGCGAAAAGACAAACAACTCAACCAAAGCAGAGATAATTGAATTTTGAAATTGAAAGTTTAAACCATTTAATTTGATTAAAGTATAATATGTAAAACAAAATTTTCATCACTGGTATCATTTCCATGTGGCAATGCAATAATGTCCCGATTTTCACCATAACCGCTTCATTTTCTTGAATAAATAATTAATAGTCACATTAATTAACCAACCCCAAAACCAATATACATAAACCACTTGTTTCAAAAAAGAAAAATTAAAAAAGAACATGTGCAGAAAAGGTTTGTAACAAGAGCTAATGGACTCATCAAAGCTGGCTAGGCACACCAACAATCCAATGTCCACTAATCGCAGCACCAACACTCGGTACCCTGCAGCTATAGCCGAGGGAGAAATTGAGAAAGGAGATGGTTGGGTCGGGGCCTAGTTTTCTCTAAGAGAGAGAGAGCAAGAGAGAGAGAGAGAGAGAGAGAGAGAGAGAGAGGGGGAGAGAGAGAGAGAGAGAGGAAAAAAGGTTAGCCTAGGCAAAGAAAGCAATGAGATTGAAGAGGAAGCAATGAACCTTGCTTACTGTTTCCTAAAGATCGATGTCAAAACCGTGGTGGGAACGCACTTATAGTACTAAGTGCTGTGGGGGTGGCTGGAAGCCTAGGGTTTGAAATCACGTGTCAAGTGGAAATCAGAAAATTTGGAACAAAAAAAAAAAAGAGGCCTTTTATAAGAACTGGGAAAACTTTAGTTCAACCACAGGTTAGCATATTCGGTTCGGTCAATAAAGTTTGATTGGGTTTTTCTGGTTCTTTTTAGAGAATGGTTCTAATCCTTTTCTAACCTGTTGCTCTGAGCGGTTCCCGATTCGACTGGCTGATCCTGCTGGTTTTCATAACCATGACAGTGGGAGGAAGTCTTCTGTTTCTAGAATATCTAGACTAATCCATTTATATCCCCTCATCCAACCTATCTTAGAAAACTTATAAAATGATAAATTCAATGAAAAAAGCCTGATAGAGATCAAGGCTCTTCCAGCTACCTAGCAAGAAAGTGGGAAGGCATTGTTCATTGATCATACTAAAGGTCAGTTCTTTGTGGGGAAATAATTTAGTTTTGTAGCTTTCCTAGGAAAGTCCTTGCGTTGCTGGATACCTTAGGAGATTCATCAAGCAAATAGATGAGGCTAACTAGCAGCCTTAGTCAGTCTAGATTAATAAGGTTAGATGAATCCAATGCTTTGCCAAGGTGCTCCATCAATCATTGGTTAGTCATTTTGAGGCAAGGAGCATCAGTCCCTTTTGGAAAGTAACCTATCTCATTTGTTAGCTCCTAAATAAGCTACCGAATGATAAAGGCTACTTGATTTTCTACCCAGGCAGTTCATACAATCAGTCCAGTTTAGGAGCAGTGTAAGGGAGTTATTTTTAGCTCCTACATAGCAGTTCATTTTGGCTCATTTAAGGACTTGAAAAGGTGTCAAAATATTTATAATTGAAAATCCTCTAGTTGTAGATTTAAATATAACAATATCATCTTTTAACCACCAGAAACTTACAAGAAATTCTCTTTGATTCAACAGATTAAAGGCTGCTGAACTTGCTGTCAGCTGGTTAATTATCATGTTTAGTTGCAAATTACATCCAAACTCCATCATTAGAAGTTCTTTGATGCTAGATTAGCTCCATACCTCAATAACAAAGATTAGAAAGGTCATTAGGTGTCAAAAATCAAGGCATAGCTACTGTTTTAGGTTGTTTAGTTCAAACTGATTTTCGTTTTTTTTTTTTGTTCCTTTGTATTTTTTTTAAGTTTTAGCCGTTGCTAGTTGATGGGGATCAAGCCCTTAATGACCAAGTCAAGATCCCTACTGTCTAACCAAGTCAAGAAAAGGAGTCTAAGGCACAAGAATTAACTCAAATTATCAAGGACATCACGGCTGCCCTAACTGCCCATAATCTAGCGCATCAGCCCAGTTTTGTGAGCTTGATTATTCAAGATTAAATTGGATTTAGGATGCTAAAATCCACTTTCTGGAACGCTTAATATGTCAACTTTAAGGACATATAAAGAGTTCTAGGTTAAGTCATTGGGCAATAAGTCAAATGGGGTCATTTTCTAAGTGCAGTTAAAATTATCCCAGTCTGCACCAGTTGCACCTTTTTACCTATATCTCCTAAACAAAAGCTCCAAAGCCTTTACAACTTGAGCCATCTGAAAGCTTACTTTTTGAGCTTTCTAGTAACATTTGTTTCACCCAATTTGAGTATGAAACTTAGGAGATATAGCTATTTGAAATAAAGGGTCGTAATCTGAAAAGTTGCTGACAGAAAAGTGAAAAGCACTTTTCAGCTTTTGTACTTGCTTGCTTTTTGGTTTTCCCCACCCCTTTGGCTACTAACCTAGTATTCCTAGGTTATTTCCAATGGCCATATGGCCTCTTTTGCTTATTTATATGCTGATTTAAAGGTTATAAAATCAGATTTGACATATATGAAAAGATTGGGATTATTCTCTCTCATTTGAACTCTCTTATACTTATCTTTGATTTGGCTAATCAAAGTAGTGATCAAGCGAGTCGTAATCTTGCTTAGGGTGGTGTGTCTTATCCCTAAGTGTGGTTAGGAGCCCTAGTTTAAAAGGTAGTGTGTCCGATCCTTTTTCATACTAGTTTATATCTCTTTCTCCTTGCTTGAACCGTAGCTAGTTTAGACTAGTTTCGGTTTTTCTCCCTTTCTTTCCTTTGTTCTTGCTTTGTTTGATTTTGGTGACTTAAATCTTTCCATTCCCTTGCTTGACACATCATATTTGGTATAAGAGCTCTTGGCTACCCTCCTTGACCGAAAGCTTAAACCTAAACACAACCCACCCCATAAAGAACTCGGTTTACTCTACTTCCAAATTGAGTGGGAGTATGAGCTTGGAAGAGAGACTTGAGGCTCTTATGAAGAATTACGAAGAGGTTAGGGGCGAAAGTGAGTATTTGAGGAAGCAATTAGCAAAATCCATGGGTAATCAAAGGAAGAATCTTCGTAGTACTCTTTCTCATGACTCATCCAAATTCGAGTATGAAGATAAAGGAGAGGATAGCAACCCTTTTGCTTCCTCGAGTGATGAAGGTCATCCTAGAGCAAAAAGGAACAAAAGGAACTCTAATAATTCCTTGGATTTCAAGGTTGAGATTCCAAAGTTTGAAGGCCATTTAGATCCGTATGAGTTCCTTGAATGGCTACAAACCGTAGAAAGGCTCTTTGAGTACAAGGATGCACCTAAAGACAAGAAAGTGAAACCAGTAGCAGTTAAGCTATGAAAATATGCCTCTCTTTGGTGGGAAAACTTGGTGAAAAAGAGAGCTAAGAGGGGTAAGGCAAAGATTAGAAGTTGGGAAAAGATGAGAACAAAGTTAAAAGGTCGGTTCCTCCCTCCCTCTTACCTTTAAGACAACTACTCTAAACTCCATAATCTTCAACAAGGAAGTTTGAGTGTTGAAGAATACACAAGGGAGTTCGAAAAACTCTTAATTAAGTGTGATACACAAGAAAGTGAGGATCAAACCATAGTGAGGTACTTAGGTGGCCTTGATCCAAGGTATGCTCACATGGTGGAACTTTGACAATATTCGAGTTTTGATGATGTTTGTGTGCTTGCTTACTGTGTGGAGCAACAAAAGAAGTCCAAACTCTTCAAGAAGGATCTACCCAAGCTTCCCCTATCCAAGAGCTCATCCTTCAACAAGGGGAGTTTTCAACCCCTACCTAAACCCACGACCACTCCCTTTAACCCTCCCCCCAAAAACCCAACTCCATAAAACAAGCCTCCCTACGGCTTAAATGCTAATAGGAGATGTTACAAGTGCTAAGGCTTGGGTCACATAGCCTCGGAGTGCCCAAACCGAAGGGTTATCACCTTGGCTGAGTATGAAGCAACTCAATTGGAGGAAAAAGAACAAGAGAGGGACTTATGCCTCAGTGAGGGCACGAAAGAGGTGTTGGAAGAGGCGGATGAAGGGGATTTGCTAGTCAGAAGGAGAATATTAAGTGGTCTCAAAGGCAGTGAAGATGAGCAAAGGGAGAACATCTTCCACTCAAGATGCACGGTCAAAGGAAAGGTGTGTTCAGTCATCATTGATAGTGGGAGTTGTCCCAATGTTGCATCCTCAAGCATAGTGGAGAAATTATAACTCTAAGCCACGACACACCCTCACCCATACTCAATACAATGGCTAAACCAAGGTAAAGGCCTTCAAGTTAACTCGAGATGCCTTATTTCATTAAGCATAGGCAAGAATTATCATGATGAACTATGGTGTGATATCATACCTATGGATGCTTATCGTATCTTGTAAGGAAGACCTTGGTTATTTGATAGGAGGGTAATGCATGATGGTTTCTTAAACACTTACACCTTTATAAAGATGGGAAGAAGATCACCCTAGCCCCACTTTCCCCCTCTCAACTCATAAAATCCAAGCCACAAAGAACCATGACCAAACTAAAATGCTACTTACCCTTGGAGAGCCTTTTCTTAAGGCCACGCAACATGAGTGCAAGGCCTTAAGAGAGTGGTTACTCTTCTCCCTTGAAGAAACCGAGACCTCCCTCCCTCAAATTCACCATTTAGCCACCTCATTACTCGAACAATTCTTCCATGTATTCTCGGAAGATATACCCCACGGCCTACCCCCCAAAGAACCATCCAACACCATATCGACCTCATCCCCGGTGCTATACTTCCAAACAAACTGGCCTGCGGAATGAACCCCAAAAAAACCATGGAAATCCAAAGGCAAGTTGAGGAGTTGATAGCCAAGGGCCTTGTAAGGGAAAGTCTTAGCCCATATGCCATACCCGCCCTCCTAGTTCCAAAGAAAGATGGCTCCATAGGGATGTGTGTGGATAGCTGTGCCATAAACAAGATCACCATTAAGTATGGGCATCCGATACCTAGATTGGAGGATATGTTGGATGAGCTTCATGGTTGAACAGTCTTTTCTAAGGTGGATTTAAGTAGTGGTTACTACCAAATTTAGTTTAGGGAAGGGGATGAGTGGAAAACCGCATTCAAGACCAAAGGGCGATTGTATGAGTGATTGGCTATGCCCTTTGGACTTTCAAATGCCCCTAGTACCTTTATGAGACTAATGAAACAAGTGTTTAGGCCGTTTATTAGTCACTTTGTGGTGGTTTACTTGATGACATCTTAGTTTATAGTCAAACTAAAGAAGAGCATCTTGTACATTTCACTCAAGTCATGAAGGTCCTAGAAGAAGAGAAGCTCTATGGTAACTTTAAAAAGTGTTCTTTTTTCACTTAAGAGGTCACGTTTTTGGGGTACATTATCACAACTTAAGGAATCAAAGTGGATGAAAGTAAGATTGAGGCCATTCGATCTTGGCCTACACCATCAAGCATTCATGATGTGCGAAGTTTTCATGAACTAGCCTCCTTCTATAGGCGGTTCATAAGGGGCTTTAGCACAATCATGACTCCTATGACCGAAGTTCTTAAGCAATCATCATTTAAATAGACTCCAATGGCACAACAAGCCTTTGAGGAAATCAAGAAGAAGCTCACTCAAGCCCCGGTGCTAACCTTGCCTTGTTTTAAAAAGATCTTTGAAGTGGAGTGTGATGTATCCAGAGTTGGTATTAGTGGGGTTCTCACTCAAGAAGGCCGCCCCATTGCCTACTTTAGTGGGAAACTTTATGACTCCAAGAGAAAGTACTCCACCTATGACAAGGAATTCTATGTCATCATTCGATCACTTGAGCATTGGAGCCACTACTTGGTGGCAAATGAGTACATTCAAGGGCAACACAAGCTCAACTCTCACCATGCCAAGTGGGTAGAGTACTTACAAACATTCCACTTCACTATTAAGCATAAATTCGAGAAGCTCAACAAAGGTGCCGATGCTCTTTCAAGGAGGTATCTCTTATTATTTTAACTTGATGCATGCATTCTTGGCTTTGAGCATTTGAAATCACTTTATGCCAAGGATAGTGACCTTAAGGAGTTGTTTATTGAATGCAAAAGGCATCATAAGGGAGAGTTCTTAGTTCAAGAGCGATATTTGTTCAAGGGTACACTGCTTTGTATCCCAAATTGTGGCATAAGAGAACTCTTAATCCGTGAGGTCCATGGAGGCTCTCTAGCCGGCCATTTTGGAGAAAAGAAGACCCTTATCATGCTTAAAGAGTACTACTTTTGGCCTTGCATGGATAAGGATGTTCAAGATGTAATCAAGAGGTGCGCGGTATGTCAAATGGCCAAGAGTCACACTCTCCCTCAAGGCCTTTACACTACCTTGCTGGTTCTAAGCTTCCCATGGGAAGATGTTAGCATGGATTTCATCCTTGGCTTGCCATAGATTCAAAGGGACAAGGGCTCGATCCTTGTGGTGGTTGATCATTTTTCTAAGACAGCACACTTCATTCGATGCAACAAGACCAACGATGCTACCCATATCGCTGATTTGTACTTCAAAGAGGTGGTTAAGTTCCATGGGATTCCAAGGTCCATAGTGTTGGATAGTGACACTGAGTTCTTAAGCCATTTTTAGGTGACCTTATGGAAGAAATTGGGTACTAAGTTTAAGTATAGTACCACTTGCCACCCTTAAACGGATGGGCAAATCGACGTCACCAATAGAACCTTGGCAGTGCTTCTGAGGACCTTGATCAAGTACAACCTCAAGTCATGGGATCAACACGCTGAGTTTACATACAACAAGAGCCCTAGCAAGACCACGAGAATGTCCCCTTTCAAGATGGTTTATGGGATTGAGCCACTTTCCCCTCTTAATCTCACTCCACGGCCTATAGATTCCAAGCCTAACATGGAAGCAACTAAGAGAGTCCAAGAAATCCAAGAGCTCCACAAGAAGATTATGGGTAAGATTGAACAATCCAATGCATCCTATCAAGCCCAAGTAAACAAGCATAGGAAACAAGTCATCTTCAACCCCGGTGATCACGTTTGGGTCCACTTGAGGAAAGAGCGTTTTTCCTCCAAATGCAAGTCAAAGGTCATGCCTAGGGCCGATGGTCCCTTTGAAGTCTTGGAGAAGATCAACAACAATGCCTACAACATCAATTTGCTTGAAGAGTGTGGAATATCTACAACCTTTAATGTGGCTGATTTATCCCCATACCTAGAAGATGATATATTGGAGAATTTGAGGGTAAATTCTTCTCAACAACGGGAGGATGATGGGGATCAAGCCCTTAATGATTAAGTCAACATCCCTACTGCCCAACCAAGTCAAGAGAAGGAGTCCACGGCATAGAATTAACTCAAATTACCAAGGACATCATGGCTGCCCAAACTGCCCAGAATCCAGCGCATTAGGCGGTTTTGTGAGCTTGATTATTCAAGGTTAAATTGGATTTAGGAAGCTGAAAATCCACTTTTTGGAACCTGTAATATGTCAGCTTTAAGTACATATAAAGAGTTCTAGATTAAGTCATTGGGTAATAAGTCAAATGGGGCCATTTTCCAAGTGCTGCTGAAACTATCCTAATCTACACCAGCTGCACCTTTTTACGTATATCTCCCAAACGGAAGCTCTAAAACCCTTAAAACTTATGCCATCTAAACTCTTGCTTTCTGCGCTTTCTAATAACATTTTTTTCACCCAATTTGAGCAAGAAATCTAGGAGATATAGCTGTTTGAAGTAGAGGGCTATAATATGAAAAGTTGCTGACAGAAAAGCAAAAAGCATTTTTTAGCTTTTATACTTTCTTATGTTTTAGTCTTCCCCGCCCCTTTGGCTACTGACCTAGTATTCCTATGTTATTTCCAATGGCCATATGGCCTTTTTTGCTTATTTATATGCTGATTTGAAGGTTGTAAAATTAGATTTGACATATATAAAAAGATTGGCATTATTCTCTCTCATTTGAACTATCTCTTGCTTATCTTTGATTTGGCTAACCAAAGTGGTGATTAAGTAAGTCTTAATCTTGCTTAGGGTGGTGTGTCTTATCCATAAGTATGGTTAGGAGCCCTAGTGTGTTGAAAGGTGGTGTGTCTGATTTTTTTCATAGTAGTTTATATCTCTTTCTCCTTGCTTGAACCGTAGCTAGTTTAGACTAGTTTCGATTTTTCTCCCTTTTTTTCCTATGTTCTTGCTTTGCTTGATCTTTGGTGACTTAAATCTTTCCATTCCCTTGCTTGGACATCACTAGTGTAAGTAAGGCTGAGCATAAAAGCCTGACTTTTCATTGTATGAAGCAGATTATGATTAAGAAATGCATTAATTTGCTGGTTGCAAGCAAAATTCTCTCAAATCTCTCCAAACATTATCCTACTATGGGTGCTGTTTAGTGAGTGAGTCTTTTAGCTAGTCTTCTAGTGCTTAAGGCTTTAGGAAGATTGGTGGTGAACTCTTTTCAGTCTTGGTTGGTGGTTTATACCTTTATTCTAGGACATATCTTCCATATTGAGTTGTTAGGTTTGGTTTAATCCAAGCTCACTGACTTAATATGCATCATCTGGTATCAGAGGCTAACCTTTATTTTTGGAGAGTTTCACTTTTTTGCTGCTATTACGTGTTTCATTCTGAGTTCATTCTCCTTCTTTATCTTCTGGAATTTGTTGAACCAACCAAAAAATAATCGTGAACCAAACACAGTCTAACCACAAAGCACTAAGCTCCTCAAATAGCCATAACTAACTCCTTTTCTCACCTGGATAACATGGCTGAGAGGGATACCACTTCTCCCTCTCCCCAACAGCCTGTTAGAGTTCCTAGAGGGCTTTCTCTTGAATTAGCTCATGAACTTAGAAGTTATATGGCTATACTAGAAATGTAAGAAAACATCATAACTTTGACAGCTAAAATCCAATAACTCTTGACTCAGCTTAGAGGCAGGGGACCCTCCTAATGGTTCTGAACCCTCTGTAGACACTCACTATAGTAATAATTCTTCTAATAGGGAAGCTAGACCCAGGAGAAGAAGAGTACACAAAGATGACCTTAAGGATTTTAGGGTGGAAGCTCCTAAGTTTGATGAGAGTTTAAAACCTGAGGATTACCTTGAATGGGTACAGACCATGGAAAGGATCAGTGAGATCAAGGGATATTTAGGAGAAAAGGCCTTCAAACTTATAGTTTTAAAGCTAAAACAGTATACCTCACTCTGGAATGAGAACCTGAAGAGAACCAGCGCATTAGAAGGCAAATCCAAGATCAAAACTTGGGTTAAACTAAAGAGGCACATGGAAAAAAGGTTTCTGCTAGCTACCTACAAGCAAGAGCCTTACATGAGGGCCACCTCTCTTCGGCGAGAAAGCATAAGGGTTGAAGAGTATATCAGGAAGTTTGAGCAGCTCCAGATTAGATGTGGCTTAAGGAAAGAACCCGCGCAGATTATTACAAGGTTTCTCAAAGGGGTTAAAACCTGCTATCCTAGACAAGGTAGAACTCTAACCTTTCTGGATCTTTGAGGATGCATGCAAATTGGCTGTCAAGGTGGAAAAGCAGCTCAAGTCTAGAAGGACTTACCCTTCTGGCCTAGCCAAGCCTTCTGTTCTAGTTAGGACTTTCAGCTCTTACAAACCAGACCTTACTTCTAAAGAAGACAAAGATAAGGGGAAGGGAAAGAAGATAGTTGGAAAAGCTCCCAAGAACCAGAAGAAATGCTTTAAATGCCATGGCTATGGTCATTTTCAAGTAGATTGTCTAATCAGAACCATCAAGGAGATTAAAGCTCTCAACCAAATGGAGATAGAAGAAGATGAGGAAGAGTCAGGAGAAGAAGGAGATACCTTTCACATACCACCAAAAGAGGGAGAGATGCTTATGATCAAAAGGGTGCTTTATACTACTGAAGCTCTGCCAGAAATCAACCAGATAGAGCAAATCTTCCATTCTTGATGCAAGGTAGCCACCGAACCTTACAATTTGATCATAGATGGAGGATGCTATACTAATGTGGCCTCCACTGAAATGGTCCATAAGCTCAATCTTGCCACCGTGGAGCATTACAAGCCCTATACCCTGTAATAGCTCAAAAAGAGGAATAAGGTAATAGTTTCTAAATAAGCCTTAGTAGCTTTCTCTATTGAGGAGTACAAGGATGAAGTTATATGTGATGTACTACCTATGGATGCTTGTCATCTACTCCTTGGTAGGCCTTGGCAGTATGATAGAAATGTCCTTCATCGTATTCAGTTCAACCCCTAATCTTTCAAACTGAATGATAAAAGATTGACCTTAACCTCTTTATCTCCTAACCAAAAACACAAGACTGAAACTAGGAGGAAAAAACTCAAGGAAAGTGCCTTATTTATCAATGGGGGAAGAGTGGAGAAAGCTATGTCTAATTGAAAACCCATATTTGCTATCCATATGGTGGAATCTACCCCTATTATAGATCCTACATCCTTCCATTCCCTAGTTTAGCCCTTACTTTAAGAGCTTAAGGATGTTTTTTCTCAAGACCTTCCTCCCGGCCTTCCTCCCAAAAAGGGGATTGAATACCAAATTAACCTAATTCCTGGAGCCCCCTAACCTAACAAATTTGCTTACAGATGCAACCCCACCAAAACTAAAGAGTTATAAAGGCAGGTTCAAGAACTTGTTGATAGAGCTTATGTAAGGGAAAGTATGAGTCCATGTTAAGTGCCAGCTCTCTTGTTGCCAATGAAGAACGAAAGTTGAAGAACGTGTGTGGATAGTAGGGTCATCAACAACATTACAGTCAAGTATAGGAATCCTATTCCTAGACTTGGTGACATGTTGGATAAGCTTCATGGCTCCAAGGTTTTCTCCAAGATTGATTTAAGAAGTGGATATCATCATATCAGAATGAGGGAGGGAGATGAGTGGAAAACCTCCTTCAAAACCAAACATGGGCTCTATGAATGGCTTGCCATGCCATTTGGGCTATCTAATGTCCCAAGCACTTTCATTAAGCTAATGAATGAAGTGCTCAGACCCTATATTGGATTATTTATGGTAGTTTACTTTGATGATATTCTTGTGTATAGCAAAAATGAACAAGAGCATGTCAGCCACCTAAAGCAAGTCTTTTCTACTCTCAGAGATCAGAAGCTGTATGGCAAGCTTGAAAAATGTGAGTTCTTTATTCGAAAGGTTGTTTTTCTTGGATATGTGGTCTCTTGTGATGGCATCTAGGTGGATGAAACCAAGGTTATCATGGACAGTTCTAAGCTCTGTCACAGCAGTGGAGTTTTCATGGCCTTGTCTCTTTTTATAGGAGGTTTATCAAGGATTTCAGTTCCATCATAGCTCCAGACACAGAATACATGAAGAAGGGTAGCTTCTTTTGGCCTCTAACAGGCTAGAAGGCCTTCGAAACCATTAAGCAGAAGCTATGTAAGGCGTCTGTTTTAGCACTACCTAACGTTGAGGAGTTATTTGAGGTGGAATGTGATGCCAATGGGGTAGGCATTGGGGCTGTCTTCACTTAGCTTAGAAAATCCTTAGCCTATTCTATTGAGAAACTCAGTGGCCCTAAGCTCAACTATTCAACCTGTGATAAGAAATTTTATGCAATAGTAAGGGCATTAAATCACTGAAGTCACCATCTCAAGCCTAAGGCTTTTGATCTTCATTCTGATCACCAGGCCCTCAAGTTTCTCAATGGCCAGCCTAAACTCAATACCAGGAATGCTAAGTGGGTAGAGTTTCTCTAAGACTTTACCTTCTCTATAAGGCATAAAAAGGGCACTAAAAATGCTATGGCTGATACCCTTTCCAAGAGATATGCTCTTATCTCTGTTTTAAGAGCAAAGCTCTTAGGATTGTAATCCATGCAAGCCTACTATTCTGAAGATTCAACATTTCAAGAATTGGTGAAGAATACCCCAGCCCAAGGACCATATGTGATGCAAGAAGGATTTCTATTCAGGGGGAATAAATTGTGTGTCCCAGCTAGTCCTTTGAAAGAACTGTTAGTGAGGAAAGCCTATGGAGGGTCCCTTACAGACCATTTTTGGCTAAACAAGACCCTGCACATCCTCAGAGAGTGCTTCTTTTGGACCAAAATGGGGGAAGATGTTCACAAGGTTGTGTCTAGATGCTTTATCTGCCATAAGGCCAAGAGCCAGTTCTATCAAGGCCTATACACCCCCTATATCCCTTAAGGCCTTAGGAAGATGTCAGCATGGATTTTATAGTGGCCTTGCCAAGGACACAAAGGGGCAAAGACTCAGTCATGGTGGTTGTTAACAGGTTTTCTAAGATGGCTCACTTTGTAGGTTGTCATAAGACAGATAATGCCTTTTACGCTGTAGACTTGTACTTCAAAGAAATGATCAAGCTTCACAGAGTGTCGAGGACCATAGTGAGTGATAGAGATGCTAAGTTTCTATCCCATTTTTAGAGAAGCTTATGGCATCTATTGGGAACCAAATTGTTGTATAACAACACCTGCCATCCTCAGACTAATAGCCAAACTGAAGTCACAAATAGGACCTTATCTACACTCTTTGGAACCTTGGTCCAGAAGAACCTAAAAGAGTGGGACCCTAAGCTCTCACATGTTGAGTTTGCATGCAACAGAACCCTTGCTAAAGCCACTGGTTGTTCTCCCCTTGAGACACTATATGGATCTATCTAGTTACTCCCATCGACCTTATTCCACTGCCTACTAAATGCAAGGTCAGTTATGAGGTTGAGCAGAGAGCCAAGAAAATGAAGGCACTACATAAACAGATCAGGGCTCACACAGAAAAGGTTAATGAGGCATACAAGATTAGGGCCAACAAGAACACAAAGGAAGTTGAGCATCAACCAGGTGATCTTGTTTGGCTGCACCTTTGGAAGGAAAGGTTCTTTTCTATAAGGAAAAGAAAGTTGATGGAAAGGGTAGATGGTCCTTTCAAGGTCTTAGCTAAGGTAAGAGCTAATACATACAAACAGAAACTCCCTAGAGACATGGCTATATCAGCCACCTTCAATGTCGGAGACTTGAGT
This sequence comes from Carnegiea gigantea, assembly GCA_029747015.1. NCBI lineage: Eukaryota > Viridiplantae > Streptophyta > Magnoliopsida > Caryophyllales > Cactaceae > Carnegiea > Carnegiea gigantea. Next base: position 294,683 of record JAKOGI010000932.1, read on the forward strand.
CTATAGGTGGAGGATGAGATTGACTGTGGGGACTTAAGGGCAAATCCTTTCAAAGGAGGGGAGGATGATGCAAATCAAGGCTCAGTTCAAGCTCCTCAGCCAGTAAGTGGGAAGACATAGCTCACTGATCATGTTAAAGATCAGTTCTGTGAGGGAAAACAATTTAGTTTTGAGGCTTGCCTAGGGAGTGCTTACTTTGCTGGGTACCTTGGGGGGTTCATCAAGTAAATAGAAGTTCATTTTTGAGGCTAATTAGCAACGTTAGTAAGTCCAGATTAATAAGGTTAGAAGAATCCACGGCTTTGCCAAGGTTCCATCAGTCATTGGTTAGTCATTTTGAGGCAAAGAGCATTAGTCCCTTTTGCAAAGTAACCTACCTCATTTGTTAGCTCCTAAATAAGCTAGTAAATAATAAAGGTTACTTGATTTTCTACCTAGGCACTTCATACAGTCAGTCCAGTTCAGCAGCAGCTTAAGGGACTTATTTTGGCTCCAACATAGTAGCTTATTTTGGCTCATTTAAGGACTTAAAAAGGTGTCAAAATATTTAGCATTGAAGGTCCTCTAGTTGTAGATTGAGATCAAACAACATCAGCTTTTAACCACCACAAACTGACCCGGAGTTCTCTTTGATCCAATGGAATAATGACCGTTGTACTTGCTGTCAGCTAGTTGATTATCATCCTTAGCAGCTGCCAATTGCATCCAAAATACATCATTAAAAGTCCTTTAATGCTACATTAGCTTGACACCTCAATAATAGAGATTGGCAATGCAATTAGGTGTCAAAGATCAAGGCATAGTTGATGTTTTAGGTTGTTTAGTTCAAACTAATTTTTGCTGTTTTAGTTCCTTTGTATCTTTTTAGTTTTAGCAGTAGCTAATGTAAGTAAGGTTGAGTGTAAAAGCCTGGTTTTTCACTGTATAAAGTAGATTATGATTATGAAATACATCAGTTTGCTGGTTGCAAGCAAAATTCTCTCAAATCTCTCTAAACTTTATCCTACTATTGGTGGTGTTTAATGAGCAAGCCCTTTAGCTAGTCTTCTAGTGCTTAAGGATTTAGCAAGATTAGTGGTGAGCTCTTTTCAGTCTTGATTAGTGGTTTATACCTTTATTTAAGGACATATCTTCCATGTTGAATTGCTAGGTTTGCTTTAATCCAAGCTCACTGACTTAACATGCATCAAAACTAAGAAATTTTTTTTTTGCTAGTGTTATTTTTTAATGACTAGCTAGCGCAAAAAATTAGCTCCAAAATTTTGGGCTTTAATACCGTTAGCCTTATCTAAGGGTATTAAAAAACTATAAAAATTTTATACACTTATATAAGTGTATCTAAGAGTATTTCAATTGAATAACCACACTTAAAGGTTGAGTAAAAATGTAACACCCGCGTTCCCTATTTTACGTTAAACTGGTCGTGCTGCCTTCTTCATCGTAAAATCGTATTTTTATTAACTATATAAGTTAAATTATTACTGATGTGCTTATGTGAACGGTAATTTTATTAAAAAGAATATTTTTATCGCTATTGATATTATTATTAGTTTTGAGAATCTTCTGATAATTTTTAGTAAGCATTAATATAGACTATTAATGAGTACTAAATCGAATAGAAACTCGATTGCGATTAGGTTGTTAGCCTTAAAATTAGCTTCGAGGTTTATTAAATCGAACATTGACATATTTGGGAACGAATAATCGACGAAAGATTGTATTGTCTATTTGAGTTTGGGATACGGGGTAAGATATTAAGCTAATAGTGTTAAGTATTCAGTAGTTTGAAACTTTAAAACAAAAAAAAAAGAAAAGGAGGAGAAGGGAGGGGTATTTTAGTAAAATCATGCGAGGCTCTTTTCTCTCTCCTCCAGCACGCGAAACGCATCTCTCTCTCTCTCTCTCTCTCTCTTCTTCTTCTTCTTCTTTTTCTTCTTCTTCTTCTTCTTCTTCTTCCTCCTGTGCTGCCCTCTATTCGCACGGCCATGGAAGCTCAAAAGCCCTCCATTTCTCCTCAACCTAGCTTGAACCTTTCCCCCATTCAACTCTTCTAGAACCCTAGAAGCCATTTGCTGTGAATTTTGGGCAAGAACAGAGCACAACCACCGCATTGGTGGTCTGTTCGGGCAGCGATTTTAGGCACCGGATATTGCCCAGATTCAGCCATGCACTCTTCACCATAACCACTCCATCTCTCTATGGATTGAGGCTGAATTCACAGCACAAGCATCAGTAAAAAGCACCGAGTCAATAACTGCGATTCTGGTCGAATTGGGGGTACGAATTGCATGGACTGAGCGTGGTTTGGGGTCTAGTCGAGTGGTCAGCAAGCAAGGGTCAAGGAATCAGGTTTTTCCAGCACTCAAAGTCGAGCTCAAAGCCCTCGAATGAACCTCTAACTTGGAGTGAGTTAGGTGTTTCTCTTCTCTTAAGTTATAGTAATTTCAAACGAATTTAATGATTTTAGGTAATGCATGTTGAGATTCTGATATTGTATCAGCAATTGGAAGGCTTAGAGTTGAATTGAAGTGAAAATGGTGTTGAAACTATTATAGAGTTCATGCATGTGATTAACACTTGATTTTGCTAACCGCGTGATTTGAAGAATTATGGAGCAAACAAGAATTAATCAGTTTAATATGTTTAATTTCCGTTGGTAGTTGATAAAAGGCTATGCTTGTGGACACTGGTTTCGTGAATTAATCGATTGAAACTATTGTGAGATTGAACCGAGCTTGGAACTTGGATGGTTTGAGGTAGAACTAATGAGAATTTGGGGTCCTTGTGGCCGGTGTTGTGTGAGGAGGGAGCCTGGGTTGTGAATTACCACAATCGTGTGGATTGCGAGGCCACGTGTGGCTCATTGGGTAGATTCTGCCGAGTTACGTTATGAAGTGTTATGAATGTGCTATGTGTGACCCCTCTCCCCCTTGAAAATGTTAAGTATGCTATGTGACTGACTTTTGAACTAAGACATCATTAAGAAGGGTCGTTAAAAAGCTTGTTTTTATGATTTCGAATGCTTTATGTGCTTGCCAATTGCTTATTAGTGACTCAACTAAATAGTTGATAGGTTTAGGAAGTTCAAAAGCGAACTAAAAGTGAGTTCGAAAATGTTTTTAAGTCATTGGTTTTTATATAACTTCTCCCTGTGTTTAAAAGGATTTAAACGTCTTTAAAAAGGGCATCTTAAGGTACTAATTATGAAATTTAGCTGATCTGTATGCTAGCTGCTTATTTTAGTTTCAATTGAGTTTCTAGTTACGAGCTAGTTAAATCATTACGATTTTAAGAAGCATTTATGTTGAAAAATTTTGAAGAAACCTTGTTTGAATCGTAAGCGAGCCAAGTATTCTAAGTCTTGAAGAGTAGTAAGCTGAGAATGATTTAAAGCTTCAATTTACTTAAGCACCCTTCTTTAACTATGAAAAGGATTTCAAACGAACTAAAATTGGGAAACTGAATGAGTTTATTACGAAACTTAATTTGAGTTATATGCTAGTTTGAATGAGTTTGTTACTTTAAGTTTCAATAAGCTTCAATTACGAATTTAGTTTGATTATTACTTTATGTTTCAATAAGCTTCAATTACGAATCTTGTTTGATTATTACATTACGTTTCAATAAGCTTCAATTACGAATCTAGTTTGAATTAAATGCTAACTAAGTACCTTAAGCTCCAAATGAGTTTCGATTAATGAGTTAGCAAACTTATTACGTTCATAAGAAGCTTTTAAGTTAAAAACGAAGTCGATTTATGAGTTAGCAAACTTTTTACGTTTATAAGAAGTTTTTAAGTTAAAAATAAAGTCGATTTACGAGTTAGCAAACTATTTACGTTTATAAGAAGCTTTTTAACATAAAAACGAACGAACTGTAAACATTTAGAGGAGTTTAGGTCGTTTTGTTAAAAGTAAGATTTCAGCAAAGTAATCAACTGAAAAAGAGAAATGAAATGCAATTTTAAAGACTAAGAAAGTGCTAGGCAAATGGTTAGACCTTGAGGGTGGGAAATATACGCAAAGATGGCGTGAGCTGTTTCCCTCAAAGGTAATATTGGGAGCTGTACGCAAAGATGGTGTGAGCTATTCCCAAGAACAGGACTCAAGACATGATTATCTCGGTGTAAGTTGTTCCCTTATGTGTGACGCATAAGAAAACCTTAAGGGGGACTGGGCTTAAGATATGACTATCTTTGTGTGACCTATTGCCCCATAAAGGACAATATCAAAGTTAGAGTTGCTCTACTAAGATGTGTTATTGGCCAAAAAGTTAAGTACATATACCCTAGGGATAACGTGAATTGTAAGTGATGATCTCACTGAGGGCGAGTGTAGATCTCCCCTTGCCAGCACAATGCGATGATTTTATGCTAAGAGCATTTTTCCTAATGAGTAAGAAAAGTAGTGGGCATTTCGCCAATTTAAGTATTTCAGAAAAGAAAGATTTTTAAGGGCCATTCTGCGGCCATAGTGAATAAGATTTGAAAAACTCGTAAGGGTCAATAGAGGATCAGAATGAAAGAGATTTTCTTTTTAAAGAATGTGAGCCTCAAGAGGCTACGTAGAGTATTTTCAAGAAAAGAAAGGAAGTTTACTTGCATGTTTTATGAATACGATTCCAAGTATGGTTTAAAAGAATTCTTTTAAGGGAATATGGTTGCATTCTAGTAAAGCCTAGATCTTCTCAGTTTTCAAAAGTGTATACCCTGCGAGAAAAAGCTCTTGTTAAGTCTTTCTTACCAACATAAGTAGTTCAGAAACTTTTAGAAAGAATTATGAGTCTTGAAGAAGCTAACATGATTTATAAACCATTCTTTGAACATATCATGAGTTACGTCGTTGTCTAAAGCGAATTTGAAAATGTTTTACTCAATCCTTGTTGCCTACTTGTCTATGTGCCTGTATGCGTGCTAGTAGGGAACTTTGGTCATTAAGAAGCTAGAAATGAGTTGAGTAGCCTGAATGAGGTTTAAGGATGTTAATCTTTCCTTGGTGATAATGATTGCCTACTATGATAGTAAAATATAAATGCGTGATATGTGGTTATTATTAGTATTATTGCCTGCAAATGGTTTTGGTTTTTCAAGGAGTCGGGAAGTACTCGCTGAGCGTGTGGTTTCTCATCCCATTACTATTTCCTCTTTTTCCCCAGGCTTTTGTTATGATAGGTGAAAGTCAAGCCACTTACGCCGAGTTGGAGATTATCGCTGCTTGAAAAAGAGTCATGTGTACCATATAGAAGTAGATTCATGTGTTTAACAGTGTAATATAACTTATTCCTAGTTTGTAATTGTTATAAACTAAGTTTTCTAACTCCTATAATGCATATTGTTTACGAGTCACTCTGTATGGCCACCCCAGTACTCTGGATGTGTGATCCGTAGATTTGTATATTTGATTTGCTTCTTTATTAATAAACTTTACGGTTGGTGTACTCCGGGCGAGTGACCCGTAGAGCGGTGGACTCCGGCGTATAGCCGTGGAGCTTGTTTTAGAAGTTTTATATGTTTTTATTCAATGCAGGGAGTTGTTGTAAGGCTTTGAGCCTAGGAAATGACCAGTTTTTAGGTGAAACTCTGTCCGTTTTGCCCCAGGAGTTAAGCAGGAAGCAAGAAAACATAACGCTCCTAGGCGTAGGGGCTGGGGGCATTACAAGATGATTTCAGAACAAGGTCCTGCGACCATAGGCCGTGACCTGAGTCTTGCATCTCATATGGTTGCCTAGGAACGCGTTCACAGTGACGTGATAAAAGCTTGCTTTGTGTGCAAACGTGAGTTTTATGTGAATGTTTGTACGTTTAGTTAGTGGTGTGCAGCTTGAGTTAGCTGATTGGTTGGATGAAAGAACCATTTGCTAAGGTGTAGGCCGAGTGACTCGTATTCTCGTGGGTAAGTTAAGTGTTAGCTCAATTTAGAGTTGTTTTGCTTATGCGCCTTGGTGATTTAAATCAAAAGTCTTGAGCACATTGGTTTAAACTCAAACAACTGAGAATGTTTTAACTCCAAGCTCATTCTTGCGCCTTAAGTACGATTTGATCCTCGGGCCCGATAATGAAGTGAGCAGACGCACTCAATGGTTGGTAGGGAAAGAGCTAAAAGTAGTTAAACCATCCTCCTTTTAAAACATAGAGGCTTGAAAGTTAGGACCCTTCCTAAACAATGAGAAGTTAGGACCCTTCCTAAACAATGAGTTAAGGTCTTTCTTTCGCATTTAAGACCTTTCTAAATATACGGTTAGGCCTTACTGTTGCATCTAAAGACTTGCATTTGCTTTACATTGATGTTTCGAATACCTACATTCCAATATGCATTTGGTGCTTGATGTGTTCATGACAAGTTGTTAGTAAGTAATTAAAGATTTTTTTCTTGACTAAAAGTTCTTTTAAATGATACCCCTTTTGCATAATTTCTCAACTACGAAGGGAATGATGTGAGAACTTCGTATGCGCTTGTGTCAATATGGGTGATTGTGATAGAGTCCAGTTGATTGTTGCCTAAGTGTTATTTCTGGCCTTCATATATGTCCCATTAATGCTTAGATGAGGTCCTAACCTGAGCTGTCATTTATGTAAGGAGTCTTCCTTATTTCCCATCACGTAACCACTATTACTCACGAGTCGGCTAAGCATTATGCTCCTCGAGGAATGGAACACTATTCTTTTCATGAGAATGATAGTGTCCTGGCTATATCAATCCCAACACACCTAGAATACAGATAAAAGAAAGAACCTAACAGACTTTAGAATTGTTATAGCATATGTATCACCTCGTCACCTCTTAAGGAGACGATCCATAACTTTCCAGCACTTTGTAAGCTTTAACAACAAATGTGGAAACCAAGAGTTTCTGAAGGAGATTGAACTGGCCCCTCCGTACCACGAGTTCCTAAGACTCTCGTACCACCCCTACGAGAAACAAGCATCATAACCCCTCAATGTATATCCACAAGACCAATAATGCCGTTGTTCTTACCCCCTGTTAACTGATTGATGGCTAACTCTAAATAGTTTGGACAAACCTCAAGCCATAACCTTGATCTTAGGTTTTAAATGAGGATTACACTCGTGTATACTGGTCTAGATGCCCTCCCGTGAGACATTACCGCGAGTCTATGTGTTTTGAAGCATTAGCGTCACGTTATGCAAAGTGTAAAGCTTATGAAAGCCCGTATAATTGCTTAGGATCATTATGCATGGTTATTCAAGTGTCCTGTGAATAATTAGCTTAGTGAATGCATATCTTGGTATTTGCTTGACCTAAGTTGGTTTGGTATGTGACTTAATTATCTAGATGATTTAAGTTTCGTAATTCACGGCATGGCATGACCTTTGACTCGTTTGCATTTCGTGGGTTCTATGATTCTATGTCATAACTGAATGACTGCATATGCACATATTTGAAGTATGATGAGACGACCCTAGAAACTTGCATTTGCATATTCTGGCCCTTATATGTTTGATCAGAGCAGCGCAGCGGAGGCGTGTAGGCCCATAACCCACAAGGTCCTAGAAATATCGATTGCATATATTTTCGTTTTGTTTATTGTTTGCTGCGTATTAGACGGTTTCATGTTACTTACAATTCTTAGGCTCGAGAATGCTGAATTGCTGATGCTATGCGATGCTATGTGATGCTGATGTGCTTAAGTGATGCTACGTGATGCTATGTAATGTTCTTATATCTCTAATGTGTTATATAAGTCTCCAAGTTAACCGTAGCGATCCTAAAGGTACCTTGAATTCATGATCTAGAGCGAGACTACATGTGTATGACCTTGAGATGTTATTACCTAATTTCCCTATTTTTAGATTTCGAATCATGATATATGTGCATACATAGAGTGGTTGTTTACCATGCAAACTGAGTCTAGATAATTGAAAATCTTTTTCCGTTTGATTATTTTTTTTAGCAAGTTTAGTATGGTTTTCCACACCAACTCATTTGCCCCTCTTCGATGCTATTTGCCCTTAGCACCTAAATAGAGTGAGTAGACGCTTGAAGAGGATTGGTGAGGAGGAGAATGACAACCATCTGTCCTTTTTCGGTTTACGTTGATTGTAAACGAGATTTTGGATTTTAGCCTAACTTATGTAGACTGTGTCAAGTGTGTGCACGTCTTAGGTACGATTGAACTATAAGCCCTAGAATTTCGAGGACGAAATTCTTTTAAGGGGAGAAAAATGTAACACTCGCATTCCCTATTTTACGTTAAGCTGGTCGTGTTGCCTTTTACAACGTAAAATCGTATTTTTATTAACTATATAAGTTAAATTATTGCTGATGTGCTTACATGAACGGTAATTTCATTAAAAAGAATATTTTTGTCACTATTGATGTTATTATTAGTTTTGAGAATCTTTCGAAAATTTTTAGTAAGCGTTAATATAGATTATTAACGAGTACTAAATCGAATAGGAACCCGATTACGATTAGCTTGCTAGCCTTAGAATTAGCTTCGAGGTTTATTAAATCGAACCTCGATGTATTTGGGAATGATTACTCGATGAAAGGTTGTATTATTGATTCAGGTTTGGAATATGATATTAGGCTAGCAGTGTTAAGTATTCAGCAGCTTGTTTTTAAAAAAAAAAGGAAGAGAAGGGAGGCATATTTTGGTAAAATCGCACGAGGCCCTTTTCTTCCTCCTCCAGCACACGAACCCCGACCCCCCCAAACGCATCTCTCTCCCCCCCTCTCTCTCTCTTCTCTCTTTCCTCCTCTGATACCCTCCACTCACACGGCCATGGAAGCTCAAAAACCCTCCCTTTCTCCTCAAACTCGCTCGAACCTTTCCCCCATTCAACTCCCCTAGAACCCTAGAAGCCGTTTGCTATGAATTTTGGGCAAGTACAGGGCACAACCACCACGTTGGTGGTCTGTTCGGGTAGTGATTTGAGGCACTGGACATGTGCCCAGATTCAGCCATGCACTCTACATGGTAACCACTCCATCTCTCTATAGATTAAGGCTGAATTCACAGCACAAGCATTAGCAAAAAGCATCGAGTCAGTGACTGAGTTTCTGGTCGAAGTGGAGGTCCGAATTGCATGGATTGAGCATGGTTTGGGGTCTAGTCGAGCGGTCAGCAAGCAAGGGTCTAGGAATCAGGCTTTTCCAGCACTCAAAATCGAGCCCAAAGCCCTCGAACGAACCTCTAGCTTGGAGTGAGTCGGGTGTTTCTCTCCTCTTAAATTATAGTAATTTCAAATGAATTTAATGATTTTAGGTAGTGCATGATGAGATTCTGATATTGTATCAGTAATTGAAAGGCTTAGAGTTGCATTGAAGTAAAAATGGTATTAAAACTATTATAGAGTTCATGCATGTGATTAACACTTGATTTTACTAACCGCGTGATTTGAAGAATTGTAGAGCAAACTGAAATCATGTTTAATGTCGCCATTGAATCAGTTTACTATGTTTAATTTCCGTTGTTGGTTGATATGAGGCTATGCCTGCGGACACTGGTTTCGTGAATTACTCGATTGAAACTATTGTGATATTGAACCGAGCTTGGAAGTTGGATGGTTTGAGATGGGACTAATGGGAATTTAAGGTCTTTGTGGTTGGTGTTGTGTGAGAAGGGAGCCTAGGTTGTGAATTACCGCAATCGTGTGGATTGTGAGGCCATGTGTGGCTCATTGGGTAGATTCTGCCAAGTTAAGTTATGAAGTGTTATGAATGTGCTATGTGTGACCCCTCTCCCCCTTGAAAATGTTAAGTGATGCTATGTCACTGACTTTTGAACTAGGACATCTTTAAGAAGGGTCATTAAAAAGCTTATTTTTATGATTTCGAATGCTTTTAAGTGCTTCCCAATTGCTTGTTAGTTTTTGAAGATATTTATAGCCTAAAATAATCCTAAATCATCGAACTACTCAGGGAGTGACTCAATTGAATAGTCGATAGGCTTAGGAAGTTCAAAAGCGAACTAAAAGTAAGTTCGAAAATGTTTTTAAGGCATTGGTTTTTATATAACTGCTCCTTGTGTTTGAAAGGATTTAAACATCTTGAAAAAGGGCATCTTAAGGTACTTATTATGAAATTTAGCTGACTTGTATGCTAGATGCTTATTTAAGTTTCGATTGAGTTTCGAGTTGCGAGCTGGTAAAATCATCACAATTATAAGAAGCGTTTATATTGAAAAATTATGAAGAAACCTTGTTTGAATCATAAGCGAGCCAAATATTCTACGTCTTGAAGAGTCATAAGCTAAGAATGATTTAAAGTTTCAATTTGCTTAAGCACCCTTCTTTGAGTATAAAAAGGATTTCAAACATTCTAAAATTGGGCAACTGAATGAGTGTATTACTAAACTTAATTTGAGTTATATGCTAGTTTGAATGAGTTTATTACTTTAAGTTTCAACAAGCTTCAATTACGAGTCTAGTTTGATTATTACTTTATGTTTTAATAAGCTTCAATTACGAATCTAGTTTGATTATTAATTTTTGTTTCAATAAGCTTCAATTATGAATCTAGTTTGAATTAAACGCTAACTAGGTACCTTAAGTTCCAAATGAGTTTCGATTTATGAGTTAGCAAACTTATTATGTTTATAACAAGCTTTTAAGCTAAAAAGGAAGTCGATTCGCGAGTTAGCAAACTATTTATATTTATAAGAAGCTTTTTAGCTTAAAAACGAATGAACTGTAAACATTTAGACAAGTTTAGGTTGTTTTGTTAAAAGTAAGATTTCGGCAAAGTAATCAACTGAAAAAGAGAAATGAAATGCAACTTCAAAGACTAAGAAAGTGCTAGGCAAATGGCTAGACATTGAGGGTGGAAAATATATGCAAAGATGGCGTGAGCTGTTTTCCCTAAAGGTAATATTGGGAGTTGGACGCAAAGATGGTGTGAGCTGTTCCCAGGAATTGGACTCAAGATATGATTATCTCGGTGTGAGCTGCTCCCTGATGTGTAACGCGTAAAAAAACCTTAAGAGGGACTGGACTCAAGATATGACTATCTTGGTGTGACCTGTTATCCCACAAAGGACAATATCGAAGTTAGAGTTGCTCTACTAAGATGTGTTTTGGCCACAAAATTAAGTACATATAACCCAGGGATAACGTAAGTTGTAAGTGATGATCACACTGAGGGCGAGTGTAGATCTCCCCTAGCAACCACAATGCGATGATTTTATGCTAAGCGCATTTTTCCTGATAAGTAAGAAAATCAATGGGTTTTTCACCATTTTAAGTATTTTAGGAAAGAAAGATTTTTAAGGGCCATTCTGAGGCCGTATTGAATAAGATTTGAAAAACTCGTAAGGGTTAATAGAGGACCAGAATGAAAGAGATTTCCTTTTAAAGTTTGTGAGCCTCAAGAGGCTAAGTAGAGTATTTTCAAGAAAAGAAAGAAAGTTTACTTGCATGTTTTATGAATACGATTCCAAGTATGGTTTAAAAGAATTCTTTTAAGGGAATATGGCTGTATTCTAGTAAAGCCTAGATCTTCTCAGTTTTCAAAAGTGTATACCCTACGAGAAAAAGCTCTTGTTAAGTCTTTCTTACCAACATAAGTAGTTCAAAAACTTTTAGAAAGAATTATGAGTCTTAAAGAAGCTAACATGACTTATAAACCATTCTTGGAACATATCATGAGTCACGTCGTTGTCTAAAGCGAATTTGAAAATGTTTTACTCAATCCTTGTTACCTACTTGTCTATGTACCTGAATGCTTGCTAGTAGGGAAGTTTGGTCATTAAGGAGCTAGAAATGAGTTGAGTGGCTGGAATGAGGTTTGAGGATGGTAATCTTTCCTTGGGGACAATGATTGCCTACTATGAAAGTAAAGTATAAATGCGTGATATATAGCTATTATTAGTATTATTGCCTGCAAATGATTTTGGTTTTTAAAGGAGTCGGGAAGTACTCACTGAGCGTGTGGTTGCTCATTCCATTACTATTTCCTCTTTTTTCCTAAGCTTTTATTATGACAGGTGAAAGTCAAGCCACTTACGCCGAGTTGGAGTTTATTGCTGCTTGAAAAAGAGTCATGTGCACCATATAGAAGTAGATTCATGTGTTTAACGATGTAATATATCTTATTCCTAGTTTGTAATTGTTGTAAACTAAGTTTTCTAGCTCCTATAATGCATATTGTTTATGAGTTGCTCTGTATAGCCATATGAGCTAACCATCTGATTAGTTAGATGTCTTTTTGGTCAAAGTTAGCTATATTTTGGGATGTAAACCCCAGTACTCTAGATGTGTGATCCGTTAAGTTGTATATTTGATTTGCTTCTTTATTAATGAACTTTACGGTTGCTGTACTCCGAGCGAGCGACCCGTAGAGCAGTGGACTCCGGTGTGCAGCCGTGGAGCTTGTTTTAGAAGTTTTATATGTTTCCATTCAATGCAAGGAGTTGTTGTAAGGCTTTTATCCTAGGAAATGACCCGCTTTCAGGCGAAACTCTGTCCGTTTTTCCCCAGGAGTTAAGCAGGAGGCAAGAAAATGTAACGCTCCTAGCCGTAGGGGTTAGGGTTGTTATAAGATGATTTCAGAACAAGGTCCTGCGACCATAGGCCATAACCTGAGTCTTACATCTCATATGGTTGCCTAGGAACGCGTTCACGATGGCGTGATATATGTCTGCTTTGTGTGCAAATGTGAGTTTTATGTGAACATTAGTGCGCTTAGTTAGTGGTGTACGGCTTGAGTGAGCTGATTGGTTGGATGAAAGAACCATTTGTTGAGGTGTAGGCTGAGTGGCTCGTATTCTCGTGGATAAGTTAAGTGTTAGCTCAATCAAAAGTTGTTTTGCTTAATCGCCTTGCCGATTTAAATCAAAAGTCTCAAGCACACGTGGTTTAAACTCAAACAACTGAGAATGTTTTAACTCCAAGCTCATTCTTGCCCCTTAAGTACGATTTGCTCCTCGGGCTCGATAATAGAGTAAGCAGACGCACTCAATGGTTGATAGGGAAAGAGCTAGAAGCAATTAAACCATTCTCCTTTTAAAATATAGAGGCTTGAAAGTTAAGACCCTTCCGAAATAATGAGTTAAGGTCTTTCTGTTGCATTTAAGACTTTTCTAAATATATGGTTAGGCCTTACTGTTTCATCTAAAGACTTGCATTTGCTTTACATTGATGTTTCGAATACCTACATTCCAATATGCATTCGTTGCTTGATGTGTTCATGATAAGTTGTTAGTAAGTGATTAAAGATTGTTTTCTTGACTAAAAGTTCTTTTAAATGGTACCCCTTTTGCAAAATTTCTCAACTGCTAAAGGAATGATGTGAGAACTTCGTATGCGCTTGTATCAATACGGGTGACTGTGATAGAGTCCAGTTTATTGTTGCCTAAATGTTATTTCTAGCCTTCGTATATGTCCCATTAATGCTTAGATGAGGTCCTAACCCGAGCTGTCATTTACGTAAGGAGTCTTCCTTATTTCCCATCACGTAACCACTATTACTCAAGAGTCGGCTAAGCGTTATGCTCATCGGGGAATGGAACGCTATTCTTTTCATAAGAATGATAGTGTCCTAGCTATATCAATCCCAACACACCTAGAATACAGAGAAAAGGAAGAACCTGATAGACTTTGGAATTATTATACCACATGTATCACCTCGCCACCTCTTGAGGAGACGATCCATAACTTTCCAGCACTTTGTAAGCTTTAACAACAAATGTGGAAACCAAAAGTTTCTGAAGGAGATTGAACTGCCCCCTCCATACCACGAGTTCCTAAGACTCTCGCACCACACCTACGTGAAACAAGCATCACAACCACTCACTGTGTATCCGTAAGACCAATAATGCCGTTGTTCTTACCCCCTGTTAACTGATCGATGGCTAACTCTAAATAGTTTGGACAAACCTCAAGGCATAACCTCGATCTTAAGTTTTAAATGAGGATTGCACTCGCGTACACTAGTCTAGATGCCCTCCCGTGTGACACTATTGCGAGTCTATGTGTTTTGAAGCATTAGCGTCACGTTATGCAAAGTGTAAAGGTTATGGAAGCCCGTATAATTGCTTAGGATCATTATGCATGGTTATTCAAGTGTCCTGTGAATAATTGGCTTAGTGAATGCATATCTTGGTATTTGCTTGACTTAAGTTGGTTTGCTATGCGACTTAATTATCTAGATGATTTAAGTTTCATAATTCACGGCATGGCATGACCTCTTACTGGTTTGCATTTTGTGGGTTCTATGATTCCATGTCATAACTGAATGACTGCCTTTGCACATATTTGAAGCATGATGAGACGACCCTAGGAACCTGCATTCCCATATTCTTGCCCTTATATATTTGATCAGAGTAGCACAGCGGAGGCGTGTAGGCCCATAACCCATAGGTCCTAGGAATGTCGGTTGCATATATTTTCATTTTGTGAATTGCTTGCTATATGCGTATTAGACGGTCTCATGTTGCTTATAATTCTTACGCTCGAGAATGCTGAATTACTGATACTATGCGATGCTGATGTGCTTAAGTGATGCTACGTGATACTATGTGATGTTCTTATTACTCTGATACGTTATAGAAGTCTCCAAGTTAACTGTAGTGATCCTAAAGGTACCTTGAATTCATGATTTGGAGTGAGGCTACAAGTGCATGACCTTGAGATGTTATTGGCTAATTGCCTTATTTTTAGATTTCGAATCACGATATATGCGCATACATAGAGTGGTTGTTTACTACGCAAACTGAGTCTAGATAATTGAAAGTCTTTTTCCGTTTGGTTATCTTTTTTAAGCAAGTTTCGTAATTTTTCACACCAGCTCATTTGCCCCTCTTCGATGCTATTTAGCCTTAGTGCCTAAATAGAGTAAGTAGACGCTCGAAGAGAATTGGCGAGGAGGAGACTGGATACCATATGCCCTTTTCGGTTTAAATTGATTGTAAATGAGATTTTGGAGTTTAGTGTAATTTGTGGAGACTGTGTCAAGTGTGTGCACGTCTTAGGTACGACTGAACTGTGAACCCCTGAATTTGAATTTCGAGGACAAAATTCTTTTAAGGGGAGAAGAATCTAACACCGCGTTCCCCATTTTACGCTAAGTTGGTCATATTCCCTTTCACGTTGTAAAATCGTATTTTTATTAACTATACAAGTTCAGTTATTACTGATGTGCTGGCATGAACGGTAATTTTATTAAAAAGAATATTTTTGTCACTATTGATATTATTATTAGTTTTGAGAATCTTTCGATAATTTTTAGTAAGCGTTAATATAGATTATTAACGAATACTAAATCGAATAGGAACCCGATTACGATTAGGTTGTTAGCCTTAGAATTGGCCTCGAGCTTTGTTAAATCGAGCCTCGATGTATTTGGGAATGAATAATCGATGAAAGGCTGTATTGTCGATTCAGGTTTGGAATACAGGGTACGATTTTAAGCTAGCAGTGTGAAGTATTCAGCAATTTGAAACAAAAACAAGAGAAGAGAAGGGAGGGGTATTTTGGTAAAATTGAACGAGGCCCTTTTCTCTTTCCTCCAAGATGCGACCCCGGACCCCCCCAAACGCATCTCTCTCTCTCTCTCTCTCTCTCTTCTTCGTTCTCCTTTGCTACCCTCCATTCACACGGCCATGGAAGCTCAAAAACCCTCAATTTCTCCCCAACCCAGCTCAAACCTTTCCCCCATTCAACTCCCCTAGAACCCTAGAAGCCGTTTGCTACGAATTTTGGGCAAGAACAGAGCGCAACCATCGTTTTGGTGGTCTGTTCGGGTAGCGATTTGAGGCACCGGACATGTATCCAGATTCAGCCATGCACTCTACACCATAACCACTCCATTTCTCTATAGATTGATGCTGAATTCGCAACACAAGCATCAGCAAAAAGCACTGAGTCAGTGACTGAGATTTTGGTCGAATTGGGGGTCTGAATTACATGGATTGAGTGTGGTTTGGTGTCTGGTCGAGCGGTCATCAAGCAAGGGTCAAGGAATCGGGTTTTTCCAGCACTCAAAGTCGAGCCCGAAGCCCTCGAACGAACCTCTAGCTTGGAGTAAGGTGGGTGTTTCTCTCCTCGTAAATTATAGTAATTTCAAATGAATTTAACGATTTTTGGTAGTGCATGTTGAGATTCTGATACTGTATCAGTAATTGGAAGGCTTAGAGTTGAATTCAAGTGAAAATGGTGTTGAAACTGTTATAGAGTTCATGTATGTGATTAACACTTGATTTTACTAACCGGATGATTTGAAGAATTGTGGAGCAAATTGGAATCATGCTTGATGTTGCTGTTTAATCAGTTCAATATGTTTAATTTCCGTCGGTGGTTGATATGAGGCTATGATTGTGGACACTGGTTTCATGAATTAATCGATTGAAACTATTATGATATTGAACCGAGCTTGGAAGTTGGATGGTTTGAGGTGGAACTAATGAGAATTTGAAGTCCTTGTGGTCGGTGTTATGTGAGGAGGGAGCTTGGGTTGTTAATTACCATAATTGTATGGATTACGAGGCCATGTGTGGCTTATTGGGTAGATCTTGCCGAGTTAAGTTATGAAGTGTCATGAATGTGCTATGTGTGACCCCTTTCCCCCTTGAAAATGTTAAGTGATGCTATGTGACTGACTTTTGAACTAAGACATCTTTAAGAAGGGTCGTTAAGAAGCTTGCTTTTTATGATTTCGAATGCTTTTAAGTGCTTACCAATTGCCTGTTAGTTTTTGAAGATATTTGTAGCCTAAAATAATCCTAAATCATCGAATTACTCAGGAAGTGACTCAACTGAAAAGTCGATAGGTTTGGAAAGTTCAAAAGCGAACTAAAAGTGAGTTCGAAAATATTTTTAAGGCATTGGTTTTTATATAACTTCTCCTTTTGTTTAAAAGGATCTAAACATCTTAGAAAGGGCATCTTAAGGTACTAATTATGAAGTTTAGCTTACTTGTATGCTAGCTACTTATTTAAGTTTCGATTGAGTTTTGAGTTACGAGCTAGTGAAATCATTACGATTTTAAGAAGCGTTTATGTCGAAAAATTATGAAAAAACCTTGTTTGAATCATAAGCGAGCCAAGTATTCTATGTTTTGAAGAGTAGTAAGCTGAGAATGATTTAAAGTTTTAGTTTGCTTAAGCGCCCTTCTTTGAATATAAAAAGGATTTCAAATGAACTAATATTGGGCAGTTGAATGAGTTTATTACGAAACTTAATTTGAGTTATATGCTAATTTAAATAAGTTTATCACTTTAAGTTTCAATAAGCTTCAATTACGAATCTAGTTTGATTATTACTTTATGTCTGAATAAGCTTCAATAACGAACCTAGTTTGATTATTACTTTACTTTTCAATCAGCTTCAATTACGAATCTAGTTTGAATTAAATGCTAACTAGTACCTTAAGTTCCAAATGAGTTTCGATTTACGAGTTAGCAAACTGATTATGTTTATAAGAAGCTTTTAAGTCAAAAACAAAGTCGATTAACGAGTTAGCAAACTTTTTGTGTTTGTAAGAAGTTTTTAAGTTAAAAACGAAGTCAATTTATGAGTTAGCAAACTATTTACATTTATAAGTAGCTTTTTAACTTAAAAACAAACGAACTGTAAACATTTAGAAAAGTTTTGGTCGTTTTGTTGAAAGTAAGATTTCAGCAAAGCAATCAACTGAAAAAGAGAAATGACATGCAATTTTACAGACTAAGAAAGTGCTAGGCAAATGGCCAGACCTTGAGGGTGAGAACTGGATGCAAAGATGGCATAAGCTGTTTCCCCCATAATATTGGGAGCTAGACACAAAGATGGCATGAGCTGGTCCTCGGAACTGGACTCAAGATATGATGATCTTGGTGTGAGCTGTTCCCTGATGTGTGACGCGTAAGAAAATCTTGAGGGGGACTGGATTCAAGATATAACTAACTTGGTATGAGCTGTTGCCCTACAGAGGACAATATCAAAGTTAGGGTTGCTCCTTTAAGATGCGTCTTGGCCAAAAAGTTAAGTACGTATACTCTGGGGATAACGTGAGTTATGAGTGATGATCTCACTTAGGGGAAGTGTAGATCTCCCCTAGCTAGCACAAAGTGATGATTTTATGCCAAGAACATTTTTCCTAATGAGTAAGAAAAGCAGTGGGCGTTTCGCTAATTTAAGTATTTCAGAAAAGAAAGATTTTTAAGGGCCATTCGGGGACCGCATTAAATAAGATTGAAAAACGCAGAAGGGCCATTAGAGGACCAGAATGAAAGAGATTTTCCTTTTAAAGAA
Organism: Carnegiea gigantea; assembly: GCA_029747015.1. Taxonomy (NCBI): domain Eukaryota; kingdom Viridiplantae; phylum Streptophyta; class Magnoliopsida; order Caryophyllales; family Cactaceae; genus Carnegiea; species Carnegiea gigantea. The sequence goes on from JAKOGI010000932.1 coordinate 312,873, forward strand.
TGTGAGCCTCAAGAGGCTAAGTAGAGTATTTTCAAGAAAAGAAAGAAAGTTTACTTGCATGTTTTATGAATGCGATTCCAAGTATGGCTTAAAAGAATTCTTTTAAGGGAATATGGTTGTATTCTAGTAAAGCATAGGTCCATTCTGTTTTCAACAGTGTATACCCTATAAGAAAAGCTCTTATCAGGTCTTTCTTACCAACATAAGTAGTTCAAAAACTTTTAGAAAGAATTATGAGTCTTGAAGAAGCTAACGTGATTTATAAATATTTCTTGGCACATATCATGAGTTACTTCGTTGTCTAAAGCAAATTTGAAAATGTTTTACTCAATCCTTGTTGCGTACTTGTCTATGTGCCTGAATGCTATCTAGTGGGGAAGTTTGGTCATTAAGGGCCTAGAAATGAGTTGAGTTGCTGGAATAAGGTTTAAGAATTATAATCTTTCCTAGGGACTATGATTGCCTAATATGATAGTAAAGCATAAATGCATGATATGTGGCTATCATTAGTATTATTGCCTGCAGATGGTTTTGGTTTTTAAAGGAGTCGGAAAGTGCTCACTAAGTGTGTGGTTGCTCATCCCATTACCATTTCCCCTTTTTCCCCTGGCTTTTGCTATGACCAGTGAAACTGAAGCCAGTTACATCGAGTTGGAGTTTACCCCTGCTTGAAAAAGAGTCATGTGTGCCATATAGAAGTAGATTCATGCGCCATATTGTTGTAAACTAAGTTTTCTATCTCCTATAATGCATACTGTTTACGAGTCGCTCTGTATGGTTATATGAGCCAACCATCTGATTAGTTAGATGTCTTCTTAGTCAAAGTTAGCTGTATTTTGGAATGTAAACCCCAGTACTCCGGATGTATGATCCGTTAAGTTGTATATTTGATTTCCTGCTTTATTAATGAACTTTATGGTTGGTGTACTCCGGGCGAGCGACCCGTAGAGCAATGGACTCTGGCATGCAGCCATGGAGCTTGTTTTAGAAGTTTTATATGTTTTAGCCTAGGAAATGACCAGTCTTTAGGCGAAGCTTTTTCCGTTTTACCCCAGAAGTTAAGTGGGAAGCAAGAAAACTTAACGCTCCTAGCTATAGGGGCTGGGGGTGTTACAAGATGGTATAAGAGCAAGGTCCTGCGACCATAGGCTGCAACCTGAGTCGTGCATCTCACATGGTTGCCTATGAACACGTTCACGATGACGTGATATATGTCTGCTTTGTGTGCAAACGTGAGCTTTTCGTGAACGTTAGTGCGTTTAGTTAGTGATGTGCAGCTCGAGTGAGCTGATTGGGTGGATGAAAGAACCATTTGCTCAGGTGTAGGCCGAGTGGCTCGTATTCTCGTGGATAAATTAAGTGTTAGCTCAATTGACAGTTGTTTTACTTACGCACCTTGGCGATTTAAATCAAAAGTCCCAAGCACACGAGGTTTAAACTCAAACAACTGAGAATGTTTTAACTCCAAGCTCATTCTTGCCCCTTAAGTACGACTTGCTCCTCGGGCCTGATAATAGAGTGAGTAGACGCACTCAATGGTTGGTAGAGAAAGAGCTAGAAGTAGTTAAACCATCCTCCTTTTAAAACATAGAGGCTTAAAAGTTAAGACCCTTCCTAAATGATGAGTTAAGGTCTTTCTTTCGCATTTAAGACCTTTTTAATTATCTGGTTAGGCCTTACTGTTACATCTAAAAACTTGCATTTGCTTTACATTGATGTTTCGAATACCTACATTCTAATACGCATTCGTTGCTTGATGTTTTCATGACAAGTTGTTAGTAAGTGATTAAAGATTGTTTTCTTGACTAAAAGTTCTTTTAAATGATACCCCCTTTGCATAATTTCTCAATTGCTAAAGGAGTGATGTGAGAAATTCATATGCACTTGTGTCAATATGGGTGACTCTGATAGAGTCTAGGTGATTGTTGCCTAAGTGTTATTTCTAGCCTTTGTATTTGTCCCATTAATGCTTAGATGAGGTCCTAACCCGAACTGTCATTTACGTAAGGAGTCTTCCTTATTTCCCATCACGTAACCACTATTACTCACGAGTCGGCTAAGTGTTATGCTCACCAGGGCTTGGAAATCTATTCTTTTCATAAGAATGATAGTGTCTTGGCTATATCAACCCCAACACACCTCGAAATACAGATAAAAGGAAAAACTTGACAGACTTTGGAATTGTTATACCACATGTATCACCTTGTCACCTCTTGAGGAGACGATCCATACCTTTCCAGCACTTTGTAAGCTTTAACAACAAATGTGGAAACTAAGAGTTTCTGAAGGAGATTGAACTGCCCCGTTCGGACCACGAGTTCCCAAGACTCCCGCACCACCCGTACGAGAAACAAGCGTCACAACACCTAAATGTGTATCCATAAGACCAATAATACCGTTGTTCTTACCCCCTGTTAGCTGATTGATGGCGAACTCCAAACAGTTTGGGCAAATCTCAAGGCATAACCTCGATCCTATGTTTTAAATGAGGATTGCACTCGCATATACTCATCTAGATGTCCTCTTGTGAGACACTACCACGAGTCTATGTGTTTTAAAGCATAAGCGTCACGTTATGCAAAGTGTAAAGGTTATGGAAGCCCGTATAGGATCATTATGCATGGTTATTCAAGTGTCCTATGAATAATTGGCTTAGTAAATGCATATTTTAGTATTTGCTTGACCTAAGTTGGTTTGGTATGTTACTTGATTATCTAGATGATTTAAGTTTCGTAATTCACGGCGTGGCATGACCTCTAACTTGTTTGCATTTTGTGGATCCTATGATTCCATGTCATTACTGAATGACTGCATATGCACATATTTGAAGCATGATGAGGCGACCCTAGAAGCCTGCATTGACATATTCTTGCCCTAATATGTTTGATTAGAACAGCACAGCGGAGGCGTGTAGGCCCATAACCCATAGGTCCTAGGAATGTCGATTGCATATATTTTCAGTTTATAAATTGCCTGCTATGTGCGTATTAGGCGGTTTCATGTTACTTACAATTCTTAGGCTTGAGAATGCTGAATTGCTAATACTATGCGATGCTATGCAATGCTGATGTGCTTAAGTAATGCTACGTGATGCTATGTGATGTTGTTATTACTCTAATGTCTTATAGAAGTCTCCAAGTTAACCGTGGTGATCCTAGAGGTACCTTGAATTCATAATTTAGAGTGAGACTACATGTGTATGACCTTGAGATGTTATTACCTAATTGCCCTATTTTTAGATTTTGAATCATGGTATGAGCGTATACATAGAGTGGTTGTTTACTATGAAAACTGAGTCTAGATAATGGAAAGACTCTTTCCGTTTGATTATTTTTTTTAAGCAAGTTCAGTATGATTTTCCATGCCAACTCATTTGCCCCTCTTCAATGCTATTTTCCCTTAGCACCTAAATAGAGTAAGTAGACGCTCGAAAAGGATTAGCAAGGGGGAGATTGGATACCATATGCTCTTTTTTGGTTTAAATTGATTGTAAACGAGATTTTGATTTTAGTGTAATTTGTGTAAACTGTGTTGTATCTGCACATCTTAGGTACGACTGAACTGTGAACCCTAGAATTCCGAGGATGAAATTCTTTCAAGGGGGAAGAATGTAACACTTGCATTTCCCATTTTGCGTTAAGCTGATTGTATTGCCTTTTACATTGTAAAATTGTATTTTTATTAACTATATAAGTTAAATTATTACCGATGTGCTGAAGTGAATGGTAATTTTATCAAAAAGAATATTTTTATCGCTATTGATATTATTATTAGTTTTGAGAATCTCTCGATAATTTTTAGTAAGCATTAATATAGATTATTAACGAGTACTAAATAGAATAGGAACCTGATTATGATTAGGTTGTGAGCCTTAGACTTAGCTTCGAGGTTTATTAAATCGAACCTTGACGTATTTAGGAACGAATAATCGATGAAATGTTGCATTGTAGATTCGGGTTTGGAAAATGGGGTACGATATTACGCTAGCAGTGTTCAGTATTCAGCAGTTTGAAACCAAAGAAAAGCGAAGAGAAGGGAGGGGTATTTTGGTAAAATCGTGCGAGGCCCTCTTCTCCCTCCTCCTGCACGCGACCCCTGACCCCCCCAAATGCAACTCTCTCTCTCTCTTCTTCTTCCTCCTCTGCTACCCTCCATTCGCACGACCATGGAAACTCAAAAACCCTCCATTTCTCCTCAACGCAGCTCGAACCTTTCCCCCATTCAACTCCCCCAGAACCCTAGAAGTCGCTTGCTATGAATTTTGGGCAAGAACAGAGTACAACCATCGCGTTGGTGGTCTGTTCGAGCAGCGATTTGAGGCATCAGACATGTGCCCAGATTCAGCCATGCACTCTACACCATAATCACTCCATCTCTCCATAGATTGAGGTTGAATTCGCAGCACAGGCATCAGCAAAAAGCACTGAATCAGTTACTGAGATTCTGGTCGAATTGGGGGTCCGGATTGCCTGGATTGATCGTGGTTTGGCGTCTGGTCGAGCGGTCAGCAAGCAAGGGCTGAGAAATCGGGTTTTTCCAGTGCTCAAAGTCGAGCCCAAAGCCCACAAATGAACCTGTATCTTAGAGCGAGGTGGGTGTTTCTCTCCTCCAAAATTACAGTAATTTCAAGCGAATTTAGCGATTTTAAGATTCTAATATTGTATCAGTAATTGGAAGGCTTAGAGTTGAATTGAAGTGAAAATGGTGTTGAAACTATTATAGAGTTCATGCATGTGATTAACACTTGATTTTACTAACCGGGTGATTTGAAGAATTATGGAGCAAACCAGAATCATGTTTGAATGTCGTTGTTTAATCAGTTTAATGTGTTTAATTTTTGTTGGTGGCCGATATGAGCCTATGCTTGTGGACAATGGTTTCGTGAATTAATCGATTGAAAACTATTGTGACATTGAACCGAGCTTGGAAGTTGGATGATTTGAGATAGAACTAATGAGAATTTAAGGTCCTTGTGGTCGGTGTTGTGTGAGGAGGGAGCCTGGATTGTGAATTATCGCAATCGTGTGGATTGCCGAGTTAAGTTATGAAGTGTTATGAATGTGCTATGTGTGACCCTTTCCCCCCGGAAAATGTTAAATGATGCTATGTGACTGACCTTTGAACTAAAACATCTTTAAGAAGGGTTGTTAAAAAGCTTGTTTTTATGATTTCGAATACTTTTAAGTGCTTACCAATTGCCTATTAGTTTTTGAAATATTTGTAGCCTAAAACGATCCTAAATCGTCGAACTACTCAGGGAGCGACTGAACTGAATAGTCGATAGGTTTCGAAAGTTCAAAAGCGAACTAAAAGTGAGTTCGAAAATGTTTTAAGGCATTAGTTTTTATATAACTTCTCCTTGTGTTTAAAAGGATTTAAACGTCTTGAAAAAGGGCATCTTAAGGTACTAATCATGAAATTTAGCTGACTTGTTCGCTAGCTGCTTATTTAAGCTTCGATTGAGTTTCGAGTTACGAGCTAGTAAAATCATTAGGATTTTAAGAAGCATTTATGTTGAAAAATTATGAAGAAACCTTGTTTGAATCATAAGAGAGCCAAGTATTCCAGGTTTTGAAGAGTAGTAAGCTGAGAATGATTTAAAGTTTTAGTTTGCTTAAGCACCCTTCTTTGAGTATAAAAAGGATTTTAAACGAACTAAAATTGAGCAGTTGAATGAGTTTATTACAAAACTTAATTTGAGTTATATGCTAGTTTGAATGAGTTTATTACTTTTAAGTTTCAATAAGCTTCAACCACAAATCTAGTTTGATTATTACTTTATATTTCAATAAGCTTCAATTGCGAATTTAGTTTTATTATTACTTCATGTTTCAATAAGCTTCAATTACAGATCTAGTCCGAATTAAATGCTAACTAAGTACCTTAGGTTCCAAATGAGTTTCGATTTATGAGTTAGCGAACTTATTACATTTATAAGAAGCTTTTAAGTTAAAAATGAAGTCAATTTACGAGTTAGCAAACTTTTTACGTTTATAAGAAGTTTTTAAGTTAAAAACGAAGTCGATTTACGAGTTAGCAAACTATTTACATTTATAAGAAGCTTTTTAACTTAAAAACGAATGAACTGCAAACATTTATAAAAGTTATGGTCATTTTGTTAAAAGTAAGATTTCAGCAAAGTAATCAACTGAAAAAGAGCAATAAAATGCGATTTTAAAGATTAAGAAAGTGCTAGGCAAATGGTCAGACCTTGGGGGGGATTGGATGTAAAGATGGCATGAGCTGTTCCCCCCAAAGGTAATATTTAGAGCTGGACGTAAAGATGGCGTGAGCTGTTCTCGGGAATTGGACTCAAGATATGATTATCTTGGTGTGAGCTGTTCCCTGATGTGTGATGCGTAAGAAAACCTTGAGAGAGACTGGACTCAAGATGTGATTATCTTGGTGTGAGTTGTTTCCCCACAGAGGACAATATTGGAGTTAGAGTTGCTTTGCTAAGATGCATTTTGGTCAAAACGTTAAGTGCGTATACCCCAGGGATAACATGAGTTGTGAGTGATGATCTCACCTAGGGCGAGTGTAGATCTCCCCTTGCCAGCACAATGTGATGATTTTATGCTAAGAACATTTTTCCTAATGAGTAAGAAAAGCAGTGGGCGTTTCGCTAATTTAAGCCTTTCAGAAAAGAAAGATTTTTAAGGACCATTCGGACGCTGTATTGAATAAGATTTAGAAAATGCGTAAGGGTCATTAGAAACCAGAATGAAAGAGATTTCCTTTTAAAGAATGTGAGCCTCAAGAGGCTAAGTAGAGTATTTTCAAGAAAAGAAAGAAAGTTTACTTGCATGTTTTATGGATGTGATTCCAAGTATGGTTTAAAAGAATTCTTTTAAGGGAATATGGTTGTATTCTAGTAAAGCCTAGATCTTTTTCGTTTTCAACAGTGTATACCCTATGAGAAAAAGCTCTTGTGAGGTCTTTGTTACCAACATAAGTAGTTCAAAAAGTTTTAGAAAGAATTATGAGTCTTGAAGAAGCTAACGTGATTTATAAATCATTCTTGGCGCATATCATGAGTCACTTCGTTGTCTAAAGTGAATTTGAAAAAGTTTTGCACAATCATTGTTACGTACTTGTCTATGTGCCTGAATGCTATCTAGTAGGGAAGTTTGGTCATTAAGGACCTATAAATAAGTTGAGTGGCTGGAATGACGTTTAAGGATGGTAATCTTTCCTTGGGACTATGATTCCCTAATATGATAGTAAAGTATAAATGCGTGATATGCGGCTATTATTAGTATTATTGCCTCCAAATGGTTTTGGTTTTTAAAAGAGTACTCACTGAGCATGTGGTTGGTCATCCCATTACTATTTCCCCTTTTTCCCCAGGCTTTTGTTATGACAGGTGGAAGTCAAGCCAGTTATGTCGAGTTGGAGTTTACCCCTACTTTAAAAAGAGTCATGTATGCCATATAGAAGTAGATTCATGTGTTGAACGATGTAGTATAACTTATTCCTAGTTCGTAATTGTTGTAAACTAAGTTTTCTAGCTCCTATAATGCATATTGTTTACGAGTCACTCTGTATGACTGTATAAGCCAACCATCTGATTAGTTAGATGTCTTTTTGATCAAAGTTAGTTGTATTTTGAGATGTAAACCCCAGTACTCCGGATGTGTGATCCGTTGAATTGTATATTTCATTTCCTTCTTTATTAATGACCTTTATGGTAGGTGTACTCCGGGCGAGTGATCTGTAGAGCGGTGGACTCCGGCATGTAGCCATGGAGCTTGTTTTAGAAGTTTTATGTGTTTTCATTCAATGCAGGCAGTTGTTGTAAGGCTTTTAGTCTGGGAAATGACCAGTTTTCAGGCGAAACTCTGTCCGTCTTGCCCCAAAAGTTAAGGAGGAACCAAGAAAATGCAACGCTCCTAGCCATAGGGGCTGGGGGTGTTAAAAAAACTTAAGCACATTTGGCACTCCAATAAAGGAAAAACCCTTACTTTTCGCTTTTGCATTTGAATAAAATGTAACAAAATCAATGTCGCTACTGGAACAATTTGTCGTAATGAATGTGAATGAGAAGCCTAAGGTCTCCACGATCCCTTCCCCTATCCTTTCCCTATCCTTATGTGTTGCTTTGCATTTCCCTCGAAGATGGTCTAAAGCCTAAGCTTAATGTTTAATTCGGGAAGTTTCTTAATGTGCTTAGCACTGCATGTGAAAATTTCTGTCATTGATGCTTTGCTTCAAATGCCTTTGTGTGTCAAATTTTTAAAAGAAATTTTCTCTAAGAAGAGAAAAAATGATGATTACAAAAGCATTGTATTAAGTGAGAAGTATAACATTAAGGACCAAAACATGCTTCCTACAAAGCCTAGGGACTCCAGGAGTTTTGTCATCCCATGTTTAATTGGGAACATCACTATTGACTGGGCTTTATGTGGTTTTAGTACCAGTGTGGGTTTAAGGCCTTCTTGTATGGGAAAAAAGAATTAACCTAGAGGAGTTGAGACCGACCTCTATCCCATTGCAATGACTAGACCACTCCACCCTTAAGGTAATCTAGAGGATGTGCCCATCAAAGAGGGCGATTTCTATGTACATCTGGACTCTCTAAACTTGGATATGACTAAAGATGCCGACACCCAAATCATTCTTGGGGGGGCTTTCTTGCTAACTTTTAGAGGTAAGGTTAATGTTAAGAAGGGGAAATTATAATTTAATATTGACAAGAACCACATTGAATTTGGATCATTTAAAGACCCTAGATCTTCCCCTTTATATGTTGCTTGTTGTGGAACTGATATGGTTAATAGTGATGAAATTATAGAGTAAGTTACAATGTGTCCAAATAATCCTCATATGCTTCATTCTAATTCTTCTGAGGGTAAGGAGATTGATAGTGTGGAGGTGGCTTTGACTGAAGATTTGCCTTCACCTAATATTGTTAAGGACATGCCATTTGCTTTTAATATGGGAGTTTTGGGAGGGTGTTTTAGGTTAAAGTTAGCTTTATACTCCTCTCTTGAGATGAGATGGCCATGAGTAGGACCTAGATTTTAGGATTAAGTGTGCCTATTATGATGGTGGTCCGTCTGATGGTGTCCACCAAAGAATAGTTATCTATGTAAACCAAGCAACTTGGAAATACTTGGTGTTTAAGAAGGAAGTTCATCCCCTTTATCTTTGACCATTTTTTTTCTTTCATGAGAATTTCACTCTGAGATATGAGACAGGATAGGATATGCAGTGTGAAGTCCCCTTTTTCATTAGTGTATTCCCTTTTCTCCCTTGGATGACTAGTACTTGGTCTAACTAAATACCTTCAAGAAGCATTGCTTAGAAACCACAAGTCATTTCTTTCCTTTTTCGTTCTTGTTCATTTTTAGTTTGCTTTTCCTTTCTTGCGAATAAATCTATACTTCATAATGCCAAAAAAAAAAAAAACCTCAAAAAAACAAAGTCTTTTTCACCCTTTGTCTACGGGTTTGAGCATAGGAGAGAGCCAAAATGGGATAGTTTTACTCATTTTGCATGTTTTCTTGCATATATAACATGTTTGCATTTTAGAAGTTGCATTCAGGTTTGCATGAGGAGCATGAAGAAACAAAAGTGTGGTTTGTTATGAACTGTCTTCTGACGATGCTTTTGCTAGGCAAGGAACCTTTCATGAGCATGATTAATTTTCACTGTGACTATTTGATGTGAAAAATGTTTGTGAACATTTTATGAACTGTCTCTTGTCATGACCATTAGTTTTTGTTAAGAACTATGTTGCTCCATGGACTCCCTAACCTTAATGTTGGTACATTTGCTTCATCATTTGAGATGGATGTGACTGTGGTAGATGTCTTATAAGACCTTGAGCTTTTGTTGGACTAACTCATCACGCTTATTCTCATGTTCTTTCATGTATGTGAGTCTTCTATATTTTATCTCGAGAACTTGTTTTGAGTTTTATTCAAGGCCACACTTAGCTTGTGTGTATTTACTGAAGTGATAGAGACACTTCTTTGTCTTTCTCAAGCTAGATTGCCAAATAGCCATGCTTGTGTTGAATGTTTGGTCCCCTTGTTAGCCCTTTTGAGCTCTGGGCCAAATTCTATTATTATGATCCCTTGAATTTTGGCCCCTAGCTATATACGCATTCATATCATTAAGTGCTAGTGGAAGGTCACTTCAAGTATGTTTTGGGGTTGTTTTTTAGATCATTTGAGATTGAGGTGGTTTTGGTATGATGGTTTGTTGAGGGGATGGTAGTGTTGGACATTGGAAGGGTTCCCCTCTTATGATGTGGGTATGTATATATGTGTCTGGTTATGAGTTAGCAATTGTTTATTTCATGCCTTTCACTAACTATTCCCATTCATTCTCGAAAGAAAAGAAACAAATTAAAAAAAAAAGACAATGAAGAATAAAAATGGAAGAAATTCAACAAAAAAGAAAGAACAAGTGATTTGCATTGGTGACTTATATATAGTGTGTGTTCCTTATGTTGAATCATTTCCTTCTTCATGAAGTGTGAGTATATTCTATTGAAGATGTTTAAAGTGTTAGTGTGTGCTCATAATTGTGTGGTAATTTGTTGGTTGCTCCTTAGTCTTCCTGGCTATTAGCTCCATATGTTTCAAAAATTTGCTCCGCCTTATTTGTTGACCCTTAGCCTATATTACATTCCTATATAGAGTCCTTATGATCATCGGGTCTACATCGCGTCATAGTGATGGAGAATTTAAGAGTCTTAGCAAATGCATTGCAGATGTCATCTTTGGAATTAGTGTCGAGCGAACCCATGCCCAATTTCAAACATACCAGTAGGAGTGAACCATATTTGCCAATGGTGAGGTTCTAGTAGTCCTTCTAGCTCTACTCATTTCCATGTCCCTCTTTGACCTGCTTTATGACTACTAGGAGGCACTATGTTTGATGATAAGCTTGTGGTCTTAAAATTCTTTGAAAACTTTAACTTGATCTGGATTTTGAAATGATTTGAGCACTACTTAGGTTTTGCCTTTCAATATTACTAGTGCTTATTTATGCTTCCGGTACTTATCCTAAGGAGGTTTGATCCTAGATGTGTGTCCCCTTCTTAATTTGTACAAAATTTAGCTTTAGTTATAGATAAGCAAATGTTTAAGTATGAAGGAGTGGAAAATGCCCAATTGTATAGGGTTCTAAGGAGGTAATGCCTGCCTTTTTAGATTGGCTTACGAACAAGCAAACTTTTAAGCAAAAGTTTTGCAACACCCCAAGTGTGCTTAAAAGGATCGAAGTGACTACTTATATCACCAAAGGTGCACCTTTCTTTTTGGGAAGTACACTCTTAAGAACTCCATAGTTAAGCATGCTTACTGGGGAGCAATCTTAGGATAGGTGACCTCTTGGGAAGTTTCACAGGCAGCGTGTGAGCAAAGACGAAGCACACCGAAAAGACTTGTGGTGATTTGGGGAGCTAGTCGACGATCATTTTAGCCGTTGTTAGTAATTGTCTGCCCAGGAGAGGGTCGGGCTGTTATAAATTTACACTTGGTTCTAGATTTGTTGTTGATAATATGAAGATTCTATCTAAGGGAACTTAAGTATGCACCCACTACAGATGAAGAATGATGCAAGAGGCCATGAATTAAATCCGTTATCACATGAGTAGACCTAGCACCAATAAAAGCCTATCTAAACAAGCTATAATTGAGAGAGCCCGGTCGTGCTGCACATAAACCAACTAAGCAATAGAGAACACGGTCAGGGTTGAAGCTAACCCGCAGCGGTTTGCTGGAGCCGGTTAAAACTGGATGGGCTCGAGCAACTTAGGCGTATTACTAAAGAGTACAATTGTGCTACATGACTATAGCAAGTTTTATGCTTCTAGTGGCCAACCTGAGTTTCTTGTGTCCATAGACATGGCTTATGTTGTGCTATTCTTGGTATTACGGCTTAGCTTCTCTTGCATTTTGGCCTTTTATTTATGCTATTTTGCTATTGAAAGGCATAATTCTTTAGCCACTAGGGAACCATCCACTACCCTTGTACCATCCTAAAACAAAATTTGAGAGCATGTAGAAAGTTGAAACCTAGTTGGAGACTATCTTTGAAGATTACAAGATCGCAAAAGGAGCGCCTTTTGGATAGGCATCTCTTTTCTTCTTTTCATTTAGATCCTGATGATACTTTGGTTTTATTTGATATTTGTAATCATAATTGAGTAGTTTTCTCTAATATAAGAATTTTCCAAATCGAATAATGGTGTTGGATTTTTATTAGTTGAACTCTATGTGCTTCATCTTAGTTGATTTAATTCTATTCAATCTTGAGTGTTTGTGATTTGTTGAGAAACTCGATTAACTTCTTGAATGAATGCTAGAAAAATGGAAGATAAATGGATGAAGGATTTAAATGTGAAAGCCCTTGCCAGGATGTTAAGATTGAACTTAATTTTTTGATTGCTTGAGAAATAAGTGCTAGTTCATATGACAATTTGATAATCTTAAACCTCTAACTCAAGTTAGTTCGAAAGCCTTTCAGAAATGGTAATCTACTTGATTTGAGTGATTTTCTTTGTTGCGAAATTCATTTTGTTATTTATCTTATAATTATTCAACTAATTAAAGAGCACATGTTTGATTGCTTCATTCAAAATGTGATTAGGCTAGGCTAATCCATTGACGTTTTCTTTCATTAGTTTTAATTTTGAGTTTAAGTGTTTGCTTAAATTTTAGTCTAATTGATTAACCTCTAATACTCAATTTGCTTAACATCTTCATAGGTTAAGACTTAATATATTACCTTTATCTCTAAGGGAATTGACACTTTATTGCTGCAGTGCCTTTACACAGTAGCTGTTAGATTAAAACCTAACCTGATCCTCAATCTGGACATGAATAGTGGTCCAAATTGTAAAGTGGGGAAAGGATGACCCTACATAACAACCCAACTCAAAGCCTACCTTGAATTATTAGGAGAAATGCGAACAGAGCATGAATCATCCCGATTTTGACCCGAAGTTAGCATGAATTAGTGTTTAATATGAAAACATGTGATTATTTTTAATTTTTGACTAAATCTTAAGCTATTTTCAACATCGTATTTAGAATCACAGCAATTGATCTTTTAGATGGGCCAGCTTGAACCAATCAGTTTGCCAACTCTGGTTTTAAACACGGCCTAGTGCTAATATAGTGGTCTTTTCCTTTAGGGTCATTGTAGTTCCTAAAGTAATATCATATTCATTTTTTGGAGTATTTGTAATACTGAAATTTGCTATTGGTCCTCTAGAATCATGAGTGTTTTATTAAGTGTTCTTCCAGTTTGCATTTGATTAAGACAAAGCACATCTAACTACAAATCGACTCCATGTGATGTAGATTTTACAAAAGAATAGTTCTATTTTATAAATGTTTGTGAAGTTATTCTAACCAAATAACATAGAATCCTATACTAGTTTGAAAGAATTGACCAAATTTTAGCTGTTTTTAAAATTTTCCTTGGATATTATTTATGTTTCAACAAATTTATAAATGTACCATTGAAATAATTCAAAATTGAACAAAACACAAAAATAACCTAATAGTGCATGATTTATATTAGTATCTTATCAACGTAAACGCTATAAGTCAGTCTAATATCATATATATAATTACAACGTTTTTTTCAAACTCATATTTGCACCATCATTGGGCGCTAATTTGTCGTATTTTATGTGCCTCTTTCACATAATTTTGGCTCATATAATAATATAATATTTATGATTTTTTTACTTGTTTTTATTTACTTTTGTAGGTAATAAGATCAACCAAGCAAGTGCCGTGAAATGAGCAAAAAGAAACAAAAGAAGAAGACAAAGCAACACATGATGAGGGCTAGTCGACTGCATGATGGCCAGTTGCACCCCTAGCCAGTAGCAGCCACCAACCCGGAGCTGGCAACGGCGATCGCCCAGGCGATGGCCGTCGCCCCCCTGGCTGCCTCGTGATGTTTTGTCTTCCCCAGCTCATGTATAAAAGGGCTGGCTTGGGGACTTTTGGGGGGTTCGTTAGGCAACTTTTTTGGGAGCTCTTAACTTTAGGTTCAGCTAATAAAAGCCCCATTTGTAGGAATTAGATTAGGGATATTAGGATTTGTTTTGGTTGTTAATTCACGCTTATTAGTTTGTTAGATTTTGTTATTGCTTTAATTTCCTTCCTAGTTCATGTTTGAGTTCATGTTTGTGTGTTTAGTTTAGTTAGGTTTAATTGTGCTCTTGTGATGATTAGTGATTAATTTTGGTGAGCTTGGATTGTGATTAGTCTCTTGATGGCTAATTAGGCTAGGATTAGACCTAACCACACCCAACTTAGAGTTAGAACATAGAGCTTTCTCTCACGCCCACCAAGTATTCGATGAAATGCTTGAGAGAGTTTTCATCTATATTTTTGGGCGATTGACTTATGCTGAGAGGTGAGGTCAATTAGCTAGTGTAGGAGAGGGGATAGCCGGGTTCGGGACATGAAAATAGTGCTAATCCTAACTAGGTTCAAGGGTTGCTAATTTTGTGATCTAATTGGGTAACCCCATGAAAATAGGTTGTTAGACTAATTAAACTAGCTCATGACCCTTGAGGGAGGGCTTAGGTGGTCTTCGAATGTACAGCCAATCATCTCTTATTTTTAGCTGAGGTCGGATAGGTTATGACCCATCTTGACTATTTAGTTCGTCAATTGGTCACGTCATAGTCTCAAGTCACCTCTTTTGCTTTCATTAGTTTAGTTTAGCTTTGTTTTCCTTTACTTCCTTCTTGGCCTAGATTGAGTTGCTCTAGCTAATCACGATACTTGAAACCTAACTCTAAGTGGACGACACTCTGAGTACTCGACGATAAACCTTGCACTTAGGGATATAAATTTAAAACTTGAATTCTTCCTATCAATCACATTGAATCCTGTCTACTAACAACCTCTAGAATTACTTCCCTTCTTTTTGTTGATTGAATTTTAAAGTTGTACAAATTTTTACAAGGGGTAATTTATGCTCATATATCATAGATATAATTACAATTTTTTTTTTCAAACTCATGTTTGCTCCACATTGAATCTTGCTAAATTACAACTCCTAGAATTACTTCCCTCTTTTTTGGCATCTTTTCAAATTTGAAATTATGCAAATTTAGGCAAGTGGCAATTTATGTTTATATATTGATTATAATTACAAAACATAAACTGTTGATTAATAACAGTCACAAATAAATGACCATAAGTGCAGATTTAATTCTACAGTTACTATAGGATTAATTGTGTATTAATCAGCTATAATCACCCATTAATTTGCCGATTTTATTTGAGGCTTTGTGCCACTATAAATAGATGGTGGATTATGGGGATGAGTAACCAATCAGACAACAAGCTAATCCCTAAATCTAACATTCTCTATTCCCTTCCTGACATAAAGCCTAACCATCTAATCTAGGTTCGAGTCTTGAGCGTGAACATACACGGTGACTCTAGTCGCCGCCTATTCGTGGGCAGACATCTAGCAGGCTAAACATCCAGGCAAGCTTCTGCGTCCAGGTAATCTTAACAAGCTTCTACCTCCAGGTAATCCTAGTTAGGATTACCTGGACACAGAAGCTTGCCTGGATGTTTAGCCTGCTAGATGTCTGCCCACGAACAGGTGGCTACCAGAGTCACCGTGTATGTTCACACTCAAGACCCAAACCTTGACTTAGATGGTTAGGCTTTGTGTGAGGAAGAGAGCAGAGAGTGTTAGATTTGGGGATTGGGTTGCTGTTTGATTGGTTACTCATCCCCATAATCCACCATCTATTTATAGTGACACAAAGCCTCAAATAAAATTAGCAAAGATTATCGCAGATTAATACACAACTAATCCTATTGTAACTGCAAAATCAAATCTGCACTTATGGCCATTTATTTGTTACTATTACTTGTTAACAGCTCCCCCTCGGTTATAAAGACCATCAATCTCATATCACTCTACCAACAATAATCCCTCACGCATCATACTAGGAAGTAAGTGTACGACTAAAAATAAAACCATTAGTTCTATATCAGGTCACCCTCTAACTGACATAATACGTTTACAAAACATTAATACCACGAATCATTCAAATACATCACCAATGGCATATACTGTCCCTTTATGCCTGATATATCAATTGATTATGTACTAAATATAATCGCCCGGGGTTGATATGATGATGAGGAAATGATTCTTCCTTAGACAATTGCAATAATCCATCTTAGTATAACTGCTTTCCTAATGTGCTCCGCTGGACCGTATACATCTTGGTCATTAGATAACACATTAAGATAGCAACATCAAGTTTTGACTTCATATTATAACTCTAAGTCAAGGTGTATTGCAAATGAGGGTCACACAGTGATGAGGAGAGGGAACTCACTTATCACACATCAAATAGGTCGACTTCTAGCACACACAGTATGAAAGTGTGTCATGGTATAACTCATACCAAACTGGGCATGTCACTCTTCTATGCCATGCAAATCATAAGTCTGGCTTTTACCTAAAAAACCAACCTGAGCTACTAGATCAGCATACCCAATGTTAACCTCAGTGCCCATGAGTCGGCTATAAGGCTTTGCTATGAAAACGTATTTCATACTCGACTCCCCTAGAGTCCCATCTTAGTCTTACTAAGGAGACTATATTTTCCATTCATACACTCCTAGTATGAGTAATCAATATCACATACCTAGTGCAAATATAATTCAGGCTCATCCTACCTACTACTCAAGTGTCAGGATGATTGCCTGTGTGACTAGGCCAATCAGAAGCCTGGTGACAGTACAGTGTGTCTTATAATACACCTGTATATTTATGAACATCTTGAAAAGAAACAACATTCTTTATTTTATAAATACTTAGTACAAGTTAAAACATGTCCATCATACACTTAGATACATCTAAAAACTAAGTCCTATGCAAACCGAAGCTCATCACATGAGCTTTAAAGGCGTCTCTAGGAATAGGCTTAGTTAAAGGATCCACTATCATTCTACTTGTAGATATGTACTTAATGGCAACCTCTTCTCTTTTATGGAGTTTCAAACAAAATGATAATGCCCCTTAATATGCTTAGTCTTCCTATGGAACTTTGGATCTCTTGCAAGTTGAATAGTAGTAGTATTGTCACACAACAACTCTACAGGATCATTAACCCTAGAAGTGAGATCAAGATCCTATAGAAAACTCCTTAGCCATATTGCCTCCTGAGTGCAAGATAGCAAGCAACATACTCTACTTCTATAGTCGAAAGTGCTATGCAGTCTTGTTTCTTACTAGACCAAGATATGGCTCCCCTGCCTAGGGTGAACACATATCCCGAGGTAGACCTAGATTCGTTATATCACCACGCTAATCAGCATCTATATATCCTTTCAGCTTAAGATCCCCTCCTTCATAGCAAAGGATCATGTTACTTGTACCATATAGGTAATGAAAGATCCTCTTGACAGCTTGCGAATGTGTAGGCCCTGGGTTGCTTTGGTAACGACTTACCAAACCAACCACAAAGCAAATGTCTGGCTATGTACATAACATGACATACATTAAACTCCCTACTACACTAGCATAAGGAACATTGTTCATTCTCTCCTTTTCTTTATCTGTTTTAAGACACTGATTGAGACTTAAGGTTAGACCCTTTTCAACTGGAGTGTCCACGGGTTTAGAGTAATGCATTTGAAAACATTCCAAGATTTTATTAATGTACGCTTCTTGACTCAAACCAAGAAGCTTGTTAGAACGGTTCCAAGTAATCTCTACGCCTAAGACATACCTAGCCTCACCCGTGTCCTTCATCTCGAAGATGGAGGACAACCACTGCTTAGTGGTTGGGATCATCTCCATGTTGTTTCCAGCCAATAGTATGTCGTCAACATACAAAGTAAAAAATATAATCCCTTTTGTAGCTTTTTTGACATACACACAGTGATCTTCAGAAACCATGTTTAAGGCAAAAGAAATAATGGCTTCATGGAATCTGAAATACCACGCTCTAGAAGACTACTTGAGACTATAAATGGATCTTTTAAGATGACAAACTTTGTCTTCTTGACCTTTTGATATGAAACTAATGGGTTGATCCATATAGATCGCTTCTTCAAGATTTCATTAAGGAAAGCAGTCTTTACATCAATTTGGAACAACTCTAAATCCAAATAGGCAACTAGGGCCAGAAGTAGGCGAATAGAGGTAATTCTCACTACGGGAGAAAAAATCTCTTCATTGTCTACCACCTCAATTTGGGTAAACCCCTTAGCCACCAAACAAGCCTTAAACTTATCGATTAATCCATCAGCCTGACTTTTTATCTTGAAAATCCACATGTTTCCAATCGATTTACACCGGGGAGGAAGATCAATAAGTTCCTAAACTTGGTTTCTCACCATAGAGTCTATTTCATTCCTCATGGCTTCCATCCACTCTTTGTGGTTTGGTGAATCAGTAGCCTCTTAAAAAGAGATAGGCTCTTCTATCTCTAAAGGAGTGCACATGAATATCTCCTCTTCGATTTGAAAATATCGTTGAGTTATTCTTTCACGCTCACTCGTTTGGAGTCGATGGCTTATGCTAGGCTGACCCACTGAGGTATTCCTCCGCCTATCTCCAAGAGGTATAGAATCTTCAATTGAGAGAGAATCATTACTATCATCCTGAACAAGTGGACTAACCTCGTGTTCATGTTCGTGTACTAGAGAGGGAAGACGAAGCTCATTCTCAGGTTGATTCTCTTGGGCAACCAACAACTCATCATCTCTTCCAGACAATGGAAAAGTACTATCCTTGGTGACACGGTGAGTGTTTAAATCCTTCCCCTCACCTAGAGATAGTTGATCATCTAGCAGTAACTCATACAATGCTATCTCATGTTTGATTTCACGAACGCTTGGGAACTCATCCTCAAGAAACTCAACATTACGTGAATATACTTCTGGCATACCACCATTAGGGTGTTCACCATACATAACATATCCCTTAGAATGTTCGAGATATCATGTGAACACCATTCTGGTGGCCCTTGGACCAAGTTTCCCATGTTTGTGAGTTGGGTTGTATACATAACCAGCCGAACCCCACAGGCGTAAATGTTCCAATGAGGGCTTTCTACTATGCCATAACTCATATGGGTTAGCAGATACACTCTTGCTCAACATATGGTTAAGGATGTAAGTTGCCGTAAGCAACGTATCCCCCCAAAAACTAATTGGGAGATTGGCATGTGCTATCATCGACCTGGCCATGTCAAGCAATGTTCGATTCCTATGTTCAGCCACACCATTTTGTTGTGGCATACCAGGAATTGTAAGCTGTCTCGTATACTCTTTTCCTCACAAAATTCTTCGAACGTATGTGAGAGGTATTTATGACCACGATCAGTTCGAAGAGTTTTAACTCTCCGATCTAATTGGGTCTTAACCTCAGCTATAAAGCATTTGAACACATCATGTGCTTCATAGCGATGTGATAATAGGTACACATACCCATATCTAGAATAATCATCTATCAAAGTGAGGAAATAGAAAGTCTCATGATGTGTTTTCGCATTCATGGGTCCGCAAATGTCAGAGTGAATAAGCTTTAGAGGGCTCGACGCCCTTGAAGCCTTGCCAAAAGGCTTCGCAGTCACCTTACCAGTTAGACATGACTCACATCTAGGCAACATAACCTTAGTGAGTTGGTCTAAAAGACCTTCTTTATCTAGCCTACTCATCCGATCTTAGCTAATATGACCAAGCCTTGCATGCCATTTAATTGATTCTAAACTGGAATCAAAATGTGAGACAAAAGCAGAATGAGAATTATTATAACAATAATCCAAATCTAATACAAGGAAATCATTCTTTGAGGTAGCGTGGCCAAACAGATTGCCACCATACAAAATGTTCAAACCATCTTGCCAAAAACCAAAACTAAAACCTAATTTCATTAAAGAAACTAAGGACAAAAGACAAACTTGCACCCCATGTGTATAGAGAGCATAAAAAAGGAGCCATTTATTCCCTCCTCGAAGCGTGAGCTGGTACGTTCCAACGCCTAGAACGTAATTACTGACACTCAGGTCCCTAAGTTTAAAGGTAACTATTTTTAGGTCCAAACTTTTTCAAAACTAATTCTGGGGTACCCTAATTTTTCAGTAAACTAATTTTTTGGTCCTTTTTTCTTATTATTCAGTCCTTGAACTTTCATAAATTACAGAATAGTCCTTAGAATAGGAAAAATATGTAAATAAGCTATTTTTAGGGGCTTTTTCAGAAAATATGCTTATTTTAACTGATTTAACTTATTATAATGACTTTACTAGTAGTAGTTATCACAATCTACTACTTATATCTTATATATTATAATTTTTGTAGTTGTAGGCCCACCATGCTTAGTAAAAATAATTAAAATTTAATTAGAGAGTTTCAGCCGTTACTTAAACTTAGTTGCCACTGGACTCCAGCGTTCACTACAAGAAACAGTGGCTTTTGCAACATTCATTTGGACAACATTTTTTATTAATGTTACAATAAATACCTTATAGCAACAGTATCAAATAAGTTACAATAGAGTCACACCTAATGCAACGATTTATAAAAAAGTGTTGCCAGAACACAGCAAGGCAAAGTTTTTTCCATTTTATTTTTGTAACTGTAGCAATCTCCAAAATTTGGGAGGCGCGCTTTATTTCATTTACCGGGTAAATGTAATGATAGGGAAATAAAAGCAAAAAGGGAAAGGAATTGAAAGGAAAGAAAACAGCCTGCTTTCTTGGGTAGAAGCTTCAGCCGTGAACCCCAAAACCTAGATAGGGTTTTCAGATTTCAGCAGATGGTGTTCTCCATTTCACCTATGAAGTTGCATCCGAGTTTCTGCTCCATGGCGTTCTCCATTTTAGTGGAATTCAAGGTTAATTTCGTTTGAGTCTGGCAGATTACATCTCAATTTCACCTTCAACATCAGCACAGGACGCATTGGGGAAGCTACGGTTCGAGTTCTTGAAGCTGTCTCAGGAATTCACCCCCAATTTCGTGTAGATTGCACCATCTACACCTAAATTCATCTGGCCTTTCTCTCTCTTTGGAACTTCAGTAGCCATTCGACCTTCATTAGTCTCAGTTTAGGTGTATATCTATGTTCTTTCCTGAATTTTTGTTCCTCTGTTTACACAGCATGAGAATATTTTGTGTCTGTTTGCTCCAGTCAGTTTAATTTCACTTTTCTTGTGAGGTTTTGCTCCATAAATGATCTGAGTAGCTTACTGTCATTTGTAAGTCTCGCTTTTCTTTCTTCAAGCATCTCATATTCCTTGCCTTGACGTTTCTGTCGATTAGGGTGAAGTTAAAGCATTCTGCTAGGTGTTATTTTTGGATTCTGGATTCTGTTATTAAGATTTTAGGTCAGCTAGTTAAGCATTATATACGGGTGTGATGTGATAGTCAGTTGGCAAGACTTTGGGATGTTTCATACTTTTGGTCTGATTTGAAGTTTCTGAATTTCATGATGTTTGAAAATTGGGATGGTTGAGGATGGGACAAAGTTGTGTATGCTGGAATGCAGAGTTATTCAATAGTTTTTGAAGGTTTTCTTAGTGAATTTGTTTTTCAAAGTTTTGTCATCTAAAAGTCCCCTTTGCATCATGTACCTCAGTTCTTGAACCCTTCCTGTCTGCCTTGTTCTGTTAGCTTTGTGGATGCAGGTTGTTAATTCAAGTGATCTTCTTCCCTGTTTATACCATCTCTAATTCCCTGTGTGGATGGGAGTTGTTATATTGGATCCTAACTTTGAAAAGCAGTGTCTTCCTGGTTATATACAACAAAAGAATTTAACAACATTTTGAAGAAGAAACAAAAAACAAAAAGGAAGGAAAACAGAACATTAGCCATTGTGCTTGGTGGTCAAATTTTTGGAACTTGGACTTTAGCTGACTCTTTGGCTAATTCATGCACCTTGGGCTTTAGCTAATTCTTGGAAAATTTATGTTGATCAAATGGTTTTACATATGAATCATCATGCTTCCAAGCTAGTAACTTAGGCATGCTAATGGGCTTCTTGTTATTGTCCTTGAAACAGTTTTGCTATAAATTTACATCCCATATTTCCTTCGATGCAATCTTTGTGACATGGCTAAAGCCTTCACTATTAATTTCAAGCTCAAATCAATCATGGTTCTCCAGACGAGTTAATATGTAATCAGATGACTTGTTTTACCTTACAGTTTACTTTCATTAATTTTTCTGATTATTACTTGCCTCTGCTGTGTAAATTTTGATTTGAAAGCAGCCTTTTTTTTGCCCCTCCTAGAGTTGTTTCATCTTGTGACATTGTATTGCATACTCATCATAGTACGACTGAGCCATGAAGTATTTTGGTCAAAGGTCCATAAAATCTTGTTCATGTGTGTGTGAACTTTAGCTCTTAATTAATTCAATTAATTTTTAATTAGTATAATTTGGATTTATTATGCATAATCACGTACGCCGTCAGTTTCGGGGGCGTTGCCCCCGAACCCCCAAACCAGGGCGCGTCGCCCCTGGACCCCGACTCGCTGACCGGTCAGCGAGACCACTGTACTAGATCAGCAAAAGGGGATGCATAGATTCAAGGCATTCTAACATACTTTAGTGTAATCATTTTAGCTCAATCGGAGCAACTAACATTGCCAACTCTCAGATTTAGAGATTTTCTGCATGTCTTATTGCATTATCCTTCGTTACATCTTAGAAGCAAGTCAGGCAGGGAGGTTGAGAACCAAAACCGAACATTCTGCTCATAAATTGCAATCTGTTTTTAGCATTTGTAACTTTCGCATTACCTGACCCAGCTTTCAAGCTCATTGCGATTATATAGTTTGCCTTGAAACTTCAATGTCCCTGCTAGCATGTGTTGTTGTACCCCCTAAATGCTTTGCTATTGCCATTAGCATGAATGTTTCCTATTTCTTCATTTTGAGGAATGATATATCGAATTATTGACATAATTGATCTGCATTGCTTCTCATATTTGTTACGAGCTTTGTTTGGACTGGGCTTGACAAATACTTTTGTCTAAAATATTATTTTTTGTTTGTTTGGTCAAGATATAAACTCTGGACCACCTTCCCCCATACTTGTTCCATTTTTCCCTTTTGTTTTTGGGGTTTTCTTTTTGTTCTTGTTTTTTGGGGTTAGAGCTCACCCTATTTTCTCTGCTTTTGTCTTTAGGGGTTGTATTGTAGCAGGCAATTGTTTGCCCAGAGAATCTAAGCCAACTCTGCTGAAAAACCATGCTTTGCTTTATAGCCTTGGTGGCGTATCTATCAATACTGACTATGCTATTATCTATTGAGGGTTTTGCTTTGGGTTGGGGGGGGGTTTGCAATGTTTATATAAATGAGGTAATATGTGATATAATTAATCATAATTACCATGATATACAAACATTATGCTTACCATTGTAAAATCTAATGCATTAAAATAGTTAGGTGAACCCTGAATTGTGAATATTCATTATTTGTAGATAACATTGTCTCGATAGCATTAGAATGCAGCATGTCCAATTTCAATTGTAAATTAAGCTTTCTTCTTGTTTAATGATAGCACATTACATCACTTGCATATACAAGGTCTTATTAGATATTAGGCAGTAGATATCTTGACAAGTTCAATGCACTATACTACAATTTTTGTTAAATTAGATTCAAATAAGTTGAGATTTACCCCATTGTTCCAATCATATTAAAACTTATATCATGCAAGTTACGTCCTTTAGTTATTGAATTATGTACATATTGTGCACATATTTACATTTTATCCACCCTATATAAGGCGGTTTTGAGAATCATATTTACATTTTGATTTAATTTTGTATTAATTAATTTGAGGTTTCCATACACATATCTTTTGGTTGGTAAATCCAAATTTGAGTAAGGTGCAGTTTTGAGAATTATGTAGTACTGATTTCTTCCATACTTGTTTTATTTTGTTGAATGAGCTAGGGAAGCTTGACTTTCACTTGAAGGTGGTTCGTAGTAGCATATCATTCCATCCTTTACTCTGGTTTCCATTTTGTTGCCTCTAAACTTTTCAGGTATTAACGCTTTCTCTCTTTCTCTCTGCCTCTTCACCTCAAAGTTCTAAAATAATTGGTTAAGGAATTAGGTTTTAACATATTGATGGCCCAAGATTGATTTAAGCTAATTTTCAAGATGGGTACTTCTTATGGGCTTGTTTTAATGGTTTGTATGTTTGGTTGATTTATATCTCTTCAAAATTAGATTCTCAGTTGTTAGTAATGACATGTTATGCTTGAATTTTTCCCTAGCTCAATAGTTAATTCTATGACATTGATACATACATAATCGTGTGTGTATATATATATATATATATATATATATATATATATATATATATATATATATATATATATATATATATATATATATATATATATATATATATATATATATATATATATATATATATATGTATATGTATCTGTATATGTATATGTATGTGTACACACACACACACACATAATTGATATAGTACTCGAGTTAGACAACAAAGTATATTACTGTCCTTGGATTCTTATCCAACTCAGACTCAAATTTTTAATCAGTGGTTAAAATTCAAGAATAGGTATAAAACTATATAGGTTCTTATATCTTCCATTATTTTCTTTTAAGATGCGTAAAATAAATAGTGAAGTTGATTTTGGTGGAGTACAATCCATATTCAATAGTTTGTTGGCTTCATCACCATATTGATGCTCAACTTATGCTTTTATATTTTTGCCTATGTCACTCAAGCATTATACATTCATTAAATTATTTGTTCAGTGAAGGTAAGATGATGGATCATGGTTGGATGAGCCTATCTAGAAGTTCTCTGGAGTATAAGATAGCACTCAATGCATTTCTTGATGATTATTTTGCTAAGATTGCTATTGGAAATCAAATTTGTTGTCCCTGTAAGAAGTGCCAAAGGCGTTTTTGCTATGGTCGAGATGTTGTACATGATCATTTGATAGTTAATGGTGGGAGAGAGCACGAAGTCATAGTCTTGAATTCATCAATTCGCTGCAAAATAAAGTGAAGAATGAAGGAGTAACAAATCATATTTTTTGGCTAGCGAAGGGCCCTAACCCTAAGGCAAGAAGGTACACTGGGTATTTTGTCAATGGTTATAGATTCTATACAAAAGACCGTGATTCGCGATTAAAGATTCAGAATAGTGGGGTCACTCTGGTAGCCTTGACTTCCAGTTTCGCTAGTTCTAAAGATCAAAATCCTTTAGTTGGAGATGTTTCTTACTATGGAGTCATAGAAGACATTATCAAAGTGGATTTTTGGTCCCACTTTAGCGTCGTTCTATTTAGATGTGATTGGTTTCATGCAAAAGTTGATGAATTTGGGCTTACACGAGTCAACTTCAAGAGGTTATGCTATAAGGATGATCCTTTTATACTAGCATCTCAAGCCCACCAAGTTTTTTATGTGCAAGATCCGGTTGAACATGATATTCACTACGCCAAGAAAAGGATTCCAAGAGATTTGTATGACTTGCAAGGGTCAAATACGGAAACGTACTGGAAAGAGCCCACTGATTCTGTGCATACTATTGCTAGTGCATCTGATACAAATGCCAGTCATGTTGGAGACGAATCAGGTGTACGAATAGTAGATATAGGTCACATCTTGGAGGTTGGCTGCAATGTTGATGAGCGTGAAGACAGCTCTGACATTGATGATACAGATTGGGAATGGATGTATGCTAATGATGAAGTGCTACCTCGGGACATCTAACCAGCCTTTTCTCCTTCCCTGTTATTGGTTTTTTTTAAATTTATGCTTTTGCAGTAATATTATGTGGGGATTATTAACTGTCTAGTCACTGGGTGTTCTATTCATATGTTTTTAATGTGCTGTGTGTTTTGGTGTGCTATTTTATTAATATATGTGATAATTTACTTTGGTGTTTTGCTATTATATTGTGTGGAGAATAAGGTGTTATGAATAAAGTGTTATGAACATGATAGTTCTACAGATAGTGCAAAATGGCAAGAAAAAAAGGCTCATCTTCCAAAGATCCTGGAAGACCTCTTACTAATTATGAGAAAGAGCGGCATATGACGATGGAGAAAAATGCAACGATTTTGGAAAAATTGGGGTTGCCCAAATTATTAAACCAGATGAGAGAAATCAAAAAAGGCTATACAAAGAAAGGAAGCGAACATACCAAGGGAATTGATAAGGATAAAGAGTACATGCCAAGCGATGAAGCATCAGAGAGTGAAAAGGATAGCGAGAATGACAATGTTGATGATGTTTCAACTTCTAAGGGTGCTGCACTGGTAATACTTTCCTCCTATTCTGTTTACATAATTTTAATTGTAGCTTTTTGAAGATAATTACAGCTAACTAGCAGTGATTTAATTGTCATATCTTCCCCCTCTTTTCTTAGTTTTTGGTACATTTGGCCACTAGCACAACTCCTTGGAGCAAAGCGTTTATTTTATCTTCTTACTAAAGAGGGAGTTGGCTTATTGGCTTGTTTCTTTGGCTAATAAATTGCAGAATGGGAAGAAGCAAAGTGGAGTAACAATGCACATGTGATATAGCATGGACCTAGGATATTGTTAAGAAAAAAACTGCACACTTCTCCTAAAAGCATGCTGCAAGCAAAAGCAGTGGCATACCCCAATAGGGTTTAACCTATCAGGATATCACTGGGTGCATTATTTAAGATTATGTAATTTTGTGTGGGTTACATATATCATAGCATCAGGTTGATGTACAACAACTAGAAGAAGGGATGCCCGTGCAAATAGAGCAAAGGAGGAGGTCGAAACGTCAAGCTGCTATACCCCAGGATGCTACGAGGAGGGCATCAGATGACCAAGTGATCATTGCACCTTCAAATGTGCTAACTGCTGAACACTTAAATGAACTAGAGATCGAGGGTTTGGCCTACATCTTATAACCCCCTCCCGTTCACCTTTGATTTGTACTTGATGTGGCTTATTTTTTTTTCTTTTTCCTTGATTTATCCAAATAGATGAACCTGTAAAGAAGCGTAGAGGTCCTACAATGTTATTTGAGGTACACGCGCGAAAAATGGAAGATCGTGTAGTTGTACTTTTCAATGACAAAGGTCAACCTATTGGACCTACAGATAAAGTTGTCAATGAGTTCAGCAAATTTTTAGGCACTATTGCTCATGATTATACTTGGGCACCATTGATTTATACCAATTGGAGTAAAGTTCCACACAAGGATGAAATGTGGGGATATGTTAATGTAAGAATTTTCATGAATGCATATCACGTTGAGTTTCTTTTTTATATAATTTTAACTTAATTTAACATCTACCAGGAGAAGTACATAATTCCTTCAAGCGCGAGAAAGTGGGTGCTCCAGACTATTCGAGATTCTTGGAGGGTTTTCAAAAGTCGCATCAAGCGAGATCAATATTACAAGTACGACAGCGATAATGCCATATGGGAAAATCGCCCGACTAGAGTACTTGATTCTCATTTTAAGGTTTTGCTACAATATTGGAATGATTCGACTGTACAGGTACTAAATTATAATAGGTGTGCTATATTTTTCAATGCTTGCTGCATCAACATTTCTCATGAGATCCCTGGCTATATCTTTTCAGCAAATTAGTTCTAAAAATGTTGAAAGTCGTCAACAACAGGACAATATGCACACGATGGGTCCAGTAAGCTTCGCAAGAAAGTATTGTGACCTGGTGAGTCTCTGGAGCCTACATGAATTTTTCATCACGATTATTTTACATGATTTCCATTTGGTTTAATTTGTATATGTTCATTTAGAAAAACAAAGAGGGTCGATCACCATCAAAGACAAGAATGTTTGAAGAAACTAGGAAAAGGAAAGAAGGGCGTACTTATAAACATTCTAATAATGATACGCTCGATAAAATCGTAAGTGTTCTATATTTTTTTTCCCTGCCTATCACAATATAGGAGTAGTCCTTTGATGGATTCTTTAATGACTTTTCTACAACAACTTAGCTTTTCTGACATAATGTCTTCTAATTATTACATGTAATGTAGAAAAGGATGAAGGAGATTGAAGCATTACAGGAGTCAGGACTTAGCTCGAGTGATGAAGATCCTTTTGATAAGGTGATGAAAAAGGAGTGTCCGGGGCGGTTACGACTATACGGAAGGGTGTTTGTACTACAAACCTGAAAAGAAATGATGTTGATAAGCCACAAGCTTTGGCTGCAGAGTTTATTGACGCTATTAGAGTTGGCTTAAGTGAGGAAATGCAAAAGGATTTCGATGCTCATAAAGAAAAAATGGACGTTGAGTTAAAAGCTGAGAGAGACAAAGTGGCTAATATGCAAAAAGAACTAGATTCTCAGAAGGCTGTGTTGGATGCTCAAAAGGCTGAACTAGATTCTCAAAAGGCAAAGGTTGATCATTTATTGTTGCAGTTACACAAAATGATCCCGGGCATAACCCCTGAAAACATTGCTCAAGCGGTTACTTCACAGTTCACCAGCACATCTGCGACTCTAGTTGATGGTTCCACTACATGAGGTTCGTATAGTTTTTTATTTCTGCTTTTTGTTACTTAATTTGTCAATATCTCCAGAGAAAAAATATGGTAACCATGTTTATGGCTGGTTTTATTAATTTGCTGCTGGTTTTTCTTGCTTGTTTGGGCATTCCGTTGCTTTGGAAGTTCCCTCGTCATACATGGGAATGAGTTCCAACATACAAATTTTAATCTATGACTACAAAAAAGGGTTGCATCATTCTTTTGAACATCATTGCAAAGTTTAGAACCACTGTTGGTTGGAACATTATTATTGTTCAAACTACACTTCTAGATTCCTGTAGCTTCAACATATTGATGCAGGCCGAAAGCGTGGCCAAACTCAACCCCAGCCCCTGCCCTTAGCTCAAGTTCCTGGGTTAGTGACATTTTGCCTGGCTATTGTCAAAGGAAGACTGGAGGCTGCAAAGTTAAATTGCCTTTTGTTGTGTTTATTTTTGTTTATATTGTCTGCCACTGGAAAGTTTGGCAAGGAAAAAAAAAGAACACTTAGTCTAATTATTTTCCATGTATTTTGGATGGCCACTCCCCCTTCTTTCATTTAATTGAATTTATACGAATAAAAATGGATCTACAAGTTTGAAGATTCATTCGATAGAATAAAGAAGGGTGTGAAGGCTCATTTGAGAGTTGGTTTAACTGCCATGCTTTCTCGACCACATGCCGTACATCATTAATGGTTCTGAATCACTTCCTTGCCTTACCTTTTACTAGTACTCTATTTAAATATTTCTATCACATAAATAAAAATGTTGTTCAATTTCTCATAAGAGTTCACTTTTTCATGTGCAGGCTAACTACTACTGGCCTTCCTATTCATTTTTGACGTTGCATTCGACATGATGGATTTTTTGGAGAAATCGAATTGAAGGAGTATTTAGTTTGGATACACAATTGTACACATTGTATGTATTTTATGTATGAGATTTGACTAAATCTTGAACCATAGTTACATGTATTTTGGATGTGGAGAAAGATGTACAGCTCACTACATGTAGAGCTCTTTATTTTTTGTTGGATGGGGAAAGGTTGTTGATAACCTATTTGTTAATACCCCACAGATGGCTATGAATGGAAGGTTTTTTGTGGTCCAATTAAGCAGGTTGGCTATGTGGATTTGTCTATAACTAGTTGGAAGTATATATCAATTCTACAGGAGCATAAACAAATCAAGTGCGGAAAACATCAAACATCGATTTGGTTAATTTTTTATTCCGTTCAATGTTGCAATAGGTTTACAAATGTTGCCTGAACAATTGTTGCATTCAAAATTTCTATGGCAACGTTTTTCTAGGCAAGCGTTGCCATAGCTGAAAAAGTGTTGCTATAGATTTCTTGCAGCGCATACTAAAGGTAACATTTTACATCATGTTGCCTTACATCTAAGGCAACAGTTTTTAAGCTTATAGTAATACTTTTTACATGTTGCCAAAAGCTTGTTTTCTTGTAGTGGTTCCTCTAGCTTCTGATAATTGCTAATCTCAACCCCACCTATTGATGTCAAAAATCTGCTATTTTTACAGTACCTTTCTGCTTAATTTATGCTCGAAATAATTGTTATTTTTAGGTTTTTATTTGATTTGATTTGATTTTATAGGTATCGAATAATTCGGGAAGAATACACGCAAAAGATGAAGGAATGCTGAAAACTGAAGAATTGGGCCAAGTGGATTCAAACCGAACCAAAAAAAAGGAAACAAAAAAAAATATAAATAAAACCCCAGCCAGCCATGTGCTGGCCACGTGACTCGGTGCCTGGTTAAACCCCCCTTTCTTTCCATTTCTTTTCTCTCTCCTCTCATTCTTCCTCTCAAACCCCAGACACCCGAACCCCTCCTCTACTTTTCTTCTTCATCTCAATCTCACACAGCCATGGCTCCTCAACTCCCCTCCCTTAAACCTTGCAGTCCATCTTCCATAACCGCACACCACTCTCAGCCCATTAATCATCAATTCACGGTTATGGGTTGAAGACTAACTCAAGGTTCATGTCATTTATGGAGGAAGATGGAGAGGCGACGGTCATGGGGGCTACAAAAATGGAGGTTGCGGAAAGGCACAGGGGTCAGCATTATTTTTCTTTTCAATTGGTCTTTCTGTTTTTCGTTTTCATTCGATTCGCAAATCTGGGTTCAGAGTTTGTTGGTTCTTCTTTTCCATTATTCTCTTCAATTGCATTGTATTCAGTTTTCAGATTTAGATTTTAGTTTATAAATTTGTGAAATTTGGATGTGGGTTGTTGATTTTTAGTTCGAATCTGAATTTGTGAATCTGAGTGTGTTGATTCAGATTTAGATAATATTCAATCTGGATTCCAGCTTAGTATGTGCTCAAGCCCGTTTCTGCTTTGCTTCAGTTCTATTGCTGTTGGCTTGTGTGAATCTACTCTGCCTCGTTTCCCTGTTGCTTTGCTCATTTCATGAATGATTGAATTGTGATGACTGAATGGTAAAGCCGATGGTTTAGTTCCATTGTGATGGGTTTGTGGAGTTTGGCAACTAATTTAGAAATAGAGTGAGTTTGTCAATTATGAGTGGTTCTGCCTTTTGACGTGTTATCTAATTCTTACAAAGTAGTAAATTTTAGGTTAGTGTTACTGTTAAGAACTGCAGTTCAGTTGGTAGAACATTTTAATTTAGAATTTCGTTAGTTGACGCATCAACATTAGCTTAGCCTAGAATTTCAGTATTCTCGTCTCACAACCCATCCCTGAGGACGATACCGTTAGTATTACAACGATTAACCGTATACTTGCAGAAAATCATGACAAGTTTTTGGCATTGTTACCGGGGATGGCGTTGTGAAATTAGGTTGCATAGTCGAGTCGTAATTTTGTTGTTTGTGTCGATTTCGTTTTCGTTTTCATTTTATACTATTAATTTTCGATTTTGTGTGTGTTAGTTTAGCTTTAACTTAGCTTATTTTTGAGTTGAGTTGCAGTTTTAGCTTTAGGCCAATTTAATTTTGCTATTTCATATAATTTTGCTACTTAAAAAAAAATAGAAAAAAAAAGAGACTAATAATTTGGTTATTGCGCAGGAAACAGGCACAGAAGCAGCAGCAACAAAGAGGGAAAAAAAATTAAAAAATGCTATTCTGTTGTGTTTGTGTTTATTTTATATTTTGTGTGATGTTTGAGTCATTTTGGTCTTTCTTTTACTGTGGTAGCATAGTTTTATTTTTGTTAGTTTATTTGTTTTGTTCACTTAATTATTTGAGTCTTTTGTTTTTGTTTTAGTCATTAGTTTGTAAATAGTATCCTAGATGCATTTTCTTTCCTAACAAGGAAATAAAAGTAAAAAAAAAGAAGAAAATCCCCCAAAAAAACAAAAGTCTTAAAAAAAATTGAAAAAAAATTGGGAAAAAAAAAATTCAAGAATGCCATTGTTTAATTTCCCACAACTCGAGCATGAACCTTTCTGGCGTTATTTGTCTAGACTTAATGATTATCGTGCTCATGTGAATCAAACTTTTGAGAAATGGAAAATTTGTGAGGTCATTGTTTTGGGTCTAAATACTAAATTTAGGAGTATTATTGAGTCCATGTGCTTAGGGGGTTTGCTAGGATTATTGTCTAGAACTCAAGATAAGGTTTGAGATTTCTTTGAAAGGTTAGCTTGGGATACTTATGAGTTTGAACAAGCTAAAATGAACTTAATGTACCCAACTCATGCTGAGTCCGCTTTTTATGCTAATCCTTACTCCCGAGGTCATTTTATAGATTCGTATGACCCCTCTTATACTTTTGTGTCTCCTGTTTGGTGCGATTATTGTGAATCTTCTGCTTACGATAGCCCTTGTCGTGATTTTGATGCTCAATGTACAAGTATGGAAAAGAGGTTAGATGAATTGACTGATAAGATGTTAGAGACCATGAAACATAGAATTACTGAATATTCTCACTACATGAGTCATAGTAGGGAGGATACTAATTTGGATGAGTCTGACTCTAGTTTAGGATTTCCTAAATCAGGAATTAGTCTTTATGATGATTTTGAGCCCTCTTGTCTTCCTAGGCCTAGCTTGAATGATGCCCAGCCTTTGCCTAGTCTAGAACTGGAGAGTGACCTCCCTATGTCTCTATCACCTGACCTTGCTCCCCGCACTAACTTACAAGAGGCCATCACTGATGATGTCCTCATAGATGCCGACCCACCCACCACTTTGCATGACTCTTCTGAGTTTGAAGCGGGTCGAGCCCTTGAAAGTGCTAGTGAGTTAGATACGAGCATCACATCAGACGTTGAGCATCATGATAAGTTAGATGATATTGCTGTCCAGGTGTTATGTGAAGAAGAAGTTAAGCGCACTAGTTTAGAATTTAATGATGATATTCTTTCTGTCGAACATGAATCTTTTTCAAGTGGGCTTGTTATCAATCAAAGTTTTGATAAGGGTTTTTGTGCTGAATATGAATCATTTTTGTTTGACCCTCTAATACCTCATGAGTTATTCCCTGTTGAATACGACTCATTTTCTTCTGATATCAATGTAGGTTTGGGTGTGGATCTGTGTGTTGAATATGAGTCATTCTCCTTTGATCAGATCATGCCCGACCTGCTCCTTGAACCTCACAAGTCTGACTTTGTTGAGCCTGCGAATGTTGCCCCTGAGAATTTTGCTTTAGACCAGATCATACACATATTGAACTTAAAGGGCTTGTAGTCTTAGGACCTGCTGATTTGCCTAGACCATTCATTCATGACAATCACATTTCTAGGCTGATGACCTCTCCCCTAGCTCATTTTGAATACGTCTGCCTGTTTGGTGTTGGGGCCCACTAGTTCGATAAGTTGAAACGGGCCCTTACTTGTACTGAATTGTAATGGTGGATGTACTCTTTCTTGTTCCAACTCGTTGCTGTTTCCTGCTTCCATCTTCTTGAGAGTTGGTCTTGTTTATATGATAAGCTGCTATGTGCATTAATGGGTTTTGATTTGAATAACAGCTTATGCATTATGATACAGTGGCTGACGCTCCATGAGCCTTTAGTTATATCAGGAGGCTTTACCTTAGGTGTACTTCAACACCTGACCTGGTATAATCGTTCCATTCTCTTCTCTTCCCTCTACTTTTTCGTTTCTTTTCTTTTCCTTAGTTGAAGATATTTAGAATGGTGGTTGTGATGAGTGATCAATCTTGAGGAGAAATTTGGATTGTTGAGCCATGCTAGCTGTGATCACTCTTGGTTGTATTTAGTTTTGTGTCTCTTTGTAAGTTGTGGATATCTAGGATTGTCTTGTACTTTGTTGTGTGAGTTTTTGATTTTCTTTGATTTTCTTGGGTTTTGTTCCGTGAGTTTGTATATATTTGTGTTTTGTCTCGATTTTCGATGTTGCTTTTTAGCGCCTTAGTTCCCACCATGAGGACATTGTGGAGTTTTGGTGTGGAGGTGGGAAAATTTTGGGGAAGCTTAGTACTATTCTGATCCGCTTAACTACCCTGCACTTTGATTGTTGGCCTGTATCTACGCATAATGTGCATGCTAGGTCTTCATCTTCGGTGTGTCATTCTTAGCCCTAATTCTAACCTTAGGTCTTCATCTTCGGTGTGTCATTCTTAACCCTAATTCTAAACCCATTTGTTCACCATTGCTGTGTGATCCAATCTCTATTTATTTCATCCTCATTGTTTTAAGGTCTTAGTTTTCCATGATCGGCCCTCCCACTTGCTTTTGACACAATTACTTTGATGTTTTATTGAAAAAGAAAAAAAAAAGAGAGAGAGAAAAAAAATGAAAATGGAAAAAAAATGAAAAAAAATGAGGATGAAAATGAAAAAAAAAGGAACTAAAATGCAATTTGGAATGACAAGTATCCCTTTGAGGCATGCGCTACTAGGTGGTACCCTTTGAGGTAATATTGTTACTGAGAAAGCTTTCTTCCTATGTTCTTAAGTCAAGTCAATAATGTAATTTATGTCAGTCATGTGGGATTGAGTTTGACTCTGATAAGCCTAAGTCCTAAGATGATGATACACATGCACACAAGCACTGGGATGGATTCCAAGTTTTGATGTACAGTAGGGTGAAAAATTAGTGTTTTGATGTCATCCATGGGGTAGAGAGCCTTGATGAGTGCATTTTGTTTATATGCATGCCAATATCTTTGTTATATGGGTGATTTAGTTGATTAGAATGTGTATATATCTTTCCCCAACTTTGCACATATTAATTTTTGATAAAAAAGAGTTTTTTGATTTTCTGTTTTCTGTTTTCTTTTATAGATTTTGTGGGTATATCTTCTGCAAACCCTCACGAGACCTTACTCTTCCACTAGGGGTAACTTAGGGGTTTAAAGGGCTTGTTGCACATGCTAAGTGCAACCGTGATTCCTACAAAAGTGAATTAGGATTTTGTTTTATTTTTCCGAGATTTTAGGTTTGTTTTACTCGAGGACAAGCAAAACTTAGGTGCGGGGGTATTTATTGACGTCAAAAATGTGCTATTTTTACAGTACCTTTCTACCTAATTTATGCTCGAAATAATTGTTATTTTTAGGTTTTATTTGATTTGATTTTATTTTATAGGTATCGAATAATTTGGGAAGAATACACGCAAAAGATGAAGGAATACTGAAAACTAAAGAATTGGGCCAAGTGGATTCAAACCGAACCAAAAAAAAAAGGAAACAAAAAAAAATATAAATAAAACCCCAGCCAGCCATGTGCTGGCCACGTGACTCGGTGCCCAGTTAAGCCCCCCCTTCTTTCCATTTCTTTTCTCTCTCCTCTCATTCTTCCTCTCAAACCCCAGACATCTGAACCCCTCCTCTGCTTTTCTTCTTCATCTCAATCTCATACAGCCATGGCTCCTCAACTCCCCTCCCTTAAACCTCGCAGTCCATCTTCCATAACCACACACCACTATCAGCCCATTAATCATCAATTCACGGTTATGGGTTGAAGACTAACTCAAGGTTCATGTCATTTATGGAGGAAGATGGAGAGGCGACGGTCATGGGGGCTACAAAAATAAAGGTCATGGCAAGGCATAGGGGTCAGCATTATTTTTCTTTTCAATTAGTCTTTCTGTTTTTCGTTTTCATTCGATTCGCAAATCTGGGTTCAGAGTTTGTTGGTTCTTCTTTTCCATTATTCTCTTCAATTGCATTGTATTCAGTTTTCAGATTTAGATTTTAGTTTATAAATTTGTGAAATTTGGATGTGGGTTGTTGATTTTTAGTTCGAATCTGAATTTGTGAATCTGAGTGTGTTGATTTAGATTTAGATAATATTCAATCTGGATTCCAGCTTAGTATGTGCTCAAGCCCGTTTCTGCTTTACTTCAGTTCTATTACTGTTGGCTTGTGTGAATCTACTCTGCTTCGTTTCCCTGTTGCTCTGCTCATTTCATGAATGATTGAATTGTGATGACTGAATGGTAAAGCCGATGGTTTAGTTCCATTGTGGTGGGTTTGTGGAGTTTGGCAACTAATTTAGAAATAGAGTGAGTTTGTCAATTGTGAGTGGTTCTGCCTTTTGACGTGTTATCTAATTCTTACAAAGTGGTAAATTTTAGCTTAGAGTTACTGTTAAGGACTACAGTTCAGTTGGTAGAACATTTTAATTTAGAATTTCGTTAGTTGATGCATCAACATTAGCTTAGCCTAGAATTTCAGTAATCTCGTCTCACAACCCATCCCTGAGGACGATACCGTTAGTATTACGACGATTAACCGTATACCTGCGGAAAATCATAACACCACCTTCCTTAGATCAGGCACAACACAGATTTGTTTCGTTTCCTACCTCAGATCGTGGTCACTAATCAAGTTTTCAATCTTTTTCAAGGATAGTGAAACTTTAATCAAGAAATTATAATATTTAAGACATAAGGTTCAATTGGATAACGTTCCCTACTGGAAAACTTCTTTTATTAAAAGCTTGAAAGTGGTTATATTACAATGAAATGCTTTGAAGAGAAACTTAAGCTAAGATCGTTAGAGATGCTTGCTCATAAAAAAATGAAAAATCCCAACTTCTCTCTTGCTCAAGTATGCTCAAATGACCGTGTCCCTTCTCAGCACTCGACCTCTCTATTTATAGAGGGGATAGGGGTACATAGAATGCCCTAAAGGTTACAGTACATAAAGATTTTTCACATGGCTACATTTGTCTACAGTACACTGACTGCTACAGTACACACTTTATTTTATAGGCCAGACACTTGTCAAAATAGTACAATAATGGGGTAGTCATTTTTCGGAACTTTTAGTGATGACAAGACTAGTTATCATTATTGAGATTTTGTATTCCTTCATCTCCAATTATATCTTCCAGACCATCATTATCTGAATAATTATCAAAATTTTCATTAATTTGCTTAAGATGCTCTGGATCCCATTCTTTAAATAATTCAAGGAGATATTTCTTTCCTTTTTTCGATAAGAATTTTTCAGCTCCCATATCAAAGAGATAATCAAAGATATCTTCTGACATTGCTCCTTCCACCTTCATATAGCCTTTAAATTCATTATCATAGGCAAAAGTAGTGTTTCCACAATGAATTAACGTTTTTCCACGTTCGATTAATGCCCAACATTGATGATAGATGTTAAAAAATCTAATGGCCCTTGCTAATGCAGGATCGATAACTACATGTACTGGATCTCCATGAATCCAATTTTGTCGTTGATCACTGGGATTGTCGCAATCAACGATTTGGACATGATAATGGGCTAGTTTGGCTTTTCCATTTTCATATTCAATCAAGGCGCTGTAAACCTCCAAAGTTAGGTATCTGCGAACTGGAATTTTTGTTGATCCCTCAGGAGATTTAAGAATCCAATGGAATATTTTGAACATATACTGCTGGGACTTAGTTAAGGTTGAGAAAAATGAAAAATTTGGATCTAGGACTTCTGAGAAATAAAGTACCATCCCATATTTCCAGGCTTTGAAGACAGGATCTCGAGGAGATAATGAATTGGCTGGGAAACAAATGCCATCGACTCCAGATCTATCGGGAAAATAGATCATTGTACTTTAAGATTCCCAAATATCATAGGAATAATGATGATAGAAGTCGATGCAGGTAACATACCACTCATTGAACCATTTTTCTCTAACATGAGAACTTATTTTTTCTTGGATAACATAAGGACACTGAAGATAGCTAATTTGTAACTCTAGAAGTGAAAATCTCTAGGCTATTAGATAGGTAGTAGATAATAGACCAAAACACGATCTACTTTTTGCATGAAATTCTAGGTTATCAATGAGGACTTTACGAGAAGGCGTAACCTGTTCTAGTATGACTGGCATTTCATTAAGGATTTCCTCCTTTTCTGACAGGAGGTCGACTTTGATGATCACCATTGGCCAGTTCTCGAGTTAGACTGTCTGTTAGAGAGTTCTTCGATCGCTATATATGTTCAATAGAGAAGGAAAACTGGTTAAGCCATAGTTGTCAATGCAAGAGTCGCCCCTGCACTTGCATATTTAATAAATTCTTTTTCGCAAAACCAAGTATTCCCTTAAAATCAGTTCAAAAGGTTTAGGGGCTAAAAAGATTAAGAATTTTTCAATTCCACTTATGACTGCAAGGATTTCTTTTTCTATCATGGGATAGTTGCATTCTACTTTATTAAAGCTTCCACTGCAATATTTGCAGAGTTTTTCTCCTTCTTTGATTTTGAGTACCGCACTCTAGTGTTCATTGTCGGCATCTGTTTCAAGAACGAAATCATCTTCCTCGTTAGGCAAATTAAGGACAAGAAGATTTTTACACATCTTTTTGAAGTTTTGAACAATCTTTGTATCGTTCGTAGTCAACGGCCAACTTACCTCTTTTTTGAGTTTCTGCTGTAATGGCTTTTTTAATTTGGCTAAATCTTTAATGAAATCTGAAGTATAGGTAAGGCATCTCAGAAATCTTTCTAGCTGCTTCCTAACTTCAATTTTTTCAGGAAACGTTTCTATTTTTTCTAGGATATGCCTTTGTAGGATGATTTGTCCAACTTTTATCTCGAGGCCTAAAAACTCAATTTTTTGTTCAGCATAAATGCACTTGTTTTTTCCAAATATAATACCATGATCAATGCATCTTTGGGTGACCGCTAGAACATCATCTTTATGTTGCTCTATGGTTTTAGAAAAGATAAAGATATCATCAATGTAAACTAGACAACAATGATTAAGGTCCTTGAAGATGTTATCCATTCTTTTCTAGAATATTTGAGGTGTATTTTTAAGACCAAATGACATTACTATCCATTCATAATGTCCTTGTGGGGCACTGAATACAGTTAAAGGAATACTTTCTTCATCCATTTTTATCTGCCAATAACCACTTTTGCAATCCATTTTCGAGAACCAAGAGGCTCCTTGAATTTTGTTAAAAACGAATGTTTTGTTAGAAATATAATAACCATCAAAGACAGTATTATCATTAAGCTTTTTATAATTGATTACCATTCTAACTTTTCCTCTTTTTTTTTCAACACGATTTCTTACCATGAAAGCAGAGCTGGTGTGAGGACTCTTACTATTTCTGATTAGTCCTTTATCAAGAAGTTCTTTAATTTATTTATCAAATTCTTGGATGTCGTGGTGTGTATGCACCATTTGTTTAACCCGAATGATGGTGTTGGGATTTAATAGAGTGATTTTAGCAAATGTTTTGTCTTTGTCCCAAAATCTTAAAGGATTCTCAGAGTAGAGTTCTTTACATAATTTTTTTTGTTGTTCAGTAATCTGCTCTTTAACAGATAACTCGAGTAATGAGATTGTAAGTGCTACTTTTCGTTGTGCAGGCATTACCTTCTCACCACGCTGGCTGCGTGTAAATTCAATTTCCTAATGAGTGTAGGCCTTACTTAATTTTTCAATAGGAACTAAGTAACCATTAATTGTGAATATTATTTGATTTATGGTCTGAGTGCAAGAAGAATATAATCTCTGAAAATTATTTCCAATAATCAT
This sequence comes from Carnegiea gigantea, assembly GCA_029747015.1. NCBI lineage: Eukaryota > Viridiplantae > Streptophyta > Magnoliopsida > Caryophyllales > Cactaceae > Carnegiea > Carnegiea gigantea. Next base: position 352,327 of record JAKOGI010000932.1, read on the forward strand.
ATCATGACAGGGTTGATCCGCAGCCCATAGAACTGGTATAATACATTGAACTTCTCCTAGTTCTATGGATAATCCTTCTATGACTTCGTTATGGCTCATAATACTATTATCAGCTATCCTTACTTGTAAAGGATTTTTAGTTCTTTTCTGCATAAAATCAAGGAATAATGATCTTTTTCCAAAGCATACAGAACAGCCACTATCTATATAGGCATACAGTTCATATTTTTTATATCCCTCTAAACATATTTTTATTGGTATATAGATGCTATTAGAGTTTGTGTTGGTAGCTTCATATGATATTTCCATAGTCATATTTTTGACTAATTTATCCTCATAGATAGGTTCACTGACAGTTCTAGTTTTGTATCCAATGACTTTTCTATCTAAACTTATCAACCGATCTAGACTGGGTCTTGCAACCTCAAAACTCATTCTACTCATTTCATTGGTTAGGCTAATTGTATCATCTTCTTTAATCTCTTCCTTAGCGGATGAAGATCCTTCTCCCCAATCTGATCTTGTACTCATGCTTCTTAATAATTGAGGATTAATGGTGATTTTACCTTTCTCATCAGTTTTTATTATATTTTTCTTATTAATCTTGGTAGGATTGGCAAAGCTAGATATCCATGATCGATCTATTTTTATCTGCTGTGGATTAGATTTGATCCTTTGGATTTTTTGCATGGAGGTACGACTTTTAAATTTTTCTGTCTCTATCATTGTCACCTTAGTCTTGAGGTCTATTCTATTATCTAATTTATAGATAATTTTTCAAAATATCCTCAAAAGATATCCTCCTCTCTTCATATCCAACACAACTGTTTTTATCTTAAGGGATAGGTAGTTTTTAGTAAATTTATCCTTTAGGCTCACAAAATATCCAGGTCGACAGTTGAAACCTACTGACCCATTACATAAATTGGTTTTTATCCCTTTGATTATCTGATTATTAAATTTGGTATGCCTAATATTACAGAGTAAAGTGTAAAGATCAATATCTTTACCATAATATTGTAATGGGGTGATTTGAACTTGGACACGTCCGACATGGATGTACCTATACTTTTTATCTTTATTATGCTTAGGGATATTTTCTCAATTAATGAGATTAACTTCCCCAATGTCATACTCGCAATCTTTTTTCTCAAGGTCTCCTTCTATCATTTCACATACGTATTTGCTTTTTAATTGGAAAATGGATTTTTTATGGATCATGTCCTTTTGGATTATGGGAAGAACTCAATCTCCTTTGACTTTCTCATGATCATTGTCTACCACAAACTCTTCTCCTTAAAGATCACCAAGGCTAACCGAGCTACTTTCCATCATGTGACTTGTTTCTTCATAATCACTTTCTTCATATTCATTGTCCTCTATAATTTCAACAATTCCCTTGTTATTACCTAGGGCTAGGTCTAATACCTCATCTTCACTAAGCTCAACATAATTTAGGCATCCCAAGGTTTCAATAAGTTTGTTATTCTTTCTGTTTTTGCATTCATTAGCGTAATGACCTACTTCTATGCATGCACAACATTTGCCATTGTTTTTCCTGTCTGGCAATACGTAGCATTCCTAAAAAATCTTCATTTTTTAGGACTTGGTTTGCTGTAATATTTTCTTCTATATTTTTCTCATCTCTGCTTGTTAAAGCTCTTTTTCTTATAAAATTTTCTTTTACTTCTTTTCTCAAGTTCTTTTCCCCATTGGTGAGGTGAATCCCAGCAAGTCAAGAATTGCTTTTAAATTTTCTTTTGTTTTTGGAGATCAAGGCATTGTTCATTGGTCCATTTTCGCAAATAGGAAATTCTGGAACCAAAGGGTATCAACAATATCTGTTCGTTCAAACCATGTCATGTATTTTTCATTAATTATAGAATTTATAGGATATGACAACTTGTCATAGAACATGCCAAGATTTGTTTCATTATGCCCAATTTTGTAATAGTATTGACTGAATTCTGCAATATAATTTTCTAGATATATCATATCCCATAGTTCTATGTTGTTAATTTTTCTTTGCCATTCTCGTGCTTTTTCTTCAGAATTAATTTTAGCTCCGATGAATTCAGTTTCAATTTCTTTGCACAAATTTCTGAACATAGCAGCTGGTGTTTCCATCATTCTTAATGTATTTTTACCATCTTCACTTAATGAATTATACCAGTCAGCTACAGTGTCAGAGAAACTATGTTCGATATAATTTAGGAAGTTTGCCGCAGTTCGTGTAGTATTTAGGTTTAAGACACTGTTCATTCCTCTTTTTCAGTGCTCAAATATTTCTTCTCTATTACGGGCTCAATCAATGTTTAAGATATAACCAGTTCGGCTAATTGGGGTAAGGCCGATTTCTTCATAGGTCGTGGTTTTCCTTGGAATAAATCCGAAGGAAAAATTGCTTGTACATCTTGCAGGAACATACCTAGGTCTTAGGAAATGAGTGTTTCTTCTGGATGGTTGTCCAAATTCTTTAGGTTTAGGAACGACACTCTTAACTAGATTAGTCTCTATTTCATGTAAGTCAATTTCTTCTCCAATCTTATTAATTTCGTTTTCATTAGTCATTTTACCATATTTTTTATCAAGGGTTCTTCTAATTTCTTCTAATAGTAAAATATTGAGATCTTCTAATTTGATCAGATTCATCTGCTGATATATTTCTTCTTCTAATTGGACATTATTAGTTTCTTTATTATCATCAGACAAAACATCATATTTATCACTAATTGTGCTCATGATTTTATTTAATTCTTCAGAATTTTGTTCGTTATCGAATATTTTTTGTAGCTCTTCAAGAGTGTGTTGTTTATACTCCATCTTCTTTTTCTTTCTTTTCAGTCGATTTTTCACCAGATTATTCTCGTACCTCTTTTTGGATTTTTATCTCTAGCAAAGGAAATGAAATCTTGTTTTTTGGGTTTTGAAAATGATATTTATATTGAAAAGGAGTACTAATTCTAAGAGTAGCTTTTTCGCTATGTCTAACTTCGTGAATAAGAGAAAGATGGACAGCAGTTAACTCATTCTTAAGATCTTTTAGTTCAGTCTTAATTTTAGCTAATTCTGCTTTTATTCTAAAGCTATATCAGTGATATAGTTTAATTGAGGTGCTAAAGAGGTATTACCTTCTGGTGAGTGGACAATGTATGAAAAATTAGGACTAGGGCAAGCAGATGATGATTCAAGCATTAATCACAGTTAATTACAGTTAATTAGCTTAATTAGGCATTAATTAGCTTAATAATATTAATTATTTTTGTGCTCGTGGCTCTGATACCAGTTGGAAGAGGGCCTCAAGCTATACTAGTGGGAGAAACATCACAAACACAATTTTAAACTTTTCGAAAGTAAGTTATTAAGGATTTAGGGTAGATTTGTAAATAAGAAAAGTTTTTGAGTGTGCTTTGCAAATTAGAATAGTATCTGGGTCTAGAAAATAGCAAGAATAAAGATTTAAGGGTCCTTTCTGCTAGTTTTTCAAAAGACAAGGTACCTTATAATTGTTTTTAGAAAATGGTGGTCCTTAAAATAGTTTACACTAAATTGAGGGTACTTTTGGGTATTTTATCCTCTTCTTCACTGCTATTCCCCAGCACGACAGATTATGAACCCACCGGGTAGCAGTGAAAGTCCACAAACCTATCTCTATCCCGAACTATATGTTTGCTTTCCCTGCATCTACAATCCAATTAGGAAAGGAATTAGCAACTAATGCATGGGAACATACATATAATTCAGGAGAATAAGTAGAGAAAGGTACCTTCGGTGGCTCAGGACAATCTTGAGTATAATGCCCTTTCTTGCCACAATTGTAGCACTTCACACGTGCTATATTTGTCTTTCACATTGCATTTGGCCTTTTGCTTCTTGGCAAACTCAGCATTCGGCCTGCCTTTCTAAAGGGGGCGTGTACCTTTCTTAACCTACTGACTTCGAGTGTTCTTGTTGCCTCTGGGCCTATTTCCCTTGGCAACAAGAGCCACATTAGGAGTACCAAAAATTTTCAGGCGCTCCTCCTCCATTTTGAGGTGGTTTTGGATCTCAGCAAAGGTCTTTATATGGTCTGAATGAGTCAGGACCACCTTCAAATTATGCCAAAGCTGAGATTTCTCAGGTAGAGCCCGAATCACATTTAAGACTTGCTCACCCTCAAAAATTTCTTTACCAGCAGCCTTGAGATCATGAATTATGCCACTCATAATTTGTAAATGCTCAGCTATGATATGACTGGAGTCCATTTGGTACTATATCCATTTCAGTTACATAGTACGAAACCTTGTTTCGGATGTTTGTCCAAAACAGATTTTGAGTTGGCCCCACATGTCCTTAGCCGTGAGAAACACCTCAAATTCTCCAATTAGGTCATCGTGCATGTAGTACAACATGGTAAAGCATGCCCTTCGATTCTTCTTGGACCAGTCTTGGTAGGCCTACAAGCTTTCTTGATACTACACAGTAGAAGTATCAATAGGCTTGCCATCTTTGTCCTTGTCAGATGGCGGAAACTTGGCTACCGTCAAGTGCTCCAATAGGTCTCTCTCATTCAGAAGATACTAAATTGTCTGCTTTCACATGGCATAGTCATACCCATCTAACTTCTGACTAGTGGAAAGTTCACTGATCATTGTGCTGTTAGTTGCCATATCTACAAGTTTAGATTGAAATAGACATTAGGTACATGTTTTCTTAAGTAATTAAATTATTAAAATTTCATCATTCATGTCATATGATCAAAAATTTCACTAAACTCATAATCATCTCATATAATCATGAAATAGAAATTTAAATAATTTAATTACAACAATATTTCCATAAAAATATTCATATGGACCACAATTAAAATGTTAAATAAATTAACATTAATTTAAATATCACATAGATATTTATTAAGATCTATGTAAAACTAATTTACATATTCACATATTGGAAATGGTTCATATATATCTGAAACTAATTCATATTTCCATTATTATTAACTATTTAACATAATAATAAATTATTCGACATATAAAACAACTTTATACATAATGAGCATTTGAACATTAAACATATTAATGTTATTATTACAAGTTCATGCATTCAAAAATCAAAATAAAAATTTTATTCTTATGAACTTAATTCATTTGAGCACTAAAAGACACATAGAAAGTTTTGGGTCCTCGCTAAAACCCTAGCATACCCGAGACCCCGATTGATTTTAAACAAAAAGAAAATCTCAGCCAACTATTGATTTTAAAATGGCACCATACTATTAGTATAATATAATCCAGATATATTATGTCAATCCACCTCCAAACCACATACCCCACATCCTCCTCCTCCTCCACCTTGCCTCACCCAAAAAAAAAAAAAAAAAAAAAGAAAACTAAGTAAGTGCTCTTTTGACATAGCCGCCTCTGGTATTACTACTTTGAGGAATTTTGGTGTTTTAATTTCAACTTTTTGGATTTATTATTGTTAAATTTATTACTTTGATTTAATTTTATATTTATTCTTTCCTCCGACTCTTTTTCTTTCATCAATGTTTCAATGTTTTCATGATTACTGGACGATAAAGATAAGGCAATGGAGAAGTACTAGGGGATTGATCATCAAGAATACATTAATGTCGATGAGCAACACCGATGAAGGACATTAGACTTTCATTGATAGTATTGATAATGGATGCCTTCAAGCTGGAGTCGTGATGCATAATTGACCATAGTTTATTTGTTCAGCCTTTTCGTTAATTATTAATCAGATCGCTATTTTGTGGATGTTGGGGAATTTTTCCCTTCATTTTTGATATTTTAGTTTTCTTTTTCTCATCAGGCAGTGACTGAGGGAAATTAAATATTTGTTTTGAAGATTTCTTCCTTTTTTCCCTTGTTCTTACAATGTAGATTTTTGCCTCATTTTAGTTTGGAGTTTGCGTTTCGTTTATGAGATTTACCATAGGTTCATTATTGGTTGATTTTGTAGGTGCACCAAGGCAACAAAATCCCACTAATCATTGAATTTAAACATGAATTAACATTCAAAGATCTATGATAGGACGAAACCCTTTCTTCTTAATTTTTCCTTATTAGCTGAGAATTTTAATGAATTATTTATATATTTTATACTTCTTTTTTTTTTTGCAAAATTTAGTTGTATAGTAAACATGTATTTCAATAATGTCTTTCTTACGGAGTGACACGTTTGTGGATGTACACATATAAATTGGTCTAGTTGGTGTTAGCTTCAAGTAAATTACGTGGTGGGATTCTTCTAACTCCATGTTAGCGATTTGTCCTATATTCTAATGATATAGTTTCCTTATTCGTTCAAGGTCCGTATTTTTTGTATTTTCTATTAAATTATCTATCAGCTAAATAAATACCAACTATCATTGGTTTTTATTTTTTTGTGGTATAGGAGCTGCAGAGTCTGATGCAGACCAATTATTTATTAATAACTCCTCAAAACTTTACTAGTTTTGCTACCTATCTATCACTATTGTCATATTCATCAAATGTTCATTTTTGAGCAGTGCTCATTCGACACAGATGGCTATTAGATTATTACAATTTATTATTTAGATTCATTTTCACTAATGAAAGAAAGAGAATATACTCTGTTCATTTTGTTTTATAATTTTTTGAAGGTTACATTTGTATTTTCTAATGTACTGCAATGATAATAGAGTAAATAATATTTAGCCTTTCAAATTGGTATTTTGGTAATGGTTTTTACATTATATTTGGATAATACAAAAGGGAGTGGAAGGATATCAAAGAAGGGGAAGGACGTGGAAGGAGATTGAAAAAGGGGAAGATAATGGAGGAGATGAGAGGCAGTGGAAGTTCATCGTATTAGAATTTATCAACAAGAAAAATTGAAGAAAAAGGGGGGCAAAATCAATATTAAAAATCTTAATTTCCTCATTCACCCTCATTCCTCAACTTGGCAATGAGTAAAGTTGGAGGGAGGTGCAGTAAACGGTGGCTAAATGTTAGTTCATATTTCGTCATTTGCTTTTCCTAAACAACGATAATTGTGGTTGATTGACCTTTTGTCACCTTCACCCCCTTCCCCGCAAAAAATTCAACTACATTGACAAGTATGATGATAATGCCAACAATTTTTTTGGCCGTTGTAGCTAAGGTTTCTATGGAAGGAGCATCTAGATGCAGCACAATGATCCATACATCATTTTTCAAACAAAAGGAATACTCAATACTTTACTAAAATATAGTTAGAGTATATTAAAATGGATTAGATTTGATACTTACTTTTTTTATTGAAGAATTGATACTTAATTAGATGATAAGAACATTTGATCAAAGTAAAAGCATCCATCATGCTCTTATGAGCACATATCTCAGAAGCCGTATCAACAAAAATATATTAAAGTAGTCTACATAATAAATATATACAGAAAAAATATATATCAAACAAGTGAAATTATATGCTTCTAGAAGCATATAAGAATTTACCACTCAAAAGTAATACTAATTTTAAATCTTTTTGTTGATGCACCAATTTTAAACTTTTTTGTGAAAGAAAGTATTACTCATTAGAAGAATTTTCTTTATCCTTATATAATGTTTAGATATAAAATTATAAATACCAATATCTCAATATGACTTTTAGAAAATATAATAATATTAAAGAGATTATTCACCATTAAAATATCCCATGTAACATGCGGACACAAAGTAGTTACCCGGGTAGATAAAGTTATTCATTAGTCGTTACTTCTTTACGGGGGACACGAATCACGCGACGAGCAAACGCAAGAGCCGGTTGTCCCGACCCATAGTAATCACCAGCGGGATAGGACGGCCCAATCAATGGAAAGAGCATGTGCCTTTTGTGTGGGCTATTTTACAGTCTCTGTTACGATGAAGAATAAAATACTAACAATAATGACAAATCGGTGATTGCGATGGTCGATTCACAATTTAAACCTATCTCTATCCAATTTATTTTTGGAATCTAGCAAAAGTCCTGTCTTGTCTGCATTAAACCGCACGCGTCGTTTTATCACGAAACACCGCAAACTTTTTTAGCTTAGGTCCATTTCTTTTTATTGGTAAATCTAAATTTATTGACCTCAATCAATTGCAACTTACATCAATTAACTTCAACCCACTTTATAAACGTCAATAAAAAAAATCAATTTCAACCCATTTCAATACACTTCAACCAACTTCAACCCACTTTTCACTATTTTAATCAATTTCTGCCGATCATATAAAATAAAAAAATGTAACCCACTTTAACCCACTTCAACCCACTTCAACCCACCTCAACAAAAAAAATGTACACATCAACCCATTTATAAACTTCAATAAAAAATATCAATTTCAACCCATTTCAACCCTCTTAAACCCACTTCTATCAATCTCAATCAATTTTATCCATTTACCAATCTATATTTACCAATGAAAAGAACAAACCCTTAATAATTAACTTATTATTACTTATGTGCTAATCCTAAAACTACTACAAGTTGCGTGTCATTTCTTTCCACCTTTCTTGACATTTTGATGTGGAAACTGCAGTTGTAAATCTAGATAATTATATCAAGGGTGTTCATGTGTGAATGTTCATCACCATACGCTCCTTAAAACAAAGGTTAGGTAATACACAAAATATTACAATAGTTTACTATTATAATTATCCTTTGCAATTTTTCATATCTTGAAATTGATGCAAACCTAAGTACCTAACTCATTCAAATTGAACTAACTAAAGACCTGTTGTGTTGTATGGCTCGAATTGTTAGCCTATTAAAAAGACACAGGTTCAAAGGATAATCGTAGTAGAGATGAGGATGATTAGATTGATGTGTGATTATACGAGAATGGATAGAATTAGTGATGGAATAATTAGAGACTTAGTTCAAAGTTATAGGGTTGACGGAGGGCACAACTCAGGATAAAAGATTATGATATGATAGGATTGAGATCTTAGATCTCAAAGAGTTAGCCTCATAGTTGTCTCTCGCTTACAGTATGGTAGGTTTGGTTGTAGTTTTTTCATATATCGTGTTTATATGCAGGTAGTACAAGTATCTGGGAAGAGACATTATTTGCCTATCTCTGTTGGTTAAGGTATAATACCTTCCTCTATTATATTGTACTTATATTTACATAGTTACTACCACCGGATTTATTAATACTTTTTAGTTCAATTCTATGCTGCTTATCCTTAGTTTTGCTCCATAAAATATTTTCATAAAATCCTTCTTCGTTAAAATGTTTTCATAAAATCTTGTTTTGTGGGTCTCTTAGGATCAGTCTCTCTACGAACAGGTATGCTGGTTGACGTAAGGTTACCTACATCTAGATTTTTTCAGAACCCGTGAAAGCGGGACTCATATTGGGAGGTGTGTTGTTGTTGTTGAAACTTAGATTAAAAGTAAAATTATCAGAACCAACTAAAGTCAGAAAAACTAGTAATTGCCTAAATCTTAGTTATAGTGGGATAATGGAATTGTCATAATGCGATTGCTTAAATCTAATAGTTGAAGTCTTCTAGCCTACTAAAATCAAGCAAACTAACCATCTCACTAAAACCAAGCAAACTAAACAATTAAATCCAGTTCATATGAATAATTGATTAAAATAATTAAGTCAACTTAGATAAAATAGAAAGTGAAATTACCAAGATAACTAAGTACAATAGTTAATAGCATACCACCAAGCAATTGCGAGAGGAAATAGCACATAACAAGTTAACAATTAATCAAGCAATTGTAATATCCATAACATCAAAGAAGCAAGCAATCGAGATTAAGAAACAATTCAACTGTTCAAGCCAAAAAAAAAAAAAGAGGATTAATTGTTTAAAGATACCTAACTGGTTTAGAGTCAATGGAACTGAATCAGTTTGAATGTCTCGCTGGCGACCAAAAGGCTTGATTAGCGATGATGTGGGCCTTGCAGATGATGGTCTAACAGGCGACGGCGTGTTAATGGGCGACTAAGCCAAGGAGCTGCAACCTAGAGGAGATTAAGATGAGAGCGACTGAGCAACTAAGTGTAAGAACCCGTGGTGCCAGTGGTTGCGTGGTCTTTGAGGTCATGATGGGCTGTTGTGATCGGCTAGTGGCTTTGACGGAGAGAGATTGGGAGCATCAGGGTGGGAATGTGGGACTAAGTGAGTCACAAAGAGAGGAGGAAACCAAGCAGATCGCGAGATCAAGATACAGCGAATGACAGGAGCGAGAGAGTGGGAGTACCGGTTGTGTCGTTACTAGTTGGGCCCATTACAACTACATGTTTTATTAAAAAAATAAAAATTATTATTGGTTCACCAATTGGGTCGCCGGGAAGCAAACAGGAGTATCCAAAGGTTTTTAGGCCTTTTTAGGGCTTTCCATTAACATAACTATCAAACCCTTTAAATTAGCTTGTTAGAATTTTTTTGAGGTAAGGGGTGTCCATGATCACCTCCTGATTTAGGCATAGATCAGCCCCTGAGAAACTATGGCCGTAAATTGTCATCAATAGGTTGAGCACAAAATGAGAGTACGTTTTCACTCAAATGAAATTTGAGTTATGTTATGGCAAGCTTTTGGTGGCTATAACTTTATAACCACTGGCAATATGTAATGGCCTTTCTTCTTTCTTTGTTCTTCTAACTCTCTCGAGGATATCTTTTAAAAGTGACTCATTATGGGGTCTACATATATATATATAATAGATATATAT
>JAKOGI010000933.1:0-363010 GCA_029747015.1 Carnegiea gigantea
GCATTGACTTTGCACATTAAGCTATTATACTGAGCCTTATTTTGAGATCAAAAATTGAGGTGTGAGGAATTGCTCTTTATGACGGAGTGAACTTAGGAGTTATGAGGTCAACTCTTCCAACTTAAGTCAAGATGTTGGTCTAAATGTTTGGGATATCTCGAGTGAGGTAGCTCTGAGAGATTGTTAAAGAGTTCATCTTAATAAGAAAAGTAGAGTGTTGATTCCTAGAATTAGATAACTTTAGGCGAGGGCCTTAGCCTAATTGAGGCCCAAACTCATTAAAATATCCTTGCACATTATGTCTATTAAATTTTAGCATTTGCTTTTGAATTTAATTTTAAGTTTTTACGATCACCCTGTTCACCCCTTCCAGGGCGATCTGAATCTTCAATAATGCTTCTCCAAATGGTGGCTTTAAATGAACTTGTTTATATGACCCAGCCCCTAGTTCAATGACTCTTCTCGACCTACTCATGAATAAGTTTATCATTAACCACAATGGCGCCGTTTCTCCAAAGAACCTTGGTTCACTAATTTATGTTTGTAGGCTAGCATTTGAGCTCATCATGGGGATAAACACTTTTTCAATCAAAATATAGTCATGACATCCTATACCTAGGTCACATGGAAGACGCAAAAAGTGTTTAATATGTTACTATGACTCGCCCGAACATCACATATATGGTTTATAGGGTTTGTCTATTCAAGAAGTATCTTATAGTTCAACATTGACAAGTAGTCAAGCGCACCACACAATGCTTGGAAATGTACTTTGTTACATTATCTTTATCTACTATGTCCATCTCACTTGGAGGCTATTTCTTTTTCTGATGCTAGTTGGGTTGTCAATCCAATTGATTGATGTTCCTACCATGGTTGTTTTTTCCATGTTGCGCATAATTTAATGAGCTGGTCCTCTTAGAAGTAGTGTGTTATTACTCGATCAATTATTGATGCTAAGATTCTTAATCCTCTCTGTAGAAAACCTTGGTGTCCTCTTATGTCTCTAGAAAACTTAAGTTTCTTCTTTTTCTCCTTAAAGCGTACCCTTGACTTTTTGTCAATGGTAAGCCTCCAATCTTTCCTTCACTCATATTATTCTGTTAGTTTTGCTAATAGTTATTCTCTCTCTATTTGTGACAGTCCACCACACTTTGTCCTAATATGTGGTACTGTCACTCATGCTTGGAGTGAATCTATCAACTTCTTTTCATCTTGCATTGTTTCTATGGAATCAAATTGTTAATTAATTGCAAGATCGGTGTATAATAGGTGTCTATTCTTTGAAGTCGAATGGGTATAACAGATGAATCTTTTCAACAAGAAGACTATACAAGATTTGCGAATCTCCTTGCCATAGTTATATTATGAAGCATTGATTGATAAGAAGAGGATTGTTTAGAAGAGTTTCAATTGGTTTTCTTTGTCAAAAGGTTTATTTTGTTATTTTGATTATAAATTTGTTTGAATATAATGCTTATTGTCGATGCCGCATGACCTTCAGTTAATGAAGTCGCCCTTTACCTTTAAAAAAAAAAAAGTATTGATGCTAAGTATCGGGCTTTAGCTATTACACAGAGGAACTCATTTGCCTCCAACAACTCTTGAAAGAATTGTATATCTGATAACTTAACCCACAATTACGTATTGTGACAATTTAAGTGCCAAATATTGGGCAATTAATATAGCTGTCCATGATCTGTCCAAGCACATTCAGATCAACTGTTACTTTGAGCATCAGAAGATTGAAAGAGGTAATCTTCTTATTCATTACGTTGCCTCTGAACATCAGCTCACTAACATATTAACCAAGATGTTAACCACCAAGCATCTTGTGGTCTTACAAAACAAGCTTGGTGTTCATTGCTCAACCCCCAAAGTTGCAGTAGGGCAAGACATAAGATAGTTTTTTTACCTTCTGTATATGTTTCTAGTATTTTGATCTTTTGATTATTTGTTAATATCTTTTTTTTAGTATTCAATATCTTACATGCATCTTTTGGAACAACTTTATAATATATATCATCCTTTGTAACAGCCTTTTCTTCCAAGTAATACAATGATGAGGTAAAGTAATGAATTTTCTCTTTATCGAAGGTAAAAAATAAATGAGGCAAAGAATAGCTTTGGGGGTCACGCTTCACACGCGAATTGCTTTCCCTTTGAAGCTCTATCTAATCACTTGGAAGGCCAGTACTTTAGTATTAGGCACAAAGTTTTGGAGCTAGCAACTTTTGATAAAACATTAAACGAAGGCCATCATATACTTCAGCATAATCATCAATCACTTGCTTTTCCAGGTAACAATATCAAGTTATTAAAAAGGGCGACTACTTTATAATATCGTTGTTTTTCCCCCCCTCTCTCTTAAGGTTTATATATGTTCTCTTCTGCCAATTGCGTTGCCTGCGATTTTTTTTTCTTTCTTATTAAATGTTAGACACTTGAGATGCATCTTTAAGTTTAACGTCCACTCGAAATCTATAATTTAGGAGCAGAGCTACTAACACAACCTTTGGGTTAATGTCACCTAGTTGAGTTCGATATATCATAATTACTACAATGGTTGCTCTTTGAGGGTCTTTCTTCTGTTTTTATTTTTTTTATAAGTTTACAATATATTTTATTAATATTTTTTTATGAAAGACAAAAATGAGTTGGTCTATTGGTATATTTATCATATTATATTTGGACCTATCTTAGTGTTTCTATTATTTAAATGTGTTATGATTATGTTTCTATTATTTAAATGTGTTATGATCATAAGTAAATGTTGACATGATTGATTTTATCTTGGAGATAGTTTAGTATTCAAATTTAAATATGTGATCTTCAAGTTCAAATTTGAAAACTAAATCTTGAGATAATATTATGATTCTAATTATGTTTGATAGTATTTTATTATGAGATATGACATCCCATTTTGTTAGGGATCTTTGATTCTGATTATGTTTGATAATATTCTATTATAAGATACGATATCCCATTTTATTAGGGATCTTCACTTAGCAAATATTTGATTTTCCTTGAAAAGATTTAACTTTTTAAAATGCTTGTTATTTGCTTTGATCATGGAAACAATTCCAAATCATCTCAAGAAGATCCTTAATCAGCCATAAATAGAGTGACCGTTGAAAGAAATCTCAATTCAGCCAAAAACAGCCACTTAGTCGTTACTTGCTGGAATTGTGTGATCTTCAAGGAACGTGAACTGTTGTTTAAGGCCTTGAACTAAACCTGAAATTGTGGATGAGTCTAACAGCTAGTTTCTTATAATTCCTCCAAGTCTTTGCTATAAACGTGTAAGCTTGTTGAGGGCTGAACACAACAAGAAAGCAAGCACTCATTGGCATACCTCTTACTCAAGCAATCATTGGCCCGCATCGAGCTATATCGGCATATCTAATGTGTTTATTTACTCCTTATTATGTTTCTTGGTATTGGGTTGGGTTGATTAGTTGGAGGGCCAACCACTCAAGTACAATTGAGGAGCAATACGTATATTGGAATACCTAGAGTTACAGGGTCAACTCATAGGTCGTACGATTAGTGAATCATGTGTAATCGACCGACCTAATAAAAGAAAAAGATTCAAAATCCCATTGACGAGGGGCATCCGTGGGTAGAAGACTAGGCGTTGCCGAACCTCTATAAATGGCATTTTTGTCCACATTTAGTTTTCCACATTTTCTATTTTGATAATCTTGCGACTTTGATCATCACCCTATTTGCCACCCTCTAGAGTGATTTAACTAGTTAAACCGGGCCAACAAGTTGGGGGTAGGGGAGGAGGAAATCGTGTGGACCACATACGTACCATAATGAGTTCTATTTAGCATGAGATCAAGCATAATGCTATAAGCATCCATGTGCACAAGCTTGCAGTATGTGATTTTGGAGCCTGATAAGTGCAGCAGATCTTTGAGCTTAGCGTTGAATGATTGTGCTGCTTCATTGCAGTGAGTTGGACATTCTCTAATTGGACCTCCCCATAGGGATCTTTGGGTGGTAGATGGCTTGTGGGCGGTAAATTGATTGTGCCTATCTTCCAAGCTCCTAATGTACATAGTTTCTGATGAAAGTAAACCACGTGAACTTCATAAGTTATTGAGTTTTCAGTAAATAAATAATAAGTGAAAATATCATTATAGCTGAAGGCATTTTTAAATGTAAGATACGTCGGCAAATACTTCTTCATTACATATTGCGTGACTGCCAAATTATTTGTGAGATTTTAGAGAAATAGTACTTCTAAAAAACCTTAGGTAATGGGTACTGATACTGCAAAAACAAGTTCCAGTAGTGGCGCTTATTATGCCCCATTAGTTGTGCTTAGATGCATCACAAAGCTGCAAGTGTGATGGCTGGAGTAGCTACCGCAGCCCGACGTGTCGCAAGCAATTTTTGTGACGGTTGCACATGCCACAATGTGTTGTGTCAGCCAGACGCATCACTAGTTTCTTTTGGTAGGTATAAGCATCGCACACCAAACCTTTTTTTTAGGGGGGAGGGGAGGCATATTCCAATTGGATTCTCACACATAATAGAGAAAGGTCACATATGTCCAGACCTAGGAAAAAGGAGGGGGAAAACATCAAGCAGGATTGCAAAAATAAAATCACTAGAAAGGATTTACACCTTGCCATATGATTAATGATAAAAAGCACACAAATACAATAATATTATTGGTAATGGTTACATTCACGCATTCTTTCCCCTGTTCTTTGGGAAGAAGAAAATTAAAGAGCTGTGATTATATAGAAATAGGCAAAAAATATGTTCATCCATATGGTTAAACAAAAAAAAAAAAAAGAACGATTTTCAATTTTTTCGCTCCTCAAACCTATGACTCCATTCAAACAAATGTTGCTCACTGAAATCGTCAAGATTCCTTCACACACTAAGGATGAGAGTATTCATGGATCCCTATATTAAAGCAAAAATGACCCACTAACATGATTCCAATAACCCAAGATTGAAAAATGTACAATCACTACAAAAACACAAGCCAGAATTACAACCTGCAATCTAGATTACCAAAAAAATTCAGATATGAAGAAAATAAGAAAACAATATGATCCAAATATCAACCAAAACATCTTAAGTACAAAAATATTCAAAGTTTCTTTAGGGGGGAAAAAAAAGATGTCATACCTAAAAATTGACAGCATATGAAAGAGACTGAGACCTTGGGCTTGCTAGTCATCATGGCTGCCGTCGATAAATCACCGTGACGGAGACACTTTGAGAGGGGCTAAATCTAGACTCTTTCTCTAAGCTCTACTCATAACATTTACAATCACATCCCCTGTTGTTTTCACTGAACTTTTTGCCGATGATTTTGAATTATTGACGAGGAAATAGGGGAGATAGTAGAACGGGGGGAAGAGAGTTGAGATCTGCAGCTAAAAGAAGCAGGAATGTAGGCGTTTAGGATTTTGAGGAGAATAAGTAAACGAGGAGGAATTATGGATACTTCTAGGGGGAAAGGAAGGGGGAGGGATGAGGGTTATTAAAAAAAGGGAATTTTAAGGAAAGATGGGGCAATTTTTATAAATGAGTGAATTATTTGTGGGCCCGCGTCAAATTGTGACGACTTTAAATGAGTTTGAGAGCTTGCAACGGCTTAAATTGCCCTAAGCATTGATTAATAAATTTTTCCCTATGATGCTTGGGTCAAATGTTGCACTAAACATATCGCTAATAGGACTTTTTTTTTGTAGTATCAAATTTATAATTTGAGCTATTTCCATTCATCCCCTCCAGGTTCAGTAAATGTTTTTTTACCTTTATGAACTGTTAGGATTATTTTTTACCCACTTCACTGTTACAAATCCTCAAAATTACAGAAGTGTTGTCCATGTTTATAGTGTAACCCTACCCTCTCTCTGCTCTACTAGTTTGAGGCTTAATTTTGCCTTGACCATTGTAAAAGGCATTCGTTAGTTAATTGTCTAAAATAAACCTGACAATTCGGGTGGGCAGATTAAATATAAACTGGGTGTATTCGAGTTCGCGTAGAATACGGATCGGGTGTATTTCATATTTGGGTAAAATATGAGCGGGTGTATTTCGATTTTGTAGGTTTTAGGTTGACCCAACGGGTTTACAGCACCTGTTTATTAATTATTTTTATTTTCAAAAATTAAAACTGGGCTTATTTTTATTGTAGAAAATCATCATTTGTTGAATAAAAAAATATAGTAATTGCAATTTTTAAAAGAATATGAAAAATATTCAACTTTTCATATGATAAATGAATGTTATATATGGCTGGGCAAAGAGTTCGGTCACCTTTAGGTTGGACGGGTCAGCCGGTACATTAAAGTAAGGTCCATAATGGGTGGGTCATTAATGGCCTAGCTCATCTAGAGCAACTTAACGGGTTAGAGCGGCTCAACTTGCTAATAACTTATTCAATAATTCGATAGGCTAATAACTTATTCAATAATTCAATATCTTTGTTAACCAACCGAACATTACCCAATTATGCATACTTCATTAGGAGGTCAACAAATATGGCCAGCTCATTTTCTATTACTAGCATTGTAATTATAGGTGTATTGGAATGGAAACCAAACAAAAGGGAATTAGAGAAGTACAAAATATTGCATTGTAATTATTACATCAAAATTTTTGATTTTGACAAAGTAATTTATCTAAAATAATATTATACACATTCATTTCACTATAAGCATAATGGTATGACTTATGGATTTTTAGTATTTGATTGGCTTATTTTGTTTGATTTTTTTAACAGTACATCATTACTTCACGTCGTTTCATACCCATTCTTTTAAATTGTCAAAATTATAAGTTACATATGATGTTAGTTTATGATAATGGAGTTCGGAAAACAAGGGTACTATTATTTAATTTGTGAGGGGATGCGATAATATATAATGTCATTTTAAATGATTTGATTTAATGAATAACCATTATTACCAAGTGGATAAATGAAAGATAATTAAAAAAACAAGGATATCATGTTCGGGTCAAGCGGTCGGTTTCGGGTTCGAGTTCGTGTTGACCCGCTAATTTGCGGGTTTTTCGGGATTAGGTTGAGAAAATTGTGTTCAAATCCAAAATTGTGAAGTAGGTTCGAGTCAGGTTTTCTGGTTGGGTCAATTTTTGCCAACTCTAATCCAAACTAACTTGTACCTCTTCACAAATATTAACCGAATTAGTTATTCACCAAAAGATGCATTGTAATAATTAATTATTATTTAGGCATAATTCAAACATATATTTCCATAACCATCATTATGAAAATGATTATTTTATTAAATTTTTATTTTTATGGAAATTACTCCAATATGACGAGGTTTCTACTGTAAGGTGTCTTGGCACAACATATATTTTGCATTTTGAATCCCTAATTTTGTTCAATTTATGTTGGAGATAGTTCTGAAACCTAGTATAAGAGGCTTTGTGGAGGAGTTGTGTCGTTTTTGAATATCAAAAATTTTCATATTGAACCACTGAGCAAAGTCAAGGGAACCTTTGAAGCATTCCAAGTTCAAACCAAGAGGGTATTGGCTTTAAGGGCTATGTTGCAGTACATGAGTACCTTTCTTAATTTGATATTGAATTATTGCACAAGGCCAAGAGAATAGCATCCATGTTTAATGTTTAAAGAGTATTAGTATGAGAGAGTATATTGAAGTATAAAACCTTTTTTAGATCTTCAAAAATTAGCTTAACCTTTTGATTGAGACGATTATGGAATAGTAACATTCTTAATGATTTCTTACCGTAGATGAAACTTTATCATGTCAACGACATTCTACGTCAAAGGATCAGATAACAATCAATCAAGTGTTAAAGCATGTAACAGAATGCAATAACAAAACATTTCTCAATTCATTATTATTTTAACTCTTAGTTGTTTAGTTTGTTACTAGCTATATGAGGATGTGATGTATATATACTCTTCTGATAGGTTTACATATTTTGATGATCATAATGCATAGAGAAATCTTCTCTCTAACAATCTTCTCCTCGTCAACATGGTATCAGAGCAGCGGCAATCATGAGTTCCTTCCATCTTCATTCATACTGATCATGTTGATTCGATCCATCAACAGATCTAGCCTACATTCTTTCTTACAATTACATTCATTCTTTTTCAATCATTTGGCTTGATTCCCCAAATGATCCAACTGACATTCTTGAGAAACTCAGGATTTCTGCATTTTTTCTTGATTCTTGATTCTCATCATTCACAATGATAGATGTGAATGTTGAGATAGTTATGATTCCAAACAAGTGAATTACAACTGTGATCCTCTCCTTTTGCAGAGTTCAGATCATCCAAGTCTGCAATTGGTTAATACAAAGCTTAATGGCATCAATTTTCAGCCATGGAGTCGATCTATGTGAATATCTCTCAACACTAGAGCAAAGCTTGGATTCATCAATGGCTCTTGTGCCAGACTTAGTCCAGATTCTTCCAAGCTACTTCAATGCATCAGATGTGATAATGTGGTGCTGAGTTCGCTTCTCAATTCTACAGTACCTGAGTCGTCTGATGCTTTTCTTTATGCAAATTTTGTGAAGGAATTATGACAAGAATTGTGTGAAAGATTTGGCCAAAGTAATGGTCCATTACTTTTTCAGATTGAGAAAGAAATTACTAAATTACAACAAGGAACTAATAATGTAGCTATTTACTACACAAAGCTAAAGAAACTTTTGGATGATTTGTAAGATCTTAGTGAAATACCTGTATGCAAGTGTCCTACTACATGTACTGCTATGAATAAGTAGATTGTTCTTGGTCAAAGACAAAAGTTGATCAAGTTTTTGATGCGTCTTAGTGATAAATATGATGGTATAGAGGGACAGATCCTATTGATGGATTAGTTGTCTGATATCAACAAAGCCTATTCCATGATTGTGAGGTTAGAAAAACAGAAACAAGTTACCAATCACATTAATGTTGGGAATGAGATAGCAGCATATGTCCATAAAGTTGGCACTGGAAGTGAAAATGTCAACGTCAATGCTAGTGGTCTCCTTGCCAGATGAGCACCACAGGAGAGAAGACACAACAAAAAGACTAGGAGCAATAGGTATTGTGATCACTGTCAAAGGACAGGACACGCAGTATCAGTGTTGTCTACTTGTTGGCTACCCTAGCTAGTATGAGGGGCCTAGGGATGGGCCTAAAGAGGAAAAAACACAAAGAGTGGTAGCAGCTATCTCTACTAACCTGTCATAACAATTGATGCCAGATTCTCCTCTAGACAAAGTACATGATTGAAGCTCCAAGCCTCAGTTTGTTGGTGCCTTTTTGCAGGCATTAGCTCAGGAAATGATGAAATTCATGAACGGGAAAAGAGTCGATTAGCAGTCTGACACTATGAATATATTTGCTCATTTTACAGGTAAAGTTTTCGTTTCTATTAGCTCTCATTTAAGTGCTTGCAATGTTGTTATTAAGTGATGGATCATGTTCATAGATTATAGACATAAGCGCATCTGACCATATGACACATGATTTCACTCTTTTTGCTTCAACCAAAGCTTTACCTGCACCCATTTATGTCACTTTACCAGATGGAACCATAAAAAAGGTTACACAAGTTGGCCAAACACCCTTGAATGAACACATTACTCTCCATGAAGTTCTTTTGTTGGCAGAATTCAAGTTTCATTTACTTTTAGTCCACAAACTACTCAAAGACTACCCTCTTTGTGCCACTTTCTTTCCTGATAAATGCCTTTTCAAGACCTTACCACTAACTGGTCATGGACACTGGATTTAAGGCTGATGGACTTACAAATGAAAGATATCAACAGCTGGCAAGTCTCGTAGTTTACTTGATGCTTCTAGCTATAGAACACCATCTACAGGGAGTTCCAAGTCACCAAATAAGCCTAGTTTCATTTCTGTTACTTCCAATAATTCTCATTATAACAGGCAACCCCTTAACATTTTACATGCAAGGTTTGGTCATGCTTTTGTCTCAAAAATGAAACACATACCTTCTTATAAAAGCTTATTCTTCCTTTTGTGAAACTTGTGTACTAGCAACGTTTGCTAGACTTCTCTTCAATAAAACTTACATCACAACTACTCATTGTTTTCAGCTTATACACATGGATTTGTGGAGTCCTCATAGGGTTGCAAATATCACTGGTGCAAAATATTTCATAACATTAGTGGATGATTTTAGCATATCTTCTTGGACATAACTTTTGCAAGATAAAGAACAAGTGTCTTCTGCTATTTGGCAGTTTTACCATATGATTGAAACCTAACTTCAAACTAAAATTGCCATGATCAGGAGTGATAATGGAACAAAGTTCATCAGTTCCTCCTGTGGTGGGTTTTTTTGGCTAAAAAAGGTATTTTGCATCAAAAGTGTGTTGTTAAAACTCCACAGTCAAATAAAGTAGAGAAAAACATAGGCACATCCTGGATACTACTAGAGCTTTGAGAATACATGCTAGAGCTTTAAGAAAACAAACTAGGTTTCCTAAATCCTTTTGGGGAAAGTGTGTTCTTTCTACCACTCACATTATAAATAAACCACCTATGAAAATCTTGCTATGGAAAAGTCCCTTTGAAGTCCTCTATCATTAACCACCAACTTATAAGGATTTAAGGGCCATTTCTTGTCTTTGTTGTGCAGAAAATGCAGGAGAAACAGATAAGTTTGAACCTCGAGCTCAAAAATCAATTTTACTTGGGTACTTTTTTGGCATAAAAGGGTATAAAGTTTATGATTTAGCAAGTAAAAGATATTTTACAACAGAGATGTCTTCTTCGAAGAAGACATTTTTCCTTTCAAAACCAAGCCTAATGATATTTCCAATTCACATAATGGTTTTGTCTTGCCATGTGTATTACCTGATTCTGATTCTATGATACACCACCTGTACTTATATTGCTCCACTTAATGAAAATCGTTCTTCTCCATCTTTGCTTCCGACCTCTTCTATTAATGGTGATTCAGGCAATGCTTTCAATTAATTAATTCTTCTCAAATCAGTCTTTCATTCTGAGCAACTTGGAACCTGTACAACATAATGCTACTCTTGCACCTAGAAGATCTAGTAGAACTAAGAAAGCACCTTCCTAGTTATAGGACTTCATTCGTCCAACAACCAAGTCCATACTAGCAATTATAGTTCCTGATGTCCCAGACATATCTCGTTCCCATTCATTGATCACCACTCCATATCCTTTGTTTCAAACCAGTGATCTAACATCCCTATTCAGCGTCTATATGGCTTCTCCTATGTCTGTGTTGAACAATCTTGACCCTTATTACTATGCAAAAGCTAAGTAGCAACCAAAAGCGGTAATGGCAATCGAGCAGGAGCTCAATGCCTTACAAAAGAATGAAACCTAGATACTTACTGCTTTGCCGCTTGGAAAAAAGGCTCTTAGCTCCGAATGGGTTTACAAAACCAACTATAAGGCTCATGGTTCTGTTAACTAGGGCAGAGCCCAATTAGCGAATAGAGGTTTTGAGTAGGTCAAAGGCAAAGATTATAAGCATACCTTCTCTCCTATAGCAAAGATAGCTACTGTGATGGTATTCATTGCTTTAGCTGCTATTAGAAACTGGGATCTTCATCAACTTGACATTAATAATGCATTCCTTCATGGTTTGTTAGAGGAAGAGATTTATATGTTACCCCCTATTTTCAGGCACAACCAGGATAGGTTTGCATGTTGTGAAAGTCTCTTTATAGTTTAAAGCAAGTCTCTAGACAATGAAATCTTGAGTTATCCAAGTCTTTGATTGACAAAGGCCTTACTCAATCAAAGAGTGATTACAGTTCATTTAGCAAGACAAAGGGAAATCTGTCTATGTGTTAGTCTATGTTGATGACTTATTGATTACAGGGGATGATGGTCTCGGCATCACCATACTCAAAAAGGATTTCGACGTAACCTTTACTGTTAAAGACTTGGGGTTTGCCAAATATTTCTTATGTGTGGAACTTTTCAACTCTTCTCAAGGAACTTTTCTTAATCAAAGAAGATATGTTCTTGATATCCTTTCTAACGTAGGGTGTCACAGCTACCAAACCTGAAAAGTTCCCTTTGCCTAAAAGCCTCAAATTGTCTACTAAGAATGGGTTATTTTACCTAATCCTGAGCCTCATAGGAGGCTCATAGGGAGACTGCTATATCGGAATGTTACCAAACCTGACATCTGATATCCTACTCAACATCTTAATCAATTTTTGTACTAGCCTAGGTAACCCCATATGCAGGTAGCAATGCATGTCCTTAGGTACTTAAGAGTACTCCAAATAAAGGCCTTTTTCATCCAGCCACCAACAGTTTACATGTCACAGCTTTTTGTAATGCAGATTAGGGTACTTGTTCTATGAGTGCTAGATCCCTCACTATCTATTTTGTTTTTCTGGGAACTTCTCTTATTTCCTAGAACATTAAGAAACAAAAAATAGTTTTCAATCTTCTACTGAGGCAGAATATAGAAGTATGTTCTACAATACCTCAAAACTTGAATGGATATCTCATTTACTTACTAATCTACTTATGCCTTTACAATTGCCTATCACTATGCATTGTGACTACATGGCAGCATAGCATATTGCTTCCAATTCGATTTTTCATGAGAGAACCAAACACCTCAATATTGACTATCACTATACAAGGGACAAGCTTATGGAAGGATTTCTGCAGACATCCTATGTTACATCTAAGGAGCAACTAGCTGATCTACTTACCAAGCCTTTATCTGAAGCTCAACATCATTACCTGGCTTCAAGGTGGGGTTTGATGGACATTCCACCAAATCAACCTTGAGAAGGGGGGATGTCAAGGCATGTAACAGAATCATGTAACAAAATGTAATAACATAATATTTCTTAGTTAGTTATTATTTTTACTCTTGATTAGTTAGTTTGTTACTAGCTGTATGAGGATGTGATGTATACATATTCTTCTGGTAGTTGTATATATTTTGATGATCATAATACATAGAGAAATCTTCTCTGTGTCAATCTTCTCCTCCTTAACATCAAGTGACAATTATTTGTTGAGATCAATTTCCATTGGAAATTAGGTATCAGAAGGGCATATTGTATTACATATAAGCTCTGAGAAACGACTTAATAGAAGATAAGCAAATATTCAAGGTAAGGTATCAATCACAACGATACATGCAATCAGTAAATTATTGAATGGGTCACTCATGTTAGATATAGGATTATCAAACATATGCATGCGATAGCTGAATAAAATCAATACGATGCGGTTTAATTCATTTCAAATCTAAGGCATACATCAGTGGTGCCATATTAATTTTTCATAAACAAAGAACAAAGCAATCAATATTTACCCATCTAATTCAGCTGAATTCAATTTGGCCAAGGACATTTTATGTTTAATTCTGCTTCATCATTTTAAATATTGACTGGGATTGACTTCACGTAATTTGATCATATAATTATGCTTGGGAAAACATCAACTCCCCTAGCTTACATGTGCTTTAAACGCTAGGAAGGTCTACTATAGTGTTGTTTGGTATAGTTTATAGAAAACTGTTTTTGTTTTACAAAAATAGTTTCTTTTAAAGCTGTTTTTGGAGAAATTATGAGTATTTGGCCTAATTTACATGAAAATAGTTTTGAACAATTTGAGTTGTTTGGCCTAACTTCTTTTAAAGTACTTCTCAATTAATCTATCCTTTAGATTGTTCTTACTTTTTACATTATAATTATTTGTTCTTGTTTATAGTAACAGATGAAATTTTATTCCTTGGTATGCATCAAATTGGGGAAAAAAAAAAAAACAACCAAAAGTGAAGCATTAAACAATACAAAAATATTATAAAACATGGTAATTTATTTCTCTGTCTACCTACCCCTAAATAAATCAATTATTACCTACTCATTAAAGATCTAACAATTTTATTGCAAAGAGAAAACATATCATTATCATCCAATGCTCTGCCATGCTCTATTGAATAATCATATCAATTGGTATGTTGTTCTCCGTCATCGTCTTCTACTAGGGGCATGCAATTGGGAACTTGATCACACCTATTGAACTCTTCATCTTCGATAACATATTTCCTGATATGATTATGAAGGGTCATGGTTGTCACCAAATTTTGCATTGTACAGAGTATTTATAGCTTGGCATATCAAGTAATATTCTCCATCCATTCTTCCTCACCCCAAATGTCCTTGCAATCACATTTCTAAGAGATGCATCTGCAAAATTAAACACTTCATAGTACCCCGTAGGATGTTGGCTTGAACATCTAAGAGAGCATAATATATTTTAGGTTCATGTGATTTTGAATTGAAGGAACAGAGGGGGAAGGCAGTGGGTGTCGATACGTGTTAATTAGGGATTTTTTAGTTCTTCAGGGGTAATTGTGCCCACATCTAAAATGCAACATCCTTTCCGCATCACTCAGCTGAGACTCCCGTGATTTGCAGAAATAGAAGCAGCAAAATGCTTGATAAACCTCCATTTTCGCCGCTTTTCAACCCATTTTTGACTGCTTCTCTAAATGATTTTTATATTAAACTTCAAAGTGAAAAGGTCGAATCAGCCCCCTTTACCTTGAATTTGCTCATATATGATATTTCTGTCTTTTAGAAGTTTCTACCGAAAGAAAAGAAGAAAACCTACTAATACTGGCTAAGAGGAAGGCTGAGAAGATGAATTTTAAGCCACGAAAGAGGCTGGACGGGTCCTCTGGATTGGCACGGGGACCCCATGCCATGAAGCACAGTCGTGCAGAATCTCAGCAGCAGTGTTCCAGAGACATGGCACGACTGTGCCACTTTAATTCCGGCGCGACTTAACTCGTTTTCGTGGCAGTTCTAGGAAATCATCTTGAAACTCCTTTAGAGCATTCGATAGAGGTGACTTTTAGGTTTTTAGATCTTGAATGCTTTCACAAACTTTTAGAGATTAGATTTGAGAGTTTAATTGAGAACGAATTTGTGTGATCAATCTTGGCAGTCAATTGAAGTACGTTTTCTTTCTTCCTTCTCTTGTGTTCTCAATTAAAGTTTGCACCTTGAGTGATGTTTTCAGATTTTTGTTCTTGCTTATGATTATCAATATGATTAGAGGTCAAAGTATTAGTTTTGGGTTGGGAGTAGCCCCTATTATGAGAAATTGAATGATGCTCTAGGTTTCTGTGAGTCATGCCCATGTTTGTCATTTGAAATCTCGCCTAGCACACCAAGTATTTGTTGGATTGCTTGAGAGAGTTTTATCCACTGTTCTTAATTAGGGTTTAGGAGATCAATGAAATTTGAATCCTTTATCTAGTAAGACTTTGTGAGAGATTGATCTTCTTGACGTGAAAACAGTTGGAGTTTCAATTGAGAATATTTGACTACTTAATCTTGTGACTTTGATAATCCTAGTTTCACGAAAATAGACAACTAGGTTTAATTTAATCAGTCTATTAACCTTGGAGAGAAGGCATAAATGCGCTTTAAATTGTCATCCCTTCCACTTCAATTATTTTCATGAGTAGGTTTGTATGATTTAGTTTATGATTCATTATAGCATAATAGTGCAGTGAATCCCAATCTAGGACCTTTGTTATTATTGAATTAGACAAATTCATTAATTTTCAGCAGAATAGTACTGCTAGCTAGTATCACTCGACCAAAGTGGACTTTTACCTAAATTGAGTGCTATAAGTCGAATTTGATGATTAGAAGCAAGTTCTCTGTGGACATGACCCGCAGTTAATCGATCTCTAGCTACAGTGAAGTCATGCACTTGCGGTAACAATTTAAGACAACAATGCTGCTTCTGTTTCCAGAGGCAGTTAACCAGAAAAGTACTTTTTAAAAACAGTTTTTAGTTTTTGAACATAGTGATGTGTGGCTCAGTTTGTATTTTTCAAGTTTAAAAGCTATCATTTAAGTTAGGCCAAACATCGACTGTTATATAGACATTTGTGAGCTTAATTGGCTCATTCATGCATGTATTTGTCAAGTCATGAAAAATGGGATAATAATAGGAGGACTCCAAATAGGTGCCATATGAGCAGACCTTGGTGTTCTTATTTTAAATATGCCACATACCATTCATTCAAAAACTCTTGTTAACTTCCTTAAGCTTACAATATATTTTATTAATATATTTGACAAAAATGAGTTGGTCTATTGGCATATTTATCATGTTATATTTGGACCTACCATAGTATTTCTATTGTTTAAATATGTTATCATTATGCGTATATATTGACGTGATTGTTTTTATCTTTGAGATAGTTTAATATTCAAATTTGAATATGTGATCTTTTTGTTCAAATTTGAATAGTAAATTTTGAGATAATAGTATGATTTTCTATATGTCAATATCTTTGAAAATGTCAAGATTTGCCTAATTATAATAATATCTTTTGAGTTTATATTTTGAAACATTATGCTGCTAAAAATCAGCTTCTAGATAATCCTCTTGATAAGATCTTCAGCTCAAAATAAGGCAATTAGCTGTTGAAAATCAAGGGGTAAACATTGAGCAAAGCTGTAAATTTCAAGGCCTTGAAATACGAACTTCAAGGCCTTAAAAAAAACACTACAAGGGAATAAGCCTTTTGCAAAACCTAGTCGGGCAGCGGTTGTAGAACGTGTTGCAATAGGGTACTTGTGGCAACATGTTAGATAACTACTGCATAAAGTCTGACCTGAGACAACACTTTCTCGAAGCCATTGTCATAAGCCGTCTGTTACAACATTTTTCTAAGGAAAAAAAAAAAGATAAGAAAATCCTAAACCTACCCATTTATTCCTCTTCCATGTGACCCCCCAATTACATCTTTTCTCTCTCATCTCTCAGCTGTCATCAACCCAGAAACCCCCAAAATTCCCTCCATCTCTATCCTCATCTCTGCTTCATCCTCATCTCTCTCTCTTGAACTCGCTCCCAACACCACACACTCCATCACTAGCAACATCTCATTCACTATCTCCTTCATCTTCGCCCACCATCAATGCTCCAGCACCTGCCATGCAATTGTCTACGCATCCATCATCGGACTGTCCATGCATGTCCAGATGGATGACTGAAATTAAAGCCTTCAATTACAAATTGAAGGTTACGACGTGAAGAGGTATCAATTAGGTTTTAGTTTTAGTTTTTCAGGTTTAATTTCAGGGTATTCTTCGTTTTTAATTCCAGTTGCTAAAATTTAGGGTTTTGTTCTTGATTCTTTTGGTTTTGATTTTGGTTTTAGATATGTGTTTTAGCTTTAAATCCTTGAAATTAGGCTTGATTTTATTAGTTTAGATCGACATTCATGATCTTTAGCCTATGGTTGCAACATTTTTGGGTTCAATTTTGATTAATTTCAGCTCCTCTTCCCCTGTTTCTCTGCTGCGTTTTCTCTTTTTTCTGTGTTTTTCGACTCTATTGGTTGAATTACAGTTTTTGGGTTGTGGTTGTTGTGAATGTCAATGTGGATTGTGTTGATATAGACTGGTATGGTTGAACTTCCTTCCCCTGTCCATCCTCTCTATTTCTGATTTATGCAATGATATATTTCCATTTATATTGAGTGTTTGAGAACCTCTAGTAGTGGAGGCTGAGTGGAGGTAGGGGCTGAATTCAGGGAGAGCAGGGATGCCCATAGGTGCCTCTGCTTCGTTGCTTTGATTTATTCGATTATGGGGAGTGATTTATGGCCTGGTGCAGCTGGAATGATGGTGATGCTGAAATAAAATTTGAACATTGTAATGCTGCATGGAAGGTGTTTCAGTTGGTTGTAGTTTTGGTTTAGTTTACTTGATCATTTAGTCTCGGTGAGCTGTCTCAAATATTATGTTTTCAAAGGTTGAGTTACTTATTTCATACCTTCTTCTTGCTCTCCTTAGTCACTTGATCGCCTTACTTTATCTTGTTTATTTAGATAATGTGATTAGTGCCATTTAAGTTTGCTTTATCTTAACTTGAAGCTAACTGGAGCTAATGAAATCCTGTGAATAGTTGTAATCTATAGCTTTATTTAGTAAGTAGTTTAGAATGATGCTAAATTAGTTTAATTTAATACTTAGTGGCCTTAATCTCTTCCATCATCCCTGAGAAGACGACCCTCAAGTACTACGAGCATAGTCATATTTGCGGCATTTATTTTTCACTCAACTCAATGAACCAATTTTAAGCCTTCTGCCTCATATTGCTCGTTAAAATTCGAAATACAACCCTAACTTTTTGGTTCGCTTTCTTTCTCTCTCTTATTTGAACGAAGGAAGAACAATTGGAGGCTTTAGTATAGTAAAAGAAGAAGGTCTGACAGTGGAGGTCGAACCACCACCACTCTAAACAAAATTTTGTCTAAAGGTTTGGTTCTCTCCTCCCCTCCCCCTATGTGTTGAATTTTTGTTTCAAAAACACTATAGATCTACCATGTATCTGTTAAGATCCTTAATTTTGTTGGTATATTTTTTTCCTATGTTGATGTGCAAGTGCTAATTTTGTTCAAGATTTACTTTATGTGTTGAAATTTTAGGAAATTTGGTTGATTTTCTTCAAAAACTAAGTTTCACGGTGAATTTTCATACATATGGATTCTAATTTTATTCCTTTCGTTTTTGGGAATTCGACTGTTTTGTTGGATGATATATATGTTCCTCTAGCAAATTGAATGCATAGATTATTTGTTTTGGTGTTGTGCATTTTCTTTGTTTCTAGGCCTTTTATGTGACTAAACTTCATATTGCTTGACAATTGAGTGTTTATGTCACAAGTCCTAAATTAGATATGTCCTAGTGTATCAAATTGCCCATAATGTAGCTTAAAAAAGAGGTGGCTAGGGATATTATGTCCAATTGCCCATATGGAACTTGGTTTTATAGGGATTATTTTTTAGTTGCAAATATTCAAAAAAAAATTGGTGAAACTGGAGATAATTCAATATGGATGTATTCCTGTTTGCTTCTCTTATTGAAATATTTCTATTTATGTTATTTATTATTCTAAGTTTTAGAATGACCTGATGTCTTTCCATGTATTGTGGAATAACATATGGAAAACATTTTAGGATGAATGCGAGTTACAAGCATACTTTTACCGCCTATGTGCTCTAAGTTACAAACTGATAGCATGGAAGGTATGATGAAATGAAGAAACAATGACATGCCCCCTATGTCTTTCCACAGCCGTTCTTTTGGGATAATATAATAACAAAAAAAATATTAGTAAAAGTGCATCTTCCACCTCATAGTCTAAGAGTTTGATGGAAACTTATTTTGGTGTTTTATCAAGTTGTGTTCTTTAAGAACTGTCTTTTGACATAGTCTTAGTTTCTCCTCCTTATGGTTATTTTGTTCTATATTTTCATTTCTATCTCTTTGTTTATGTGCAGGACATAATAGTTGGCTGAGGACTTGTAGATGCATGGTGTATAAAATATAATAGAATATGTTCTAGAGAAGCTCTTGATCAACATCTTTGATAGAATTGGGTTAGGTTGGGTTTGGTGCAGTGGCAAATGTTTAGGATCATGGATTATGTATATACATATATACATTAGTTATTATATAATGAAATTGTTAAAGGATCTAAGTGTTCTCCTATTCTAACACAAGTAAAGTGTATTACTAAAATTTGAAATGAAATTTCTTTGAAAGTATAAAGGTATATGAATTTGCAGTTCATTATTTAAGCTTTACGATTTATTTAACATTGAGATAATATAGTTAAATACCCAAAAGTATTATTGCAACAATTCGGAACTGTTGCCAGAGAGCATACAACATTGTGTTCACGAAATTCTAAAACCGTTACAAGCATAAAAAAGCTACAACAATGTTTTTTTAGTGAACCGTTGCAACAAACAAAAAACCATTGCCTTAAGTCTATTGCAGTGCATACCAAATGCAGCGCCCACAAAACCATTGACATAGGTCTATGGCAACAATTTCGCAAGCTATTGCAGCGGTATTCATCCGTTGCAAAAATCCTTTTTTCTTATAGTGAAACATTGAAGATCAACCTTCTTTGTTTGCTGCAACGGTCACCTTCCAAATATTCTTTCAACTTCTCCAACGTCATTGGCTATACATAGGGAGGCATTTGCAGCTGAATATTACAAAAGAGAAATTGATAAGAACTCATATTGGAAGATCATTTACTTATCGATATCTTACTCTCTCGTGCTTGTTCATTTGATTATTATATATTAAAAGTTGTATTATTATTAATCAAGTAGTTATTGTAATTCTTTGTATTGGGTGGGTTAATTAGTCGAAGGGCTGACTACCCAAGTATGATTGAGGAGCAACGCATACATGGGGACACCTAGAGTTGTAGGGTCAACTCGTAGGTTGTGCGATTAGTGAATCATGCGTAATCGACTGACCTGATAAAAAAAAGGTTCAAAATTCCATCGGCGAGGGTGCCTGTGGGTGGAGGAATATGCGTGACTGAATGTCTATAAATAACGTGTTTTGTCCATAACTAATTTTCCACATTTCTATTTCGATTATCTTGTGAATTTGATCATCATCCTATTCACCATCTTTTAGGGTAATTCAACTAGCCAAACCGGGCTAACAACTCTTTTGACTGTCCGATTCAATTACATGGTAATTTAATTAATCAGATATATATGGAGAGAGAGAGAGAGAGGGACAGAGAGAGACAGACAGAGAGAGAGAGAGAGAGAGAGAGAGAGAGAGAGAGAGAGAGAGAGAGAGATTCACCAGCAATCCATTGATCAATGACCCTTATTAATGATTGCAGAGTCTAGTACGTAGAAGCCACTTGAAGGCAATAGACATGGAAGGGCAAAATTATGCAACGATGAGTTGATTAGGTGATGTGCTTGAGGTATCTATCAACAATACGGCGAATGATGACCTTATATGCCCTTTCACTAGGATGATAACTATCCCAAAAGATATACTTGTTGTCATCTCCGCACAACATAGAAAACGAATTGCAAAGTGGTCCTGCTTCTATTAGCCCTGATCCACAGCATCCTCTATCTATGACCTCAAACCCTGAATTACACAGTAGAACAAGAGATTTTGAGCTTTGAATCAAGCACTGAAGTGTCATATTACCACTAGTTACTAAATAAAAGGATAAAAGAAAAAAAGATCCTAAATCCAACTGTCTTGTTGGGAATCCATCAACCATCATATTGATTGGTGATGAGCACATTTATAACTCGTTGTCATAGGAATATAGAGCTAGTAAATAGTCAACATAGTAATTCCAGTGAATACTTCTGTAGCTTGCTGGCACACTTTGTAGGAAGAAATAGGACTAACCTGGATGTGGAAATATACTGTCGGTAATAGCCCACGCGTATAAAGAATACCAATCACGCCAATAACAACACCAAGCGGCTACTAGAGTCGCTTTAGAGTTTCACGTCCTCAACCCGAGAACTCAATAGATGGTAGTTTGGCCATGAGAGAGAAGTAGGAGAATATGAGAGATATAATATTCGCGTCATTGCGTCTACTAAGGCTAACCCCCTTAAACCCCTTTATATAGGTTAGGGGGTAGCAAGGGTTGTCGCCCCAAGTGACTTAAGTGGCCGTTGGGCCTAATCTCATTAGGCCCGTCCAACAGCTCCCACTCGGTCTCCTAGGCCGTAAAACACCTATTCTCCATGCATCACAACTCCTCACGCTTCATACCAGGAATAGGATGTGCGACCAAAAGCAACAAGTAGTGTTGTATTAAGTAATCATCCAACTAACATAATACTTTCACGAAATACGATACCCCAAAAATATTCCAAGACATCACCACTGGCATCTCTAATCCCTTATGCCTGATATATCATATGATTATGTTTTCAACATAATCGCCCGAGCTGATAAGGTGATGGTGGATAGATTTTTCCTTAAACACTCATGAAATTTCTTCCTAACATGTTCTCGCTGAACTATATACATCATGGTTCTTGAGAATCACATTAAAGTAGCATCATTAAGCTTCGACTTAATATCATAGCTTTAAATCAAAGGGTTGTCGTCCATAGGGTCACATAGTGACAAGTGATAGGGAATTCAATTGTTACCCCACATATGGGTCGTCTTATAAGCGCACACAGTATGAGATGTGTGTCACGGCATAACTCCCACTTAGCTGGGTTCATCACTTTTTATGCCATGCGAATCATCAGTCTAGATTTTCACCCAAAAATCTAACCTGAGGCACTAGATCAACATACTGAATGTTGGTCTTGACACTCAAGATTCGGCTTTTAAGGCTTCAATATGAAAACTTATTTCATACTCGACTCCCTCGAGTTTCATCTTAGTTTTACTAAGGCGACTATATTCATTCCACTCATACACTTCCAGTGTGAGTAATCAATATTGCACACCTAGTACTAATATGATTCAGTCTCATCCTGCCCGCTACTCAAGCGTTAGGGCAATTGCCTGTATGACTAAGCCAATCAGAAGCCTGTGACATTTCAATATACCTAACATGCAACAATAAACTATGAGCATTTTGCTCATTTGCGAAAGAAACATGTCCATCACGTAGCGAGACACATTAAAGTACTAAACCTTACGAATTCCAAGACCCAACAAATGATCCTTGAACATATCACTAGGAATAGGTTTAGTCAAGGGAACATATCACCTTGTTAGCCTATATATACCTAATGGCAATGCTTTTTGTCTCTATGGTACAAGACACACAATCTACCTTCATAGCTGACATTGTTGTGCAGCTTTGCTTCTTTGCCGCACCATGACATGGCTCTTCCACTCAGGTTGAAGGCATGTCCTGAGGTTGAGTTAGACTCATCCAAATCATTACTCCAATCAATATTTGAGTATCCTCTGAACTTGAGGCCTCCTCCTTGATAGCAAAAGACTGAGTTATCAATACCATAAAGGAAGCGCTTGATTCTCTAGGCGACTTGCCAATGAGCAAGGCTTGGGTTACCTTGATAATGACTTATCAAACTAACTGTAATGCAATGTCAGGGCCTTATACAGAACATGGCTTACAACAAGCTTACTATGATACTAAGGTTAGGGACATTTGTTCATCATCTCTATTTTGTCATCTGTTTTAAAGCATTGAGCATGACTCAAGGTTGAACCCTTCTCAACTGGAGTATCTATGGGTTAGGAATTATGAGCTCAAAATCGTTCCAAGATACTTTGATGCACGCTTCTTGGGACGGCTTTGGATTATTTCCACTCCTAGGACATACCTAGTTTCACCCGTCTCCTTCGTCTCAAAGACATGGAATGACTATCTTTTAGTAGCTTTAATCATCTCCAAGTTGTTCCTAGTCAATAGTATGTCATCAACGTGAGGAACGTAATCCCATGTTGATCTTTCGACATATACAATGGTCTTCTGAAAACATTTAAGCCAAAATGGCTTTATGGAATCTAGTGTACCATGAACTGGAAGATTGCTTAAGATCACATATGGACCTTTTAAGACGACACACATTGTCCTCTTATCCCTTTAATACAAAATCAATGGGTTAGTCCATATAAATCTCTTTCTCAAGATCACCATTGAGAAAAACAATCTTTACTCCATTTTGAACAACTCAAAGTCCGAATGGGAAACCAGGGCTAGGAGTATTCGGGCCTGAACTTATCAATTGAACTATCCATCTGAAGACTTACATCATAGTGGAGTTTCAACGAGTTCTCAAATCTTATCAGTGAGTCCATCTCATCCCTTATGGCATGCAGTCACTCTTTGTGATTTGGTGAACCAACCGCCTCTTGATAAGAGGTAGATCTCTCAACTCCCAAGGGAGTGCATGGAAATATTCCTTTTTTGATTTGAAAAAAAAATCATTAAGGAATTCTTCCACGCTTAGTCCTTGGGATCCTGGGACCTTCATTATTTGTCTGCCTAGGTGAGAAATCCCTCCCCCTTTCTCTAAGAGGTATGGGACTAGGAGTTTTTCCCCCTTTCTCTAAGAGGTATGGAACTCTGATTATGAAGAGAAGATTACTCCCACTATCTTTTGGAGGTGGGATCCTGAACATGAGGACTAACTGTATGTTCAGGAATAACTCTCCTCAACAATTGGAGATTGAGGACGAATTTCATTCTCCTTGACAGACAAACCTTCACCATTCTTACCAAGTAAGAAATGTGTACCATCCTCGATGACTTAGTGAAAATTCAAATCCTCCCCCTCACCGAGAGGTGGTTGAAGGTTTTGCTGTAATGCATACAAAATGAGGTTCTTTTAAATTTCACCAAATGTTAGGGAACTCATCCTTAAGAAAATCGACACTGTGGGATTTTGTTTCACGAAGAAAATATTCATGATCTCGATTGGTTCGAAGAGTTTTGATATTTCGTCCCAATTGAGTTCTACCATCGCTATAAAGTATATGAACACATCAAGTACTTAGTAACGGTGAGATGGTAGGTACATATACCTATATCATGAATATACGTAGCTCCATAACATGCTTTTATGGACCTGTAGATCTCTAAAATGAGCGAATGCTAAGTTATTTGATGGACTCGAAATCTTATAAAAGGATTTCCTATTGCTTTACTAGCTAGGCATAACTCACATTTTGCATCTTAAGCCTAGTGAGTTGGTCTTACAAGGCCATCTTTAGCTAGTCTATTAACTCTATCTTGATCCTCATGGTCAAGTCAAGCATGCCTAAAAACAGAGTCGAAAATGGGGTAAGGATGGAAGATGTTCTATTTCGTCCATTGAAAGCACCTTTCAATGTGACATGGCCAAACAGATCACCATGCCATATGATGTCTAAGACATCTAGACGAAAATTGAAGAAAACTAATATTAGAAACAGAAGATACACGGGAACATCACACTCCAGGTGCATAGAGAGCATCGGGAAGAGACAACATAGTCCCTTCAAGGAGCCTCAAATGATTTGTCCTTAATTCAAGAACGTCTTTTCCATTGTCGTTACCTAAAACGACGATTTGTGAATCCACCGTGTAGTAGTGAAAGTTCACAAAAATCAACTCAATCCTGAACTATGTACTTGATTGCTTCCGTATCTACAATCCACTAAGGATCATAGTTAGCAACACATGTTTGAGAGTGCACATATTATCCAGGAGTAACTGTGGAAAGAGGTACCTTAATCAACTTAGGATAATCCCAAGCATAAGATTCCTAGTTTCCACAGTCATTGCACTCACACGTGCTATATGCTTCTCTTTATTTCCTTAGCCTTTTTCCCTTTTGCAATACCAATCTTAGGTCCAGAACTTTATGAGGAAATAGATCGGACGAACCTGATGTTAAGCTAATCCCATGCGTACTCAACAGTTGGGTGACTTTTAATTCCCCCACTAGATCGACATTGATGCAATACGACGAAGTATAACCTCTTGATTGATCTATTCTCGAACCACTTTTGGTATGCTTTTAAGTTTTCTAGATACTGTTCACTGACAGTACCATCTTTGCCATCCTATGAGATTTAGAACCTAATAAGTGTCCTAACATTTCACGTTCATTCAAAAGAAACTAAATCTTCTAATATTATGTATCATAGTCAGTGCTATCAAGTTCTTTTATTGGTAAACAAATTACCAACTTTATTGCCATATCTGAAAGGTATATATTCTTTAAAGTGGACATTAGACATGTTTTCAAATAAATAAATTACCAAAAACTCCATTGTCCATATCGTATGATCGAAAATTTTGCTAAACTCATAATCATCTCATACAAGCATGAATTAGAAGTTTTTATAACTTATTTATCACTATTTTCCATAAAACAAAATTTATGGAAAATATTACGGTTAAACATATTAACATTTCAGAAATATCACGAAGATATCCAACTTTATGTAAACCAAATTTATATGAAGTTATCTCATTATATATAACTTCTAATATGTCATTTAGAACTCTATCAATGACATATCAAACATGAAATTCAGATTATTATATAAAACGCATTTATATAATAAAATGAATCTATAATGCGAAACATATTCAAAATATAACATGTTACAAAAGAAGCTCATAAAAGGCCCAAATAGTATTATATAAAACACATTTATATAATTATATATAAAATGAAACTTATTCAAATGTTATTCGCAAATTATAAAACACATTTCTAATGTTACGAATTTGAATTTCATGAAACCAATTCATAAAATACCGCTAAATTACATAATTAGCAGGTAATATGAAACGAATCCACATTTATTA
The DNA here is from genome assembly GCA_029747015.1 of Carnegiea gigantea. Lineage (NCBI taxonomy): Eukaryota > Viridiplantae > Streptophyta > Magnoliopsida > Caryophyllales > Cactaceae > Carnegiea > Carnegiea gigantea. The sequence continues at coordinate 26,150 of JAKOGI010000933.1, forward strand.
ATTTGGGCAAGGATAAAAAAAAAGCTAAAACAATTGGCAAATTTACTACAACTCATGTAATTCGTATATATATAAAACACATTTATATAATACTACAAATTGGTGACTCACGTGAAACATATCCATGCAATCAAACGCAACATAATTTGTAACATGAAATATATCCAAATATTAATCGCAATGAATTATATATAGAACAGATCCAAATAACACTTAAGTTTGGATGAAACGAATCCATAGTAAAACTTGCAAATGATATAAAACGCATTCATATAATATTGCAGATTTAAATTTTATGAAACAGATTCATAAAATAATCAAATAGGCTATATCTCCAAATAAGAGCATGAAATAAGTATAAGAATGACAGAACAATTTAACTGATCCACAATTGCTCATGTTTTTGCATAAAATTATTAAATCATGAAACATATTCATGTGATGGGATATTATATAAAACATATTTATATAACATAACCTATGAAACATATTCATTTACCGACCAAGGGGATCTTTATATCACATAGATATTTATTGAGTTCGAGTAAAACAAATTTACATCATACGCACTAATTTTATAAATGAAACAAATTCATATACGCCAATCCAATGGATCAATAACAAGTCACTCGGTCAAGAAAATGTCAAGTTAATGCATATATAAAACGAATTTATATATGACATTAAACATATTAATGTTTTTATAACGAAATCATGCATTCAGGATTAAAACTAATTCGAAACCTTAATTCAACAAATGAATTAAGTGTATGAAAGTTTATCAACTTGAATATCATTATAATTCAATTAAAATCATGCTATGACTAATGATCATAATTAAACAATAATGGTTGAAAAATAATTCGATCTAAATTAGTCGAAAATAGCCTGACCCATATCATTGAAATATGACAACAAGCAAACCGGTCCAAAAAGAAAAATGGTCCAAAAACAAAATTTGGGCTAAAAAAAAACCGTCCCACTAAACCGGGCCCCCTTTTTCTTTTATTTGATAATACAACCCAAATTAAAGAGGGTTTAAGGGCCTTAACTCTCTCTATCCTCTATGCTACTTGAGTCCCCTCTCTCTCCTCGGTCTGCTTCCTGAGTCCTCTCTCTTTCCTGACTCTCTTCTCCTCTCGACCCTTCTCGACTCCTCGTCATGCTTATGGAGCACCGAGCTCCATCGTTCCTTGGCCATGGAAGGCTCTCTGCCTTTTGAATTTCTCTCTCTTCTTTACGCCCCATGTCGCCACCCCACGAGCGTAGCGTTTGGCTGAGGAACCCATATGAGGAAAACCCCCACCCGTCGTCGAAAGCCAAGGATAACCCCACCAGCGTGTAGATCGGCCGCAACTGACCCGGAAAACAGTAACCGAGCATCGAACGCGCCTCTCATGCAGTGGCGCGTGACCCACACGCGCCGCCAATTCTGGTGGTTTCGCGGATCCTTTGCCGGATTTGAGTAGAGCGACGGGCAAGGGTGCGGCTGGAGGAAGAAGAATGGTCATTTAAGCATTCAACGGCGGCGCGTGCGCCACACGCGCCACCATTCCCCGGTGGTTTTTGATGGGTGAGGTTCGGACCTCTTTCCGTTTTCTACACTTTCTTCCCCCTCCCCTTGGGATTCTGTGATGGTTTTGATCGAAGGCCACAGAGGCCTCGTCAAGGCCACAGCCGCCACAATCACATCCACATAGGTGCGAGTGGTTAGGAGTTAGGGTTTCGTAGAATTTCGGACAGAGGGAGATTAGGGTTAGGGTATTGGATCTTGGGAAGTCGAGTGGGGTGGACATTTTCCAAAAAAAATTATGCGTTTCATAGTTTATCATCCAAGTCAAACATGGTTTTGTCTAAACATCATGAAAACATGAGGCATACACACGCACAATGATGCTAATTGGACATAAGACGTGAATAACCATGTTATTTCTGGATGTCATGAATGTTGTCTTTTTAGCATAATACAAGTTCTTGGGATCTGAACAATTATACTTGAAGAATAATAGCATGAACATGGTAGCATGCATAATACTCAAGCAGCAACTAATCAAGTCTGGTATTTAAATTCAGACAAAAACTTGTATTACACTACCAAACTAATCGGAGAAGAGAACAGTTTTTGGTTCTTGAAGGATGCTTAGCAGATAATTTATTCATGCTTACATATAATTGCATAATCGAACTGAAGAATTCAATCTTTGGCCAGAACCAATTACGTAAACATGCTTTCGTCAATTTTATATCATAATATGATCAATTAGAACCACGGGTTATCAATCGAAAATCGGATCTATCTATGATTGATAAATGTTGCGGCACACTGATTTCACAAAGCATATACATCCACGACTATGAACAAAAAATTCTATCTTTTGTTGATTCTGGATGAAGCAATGATATAAGCATGCTGGTGGAATATTAGGGTTGCATAATTACGAAAATTAAGCAATTAAACATATAAACTAGCATGCTTTCAATAACTTCAGGTTTAGCAAATTTATCAACCTATCAATCGGGACTAATCCGAATAGTTTAGGCTCTGATACCACTGTAGGAAGAAATAGGACTAACCTGGATGCGAAAATATACTATCGGTAATAGTCCACGTGTATAAAGAATACCAATCACTCCAATAACAATACCAAGCGGCTACTAGAATCGCTTTAGGGTTTCACGTTCTAAACCCGAGGACTCGATAGATGGTAGTTTGGCCATGAGAGAGAAGTAGGAGAATATGAGAGATATAATATTCGCGTCATTGCGTCTACCAAGGCTAACCCCCTTAAACCCCTTTATATAGGTTAGGGGTTAACAAGGGTTGTTGCCCTAGGCGACTTAAGTGGCCGTCGGGCCTAATCTCATTAGGCCCGTCCAACACACTTAAATGTTGGGAGCTATTAGATCTACTTAACTTACTGATGAAAGTGCGGTCTCTTCGTACTTTGAAGTATACCCATAGTCGATCTCAAAACATACTCATACTGTAATGTTTGTTTATCTATGATCTTTGGGGAAACCAAAAGTTGCATTGGATTTTGAGTCATTTTCCAGACTAACGGTTATCCACGTGATGTATGTCCACGCGAAAAAAGGAAAAAGAAGACGATACCCTTTCCAAACAAGATTTCGAAGTGTGAATCTCTATTTGGAATGCTTCACCATTAATAAGAAGCACTGTGGAGACAGAGATTTGGTTTACCGTAGTTGGTGGCATTGTGGATGAGATCAAGAAAAATGCTGTAGAGATCCATGTAGACTATCTCAGAATTTGAAAGCTTGTCACCAAGGAACTTGAGTTCAGCTTCAAGTTTACTGTTGAATAATTCTGCTGCATGATTCCGGTCTTTTGCACAGTCTCGAAATAATCCCCCTCCCAGTGTCCTCTGCGCTGGAACACATCCCACTGGTGGTACATTGGCTGTGAATATCCTCCGAACCCCGACTTTGTATAACTTCTGAAGGAAAATCCGGAACACGTTAATCATTATAGTATTGCTCTTTTTTGTCATTACAGCGCACTGCAGTATGAGAATCAACGTCATATTGATCTTCAAGGGAATGCTTGTACCTTGACAAAGGAAGAAGCTGAGTCGCACATATGACTGGTATAAGCATCAACATCATAGTCATCTCTAATGAAGGGAATGCTAAAATAAGTATTGGCAATGTCATCACTACCACACACAAGAAAAAATATGCTGTTGTTGACAATGAAGCTTGTTCTGTCTCCTCCAACGATTCCGTTTGCTTTAGAAATGTATTCCTTGAACATCTTGAACTCGTCCTTCAGTGTTTTAGCCATCTATTTCCAATTTTCCACCAATTCACATGCAAAATAATTCAAGTTGAACAAGTGATAAGAAGCTTCAGACATATCAAAGATCAGATCATGCCATAGTATTGAACTGATAATATTGAAGACCAAAAGAACTTTTTAGATTCCAGCGAATATGATTTATTAAGCTCCAGCTAGCAAACCAATAAAATGCAAAAGAAATAATTTATAGACTACTTACTAGCAATCTGGGTGTCAAAGGATCAAACCCAGAAGCACCTGAAGCAAAGCTGACGCCAGTTAAAAGATCGTTCTCCTTTATGTCCGGATCAAGATATGCCGGGATGTTCCTTTTAATACCAAGGGCCTCGGCTGAATGATGGTGAGTGGGGAAAAAAAAAAAATAGAGCAATAAGGAACAAAACGCAGAAATTGGAGTAAAGAGCATAACGATTATGTTTAAGATTGAAGGAAACCCCTCTCAAATTCCAATTTGGTAAGGGAAATGAATCGACAATTTTGCACCCAAAGCAAAAGTAATAATATCCAAGAGTTCAATAAATCCTTCCCCCCCCCCCCCCCAAAAAAAAAAAACGATTATGTATTGATTGCTGCCGATTTACAACAAAAAGATATAGATGGCAGTTTAGTGAGGTTTCTTGTGTACTTTAATACAGATTAAGTTGTAAAATGTCTCCAAAATTAACTTTTTCTTCCGTACAAAAAGGTCAACATCACAAAGAATGTCAATGGTGTCAAAAATCTTAGGATTGTGAGGAGTGTGAACGAGGCCCCTCTGGTTGCATGCGCATGATTTGAATGTGTTTGATTGCTCATTGTATGTATCTTCCTTTAATTTTGTTGCTTTTCTAAGTTCTTAGACAAGCTAGGCATGTTTATCGTACCTAAGAAGTCAGTAGGAATGCGGCCATTGCTGAAGCGTCCAGTTGGCTTTCCATCTTCGAAATCCTTGCCATAAGGAGGAAAATTGGCTTTGATTAGTGTTAGTATGTCATTGTTGTTGCCAGGATCCACAATTGAATCTCCGAAGGCAAAAACAGCTGGAATGTTTGCTTTTGACCCCTCTTTCCTTTCCGCATTTGCTATGCTGCACAAATGAAATAAACTGAGAGAAAAGACGAACGTTAAGCAGCAAGTTGATGTGCAAGAGAGGGAGTATTTCATGTTCTATGACAAAATTAATTTAAGAGGCTTCAAAATGTTAGCGCAGAGTAACTTCAATCAGATACAATATGAACAGCTGCGTCCAAAAGTGACGTTCATGCTTTGTGTTGGTTTATTAATATTTTTGTGAAGCAGTTACAAAAATCCAATAGACCCTTCTGGTCATGCATTTGACATGTCCAGATTTTTTACTTCCCATCCTCAAAATCCTTGCCACCCAAAACGCAGTTTAGCCAATCGCAACGTTTGTAACATTCCAATGCCAAATCCATGTCCTGAAGTCTTGTCTATGTATCGTGTGCAGGGACTAATTTTGTTGGAACCTGTCAGTCTAAGCCATAGCACATCCAAAAATTTTGTACAATTCAATTTTTGAACTCCTACAATTTCATAACTAATTATTTTGTTGTTAGGGGTCCCCCTTTTGATAAATTGAATGATTTGTGCACACATTTTAGACAATTTTTCCTACGGATAGATGCATGAGATGATGATATACTACTGCTGAACAGGTGTGTCTGCCCACAGGTGTCGCATTAAGTTGTGACCTAGGTCGGTTCAACCTAGGTCCACTCCATACCCGCCTCATGTTAAATTCAGTGTTTTGTTTTGCCGGGCAGGGTGGGTTTCAAGTTAAATAAATTTTAATGATGTTACAATATAATTGGAATGGTTAACCCATTCATCTTTCGACACGCCTCACCTCCTCTAATAAAAAGGGTGGTGTGGTTCCACGAGTTTCAGCGCATCCACCCGCACTTCAATGGGGAGGGTTGCCCTGGCCTGACCCTTGTCCCACCTTAAGTGTCCGTGTGACTATTAGACCTAGCAAAACTGACTCGAAATTTGAATCGAACGACCCGAACCCATACCCCCCTTCCAAAATAGGCATACTCAAAAGTGGACTCGAAATCTGAATTGACCTGAACCGAATCATACCTAACCCAAAAATTTTCAGCAAAGTGGTTTATTTTTGCATAACAAGCATGTTGGACCAAAAAAATCAATTGACCCCAAGTCGACCCGAATCGAAGTTCCCCCGATCCAACCCAACCTGACTCGAAATGTCACGTAACCTGAAATATGATCCAAACTAGTGCTTATCAAGTCTCGATCGGCAGGCTGCTTACCTTCTTCGGTGGACCTAATAGTTTTGAGGCCCATGGCCCGCCCACTTGTAGCTGATAACTACCATCTATTCAAACCCTCAAACATATTAGATGTCTTTTGTTAGCTGAAACTTTCAAATGCAATCGCTCGGAATTTTGGGCCTTAGTCCTTTTCTTTGTCCATCAATAAGGCCTGTTAGGATAAAAGTAATAGGTCCAATTTCCTTTTTCTCATTAATTGAATGAAATGTATGGATCCGTGAGCTACTCACAATTGTTATATGTAGGGTTGTTCAATTCGGACCAAACATGACTGGATCACATTGGACGAAGACCAAGCACAGGAAAGAAGGTGGATTGATGATGGGACCGAATAAATTCAATTCGGACCGTGATTGGATTGAAACAACAAATCATATTGGGACTGCACTGAATTGGATCGTAACAATAACTTTAACAAAACAAAAATTCTTTTTCCAACAAAATAAAAATAAAAACTTTTATTCAAACAAAAATCGATAATTCAAGTTGCTAAATTACAACTTTTTTATTTTTTAAGCCAGGAGCTCCAATTTAATTAATTAACCTCCAAGTGACTACATAAATATCAATCAAATTAAGAGCAAGCAAATTTTTTGCTTTTCTTTTAAAAACAACAATCAAATTCCTTGATCTACTATATGAGATGAATCAGAGTGCTGAAGCTTTCATCCTAAAATCCAAAAAGAAAACAAAATCCCTATTCCACATGTGGGATGAAATCTTTGTTTGTAATAATAACTATAAGGTAAAAGAAGTAGATGAGCTCATATGTAAGCCAGTGATAGGAAAAATTCGAGTTTTAATGTTTGTAACCCCAAATGCAAGATTTATCGTCAAGTGTCAGGGTGCCATCCACAAAGAGTTGGGCTTCAAGTATCGGGATTCGCTCAAATGTTCAATCTAGGCCAAGTGAAAGGGAAAGAAAGACAAGCTAAGCTAAGCTAACAAACATATGAAAAGAGACTTCAAATTGTAATTAGGCTAATTGACACACCAAGTAATTGAGGTGAGTCCTAACCTACCCAACCTCTGCTAAAACAAGATATGATCGGTTGTACCACTGTAGACAACCCAAGCCATTTCTCAAGGGTCATGAGCTAGCCTAATTAGTCTAACCACTTATTTTCATGAGATTAGCCCAATTAAACGACAAAATTAGCAACGCTTGGACCTAGCTAGAATCGGGACTATTTTCATGTCCCGAACTTGGCTATTCCCTTTTCCACACTAGCTAATTAACCTCATCTCTCGGCATAAGTCAATACCTAAAAATAAAGATGAAAGCTCTTTTAAACATTTCATTAAACACTTGATGGGTATAAGAGAAAACTCTAAATTCAAAGTATAAATTAGGCCTGGTTAGCCTAATAGAAGACTAATTAGCCATCAAAAGGTCAATCACAATTCAAACCAACAAAACTAATCCCTAATCTTCATCAAAACACAAAAATCCTAACTTAAGCCTAAGCCAACAAGCATAGGCGGAGCCATGTTGGGGTGAGGGGGGTTCAATTGCCTCCCCAGCTTTTTGGGGAAAAAAAAAGTTAAAAGTGAGATGTTTTTGTGGATAAGAAAAATAAATATATATCAATTAGTTCATAAGTGCACATCATAGGAGTGCATAACAGGGTGGTGGTTGCCCCTTGCTTTGGGTGGGAGGTCCTTGGTTCGACTCTTCGTTCTGCCTTTTCTGTTTTTCTTTTGGGAAGTGCCCTTTAATTTTCCCAATCTTGCCCCCCTTGCTTAGAATCCTGGCTCCGCTAGTGCTAACAAGTAACTCAACAAACATGAAAATGGAGGAATTAATCTAAACTAGCATGGATGAAAAGAGCTATTAAACATGAAATCATAATAAAAACTGAACATTTAAGCAAAATACGATCTAAGCTAACTAAATCAAAACAAGAGGAAATAAGAAAAAACATGAAATAAGAAGAGAGAGAGGAAGGATAAAACTTATGGACTTTGGATGAATATGAATCTACAATGCTTGAATCCCAAAAACAACCCAATTAATCCTAATTTACCTACTTTATTTCCTCCTAAGGAGATTTTTAAAGCTAAACCCTAAAGCTAAACTAGCCTAAAAATCGCCAAAAGGCACCCCTAAAAAGCCCCAAACAAGACCCTTAAAAAGGAGTCAAGTCAGGCTATGAAATAGCGCGCAGGAGGAGAGGGGAGCTAGGCTGGCCGACGGCCGTCGCCTAGCCAACAATCGATTGCCCTGTCGACGGCCAGGCCATCGCCAGCCCCTGGCTAGGGTATTGGCTGGCAGCGACTGTCATGCAGTCGACAGGCCGCCCGTCGCCGGTTATCTTTTTTTCTTCTTTTGTTCCTTTTTTTGCTCCTTTTCGTGACATTTCCTCGATTGAACTTATTACCTATAGAAGTAAATAAAACAAGTAGAAATTCTAAAGATTATATTAGTATATGAGCCAAAAACTAGACGAAAAAAGGGTATAAATGATGTAATAAATGGATCGAACAAATAACCCCACACCTAGCTTTTGCTCATCCTCGAGGAAAACAAAAGACAAACTAACCTAGGAACCTAACTCACCTTCATAGGAATCACGGTTACATTTAACATATGTAGCGAGCTCTTTAAACCCCTTGATTCCCCAAGTGGACGAGTGAGGTCTCATGAGGATTTGCAGAAGATATACCCATAAAATCTTGGAAATATTTTTGGATTTTTTTTTTCCAAAAGCAAATCATATGTACAAGGTGAAAGGAAAAAGATGTACACATTTAGATCAATTCTACCAACATCCTAGCTACTAAGTCATATATAAACAAAACATACATTCAAGACACACATAGGATACAAATACGTCCGGGCTCTCATTTTTCACCTCACGCAATACAATGACATGATTTGCACACCTTGGTGCTCCGTGCAAGGTGTATTGACTCATAATGCTAGGCTAAAACCGGGTAAGGGGTAATCTCCACTTGGTTTATGACTCCCTTTTTTTTGGTCTTTGTTTTGTTTTGTTTTCTTCTTTTTTTCCGCTTTTCTCCTTATACTCCTTCACCCGAGTGGGTAGTTCTTGGCTTATTAGGCCTTGAACTCCCGGAGAAACAACTTAGCACATATTCAGACTTCTTTTGGATTTAAGAGTTTTATTTGGATGTGCAAAGCACTTATTCAAGCCCAAATAGAGGCATCGAAGTTAAATTTACTTTTGCACTTCTTCTTTCTCTTTTTTTTCTTGTTCATAATGAAGCCAAAACTGAAAGTCAATTAACGAAGTGAATGTCCCCAAACCCAAATCTCAACAACTAATACCAAAAGTCAATGGTAAAGTGTACAAGGTAGGCATAGAAACGCACATGTGAAATGGGGCTATTATGAGAGAATGGAGATCACATTGTAGACAAGTGTCCCATCATGCATATTCGACCTAGATACAAGATAGTAACCAAGCTATCAAAGATCAAAAACCAATCACAAAGGCATAAAAGTCTCCCTAAGCTAAGAAGAAAAACTATACAAAAATCAAAAAATCGAAAAATTCACAAAATGATACACAACAAAAGGGTATATGACTTTCCGCCCCCACCTCTAAATCTCACAATGTCCTCATTAGGCGTCGATGAGTCACTACCACCACAAAAACACACAAAAACAAAGAAACAAAGTAGCACACACACAAGACACACAAAATAAAACAAAACACATAAAAAGACTCAATGAAGACCTATATACACAAGCTAACACACTCACTAAACATACGAGCTCATCCGATCAACAACAAGACCATACATATATACATAACCAACACGACCAACAATGAATATGTACAAATCAAACAACACCACCAATAACAAGACATAACTATGAATAAAAGGTATAGAGAGTTGATCATAGCCATCAATCGACTCCACAATATCCCAAAATTTACCTCAAAATGATCACCAACACAACAGAACCTAATATCCAGAGCTAAACAAAAAGAAAAATAAAGAAAAGAAAAAGAAGGGAGAACAGTAAGAATGAGTATACGAGGTTAGGTACTGATTGTACCTGAACTACACCTCTTTAAGACGGTGCTGCTAGAGAGGCCTGAGGAGCATCAACCACTCCTCTTCATCACTCAGGACTTATGGCTTCAACTCGGATTCCGTCAAAGCTCGTAAGAGCTTGTCAACGGCCAATACATGCATATCAGAATGGTGTAAGTAAGAGAACACTAGTAAAGATGTAGCGAATAGAGTTAGTGCCCTCTTAAACTTATCAAATACCATAGAAAAATCAAAAGCATGATCAAAGAAAGTATTGCACATGATTTTCCTAGGCAAGTCCTTTAGGTATATACAATATGGATCAACTGACGGGTAAGACCCACTAATATCACCTAAGAACTTATGAAATGCGTGCAAGGAAGAGGGGGTGATGGGAAGGAAGGGGGATGAAATGGGGGCTAAGCCAAGTAACTCGGTGCAAATAGGGTGAGTATGCTCAATGCTCGAAGCGGCACCAACCCGTATATCATCACTGTAATACTCCGAAAAGGATAGCTCTAACAATGCAATATCGCCCGACCATGCAAGCAAATCATCCTCAACACAATTAGCGTCACCCCTAGGGGACTCACCCATCTCTAACCACGTGCATTGAGCTAAAGAGAGAGGAGAAGAAAGTGAGCTCACGACACCCTCAGTAGTGTCTCTATATACGGGTGCTAGACAAGGATGGAGCGACGAGTAGTGAAAAAGAGAAGGAAAGATCAATCACCTCCTCTAGGCGTGTCAAAGGTCAATCAACCATAAAATTAGGCTCTAGGGGAAGAGAAGACTCATAATCATCATAGGGACTAACCTCAAGTCTAGGAGAAGATGGACTAGGGTCGGTCTCATGCAATAGGCTACACTCTCTCATCTTACGAACAAAACACGCATGTCGCTCATTCATTGTCTCTATTACGACATTAAATCTATCATAACAATCATCAGAAATATCCTAATAGGGATAAGAATTTGCATCATGATCAAAAGATTGACAATAAGAGCACACAAGAAGAGAATAAGCATGCAAGTTGTAGGAAATGAAGAGGAAGGACACTCAAAAGACTAACTAGCATTCTCGTAGTGCCATTAATACCAAGCCAAAGATTCAAACAAATCCCCCATATCATCAACGTCTAAAGAGCCCATACCATCGTAACACGTGGACTCTAGGGTGGCTCAGGTCTTATGTGTTATCCCCTCAAGTATGACATTGTATATTTTCCATTTTCCATATGTGAAACGCATAAAATGAGCACGATATTAATTCAATCTCGACAAGTATTTTCAAAACGGTTCATGCTCAAATTGAGGTAAGTGGAAAATAGCCATTTTGATTTTTTTTTCAAATTTTTTTACTTTTTTTAAAATTTTTTTTAGGACTTTCTAAAGATCTAGCCTCGAATGCTCAAGTAAACCTCGATATTGAAAAGCGCCAACTCCCCGGCAACATCGCCAAAAACATGATAGGAATAATTTGAGTTTTAATACTTATAACCCAAAGTGCAAGGTTTATCGTCTAGTACTCGAGGTGTCGTCCACAAGGAGTTCGGTTTCAAATACCGGAATTCGCTCAAATCTTCAATCTATGCCAAGTGAAAGGGAAAGAAGATAAGCTAAACTAAGCTAACAAACATACAAAAAGAGGCTAGAAATTATAATTGGGCCAATTGATGAATCAAGTAATCGAGGTGAGCCCTAACCTACCCAACCTCTACTAAAAACAAGAGATAGTCGGTTGCACCATCTTAGACCACCAAGCCCTCTCCTATGGGTCATGAGCTAGCCTAATTAGTCTAACCACCTATTTTCATGGGGTTAGCCCAATTAGACTATAAAATTAGCAACCCTCAGAGTTAGGTAGGATCGGGACTATTTTCATTTCCTCGAGCCCGGCTATTCCCTCGTCCACATTAGCTAATTGACCTCGCCTCTCAGCATAAGTTAATCACCCAAAAATAAAGATGAAAGCTCTCTCAAGCATTTCAACGAACACTTGGCGGGCATGAGGGGAAAGGCTAAGTTCAAAGCATAAATTGGGTGTGGTTAGGCCTAATACTTGACTAGTTAGCCATCAAAGGGCTAATTACAATTCAAGTCTACAAAACTAACCACTAATCATCATCAAAACACAAAAACCCCAAGTTAAACCTAAGCTAACAAGTAACTCCACAAACATGAAAATGGAGGAATTAATCTAAATTAGCATGGATGAAAATAGCTATTAAACATGAAATGATAATAAAAGCTAAACATTTAAGCTAAATATGATCTAAGCTAACATAATCAAACAATAGGAAGCAAGAAAAAAACATGAAATAAGAAGGGAGTGAAAGGATAAAACTTATGGATTGCTTGGAAGAATTTGAATCGACAATGCTTGAATCCCAAAAACAATCGAATTACTCCTAATCTACCTATTTTGTTTCCTCCTAATAAGGTTTTTGAAGCTATACCCTAAGCTAAACTAGCTTGAAAATCGCCAAAAGGCACCCTCAAAAAGTCCCAAACAAGACCCTTTCTCACGCATAATAGAGAAAGGTCACATATGTCCAGACCTAGGAAAAAGGAGGGGGAAAACATCAAGCAGGATTGCAAAAATAAAATCACTAGAAAGGATTTACACCTTGCCATATGATTAATGATAAAAAGCACACAAATACAATAATATTATTGGTAATGGTTACATTCACTCATTCTTTCCCCTGTTCTTTGGGAAGAAAGAAAATTAAAGAGCTGTGATTATATACAAATAGGCAAAAAATATGTTCATCCATATGGTTAAACAAAAAAAAAAAAAAAGAACGATTTTCAATTCTTTCGCTCCTCAAACCTATGACTCCATTCAAACAAATGTTGCTCACTGAAATCGTCAAGATTCCTTCACACACTAAGGATGAGAGTATTCATGGATCCCTATATTAAAGCAAAAATGACCCACTAACATGATTCCAATAACCCAAGATTGAAAAATGTACAATCACTACAAAAACACAAGCCAGAATTACAACCTGCAATCTAGATTACCAAAAAAATTCAGATATGAAGAAAATAAGAAAACAATATGATCCAAATATCAACCAAAACATCTTAAGTACAAAAATATTCAAAGTTTCTTTAGGGGGGAAAAAAAGATGTCATACCTAAAAATTGACAGCATATGAAAGAGACTGAGACCTTGTGATGTATATGTGGGTGGTAAGTGAACCAAATCAACTCAAACTCAAACTAAACAAGAATCAACCAAAGAAAAGTGAATATGGGGGAAGATAGTTTGAGATGGTTTGAAGAATAATAACAAAAAGAACAAGGATAAACAAGACCTTGTAATTAAGATAATCCTTCACGGAGCCACTCAATGACTTGATCTTGGGCTAATTATCTTGTCTTAACCAAGGAATCACTCCAATTGGAAAAGGAAGAGAACCTAGAACACCACTTGAATGAGCCAACTTCAAGATATAGAACTAGGAATTTTGAGACACAAAATGAGAATCACTCTCAAAGGTGCTTGTATTACTTTGGAAATCTCTTACAATGCTGAATGATTAGCTTCACATGCCCCCCCCCTTTTATAGACTCAGCAAAAGACAATCAAAAGACTCAAATAACTCCTAACAATTAAAAACTAGCTAATGAAAAGTCTAAGAAAAATGAAAAGACACATCATAAAAGGGGGTGGGGGAGGTTACAAGGAATATTCTAAGATTTTTGCAGCTGATTACATCAATCTAGAAGCATCTAAAACGTGCACAATATCAGCCACACAAATATATGTAACCTAAGACTCTTCATTTTCCCAGAATTAATCCTTGCAACTGCCTCAACTTCAACAGAGCATAACTTCCAAAATACTCGGCCAAATCACGCGTTCTTGGGCTTGTTAGAAAGCCCTGGAAGTCTATTTTCCAGAATGGGCTCATTTGCTCAATTTGGATAAGCGTTTTGAAAGTTATGGCCCAAACAATGCACCTATCTCAGACTGGACTGGATCAGCACAACGTATCTTTGAGTGATATTTTGGCCAATCAAATGATGTCCAAATTAAACAAACTTGGGCTTATTTGAAAGATGAAATCTTAAGCTTCAAAAGCACATGAGCCCTCAAGTTGTGGGTCCACTTGAGCTTGTCCAAAAGTGGTCACAAAAATCGTGTTCCGCAGGGATGAATTCGGCACCAAATTTCTAGCAAAGCTTAACCTCTTTTTGACCTCTCCATAGTGTCGCGAGTCTTTTAACTCACTTAAGAAGACCAAATAAGCACACTTCCAAGCATGATCTTCTTTGACCCTTTTCTTCTTTGAAATTGGAGTTGAATAAAAATGATGCATATGGAAATATGCATCACCTTGGGCTTGCTAGTCATCATGGCTGCCGTCGATAAATCACCGTGACGGAGACACTTTGAGAGGGGCTAAATCTAGACTCTTTCTCTAAGCTCTACTCATAACATTTACAATCACATCCCCTGTTGTTTTCACTGAACTTTTTGCCGATGATTTTGAATTATTGACAAGGAAATAGGGGAGATAGTAGAACGGGGGGAAGAGAGTTGAGATCTGCAGCTAAAAGAAGCAGGAATGTAGGCGTTTAGGATTTTGAGGAGAATAAGTAAACGAGGAGGAATTATGGATACTTCTAGGGGGAAAGGAAGGGGGAGGGATGAGGGTTATTAAAAAAAGGGAATTTTGAGGAAAGATGGGGCAATTTTTTATAAATGAGTGAATTATTTGTGGGCCCGCGTCAAATTATGACGACTTTAAATGAGTTTGAGAGCCTGCAACGGCTTAAATTGCCCTAAGCATTGATTAATAAATTTTTCCCTATGATGCTTGGGTCAAATGTTGCACTAAACATGTCGCTAATAGGACTTTTTTTTTTGTAGTATCAAATTTATAATTTGAGCTATTTCCATTCATCCCCTCCAGGTTCAGTAAATGTTTTTTTACCTTTATGAACTGTTAGGATTATTTTTTACCCACTTCACTTTTACAAATCCTCAAAATTACAGAAGTGTTGTCCATGTTTATAGTGTAACCCTACCCTCTCTCTGCTCTACTAGTTTGAGGCTTAATTTTGCCTTGACCATTGTAAAAGGCATTCGTTAGTTAATTGTCTAAAATAAACCTGACAATTCGGGTGGGCAGATTAAATATAAACTGGGTGTATTCGAGTTCGCGTAGAATACGAATCGAGTGTATTTCGTATTTGGGTAAAATATGAGCGGGTGTATTTCGATTTTGTAGGTTTCAGGTTGACCCAACGGGTTTACAGCACCTGTTTATTAATTATTTTTATTTTCAAAAATTAAAACTGGGCTTATTTTTATTGTAGAAAATCATCATTTGTTGAATAAAAAAATATAGTAATTGCAATTTTTAAAAGAATATGAAAAATATTCAACTTTTCATATGATAAATGAATGTTATATATGGCTGGGCAAAGAGTTCGGTCACCTTTAGGTTGGACGGGTCAGCCGGTACATTAAAGTAAGGTCCATAATGGGTGGGTCATTAATGGCCTAGCTCATCTAGAGCAACTTAACGGGTTAGAGCGGCTCAACTTGCTAATAACTTATTCAATAATTCGATAGGCTAATAACTTATTCAATAATTGAATATCTTTGTTAACCAACCGAACATTACCCAATTATGCATACTTCATTAGGAGGTCAACAAATATGGCCAGCTCATTTTCTATTACTAGCATTGTAATTATAGGTATATTGGAATGGAAACCAAACAAAAGGGAATTAGAGAAGTACAAAATATTGCATTGTAATTATTACATCAAAATTTTTGATTTTGACAAAGTAATTTATCTAAAATAATATTAGACACATTCATTTCACTATAAGCATAATGGTATGACTTATGGATTTTTAGTATTTGATTGGCTTATTTTGTTTGATTTTCTTAACAGTACATCATTACTTCACGTCGTTTCATACCCATTCTTTTAAATTGTCAAAATTATAAGTTACATATGATGTTAGTTTATGATAATGGAGTTCGGAAAACAAGGGTACTATTATTTAATTTGTGAGGGGATGCGATAATATATAATGTCATTTTAAATGATTTGATTTAATGAATAACCATTATTAACAAGTGGATAAATGAAAGATAATTAAAAAAACAAGGATATCATGTTCGGGTCAAGCGGTCGGTTTCGGGTTCGAGTTCGTGTTGACCCGCTAATTTGCGGGTTTTTCGGGATTAGGTTGAGAAAATTGTGTTCAAATCCAAAATTGTGAAGTAGGTTCGAGTCAGGTTTTCTGGTTGGGTCAATTTTTGCCAACTCTAATCCAAACTAACTTGTACCTCTTCATAAATATTAACCGAATTAGTTATTCACCAAAAGATGCATTGTAATAATTAATTATTATTTAGGCATAATTCAAACATATATTTCCATAACCATCATTATGAAAATGATTATTTTATTAAATTTTTATTTTTATGGAAATTACTCCAATATGACGAGGTTTCTACTGTAAGGTGTCTTGGCACAACATATATTTTGCATTTTGAATCCCTAATTTTGTTCAATTTATGTTGGAGATAGTTCTGAAACCTAGTATAAGAGGCTTTGTGGAGGAGTTGTGTCGATTTTGAATATAAAAAATTTTCATATTGAACTACTGAGCAAAGTCAAGGGAACCTTTGAAGCATTCCAAGTTCAAACCAAGAGGGTATTGGCTTTAAGGGCTATGTTGTAATACATGAGTACCTTTCTTAATTTGATATTGAATTATTGCACAAGGCCAAGAGAATAGCATCCATGTTTAATGTTTAAAGAGTATTAGTATGAGATAGTATATTGAAGTATAAAACCTTTTTTAGATCTTCAAAAATTAGCTTAACCTTTTGATTGAGATGATTATGGAATAGTAACATTCTTAATGATTTCTTACCGTAGATGAAACTTTATCATGTCAACGA
The DNA here is from genome assembly GCA_029747015.1 of Carnegiea gigantea. Taxonomy (NCBI): domain Eukaryota; kingdom Viridiplantae; phylum Streptophyta; class Magnoliopsida; order Caryophyllales; family Cactaceae; genus Carnegiea; species Carnegiea gigantea. Next base: position 43,219 of record JAKOGI010000933.1, read on the forward strand.
CATTCTACGTCAAAGGATTAGATAACAATCAATCAAGTGTTAAAGCATGTAACAGAATGCAATAACAAAACATTTCTCAATTCATTATTATTTTAACTCTTAGTTGTTTAGTTTGTTACTAGCTATATGAGGATGTGATGTATATATACTCTTCTGATAGGTTTACATATTTTGATGATCATAATGCATAGAGAAATCTTCTCTCTAACAATCTTCTCCTCGTCAACATGGTATCAGAGCAGCGGCAATCATGAGTTCCTTCCATCTTCATTCATACTGATCATGTTGATTCGATCCATCAACAGATCTAGCCTACATTCTTTCTTACAATTACATTCATTCTTTTTCAATCATTTGGCTTGATTCCCCAAATGATCCAACTGACATTCTTGAGAAACTCAGGATTTCTGCATTTTTTCTTGATTCTTGATTCTCATCATTCACAATGATAGATGTGAATGTTGAGATAGTTATGATTCGAAACAAGTGAATTACAACTGTGATCCTCTCCTTTTGCAGAGTTCAGATCATCCAAGTCTGCAATTGGTTAATACAAAGCTTAATGGCATCAATTTTCAGCCATGGAGTCGATCTATGTGAATATCTCTCAACACTAGAGCAAAGCTTGGATTCATCAATGGCTCTTGTGCCAGACTTAGTCCAGATTCTTCCAAGCTACTTCAATGCATCAGATGTGATAATGTGGTGCTGAGTTCGCTTCTCAATTCTACAGTACCTGAGTCGTCTGATGCTTTTCTTTATGCAAATTTTGTGAAGGAATTATGACAAGAATTGTGTGAAAGATTTGGCCAAAGTAATGGTCCATTACTTTTTTAGATTGAGAAAGAAATTACTAAATTACAACAAGGAACTAATAATGTAGCTATTTACTACACAAAGCTAAAGAAACTTTTGGATGATTTGTAAGATCTTAGTGAAATACCTGTATGCGAGTGTCCTACTACATGTACTGCTATGAATAAGTAGATTGTTCTTGGTCAAAGACAAAAGTTGATCAAGTTTTTGATGCATCTTAGTGATAAATATGATGGTATAGAGGGACAGATCCTATTGATGGATCAGTTGTCTGATATCAACAAAGCCTATTCCATGATTGTGAGGGTAGAAAAACAGAAACAAGTTACCAATCACATTAATGTTGGGAATGAGATAGCAGCATATGTCCATGAAGTTGGCACTGGAAGTGAAAATGTCAACGTCAATGCTAGTGGTCTCCTTGCCAGATGAGCACCACAGGAGAGAAGACACAACAAAAAGACTAGGAGCAATAGGTATTGTGATCACTGTCAAAGGACAGGACACACAGTATCAGTGTTGTCTACTTGTTGGCTACCCTAGCTAGTATGAGGGGCCTAGGGATGGGCCTAAAGAGAAAAAAACACAAAGAGTGGTAGCAGCTATCTCTACTAACCTGTCATAACAATTGATGCCAGATTCTCCTCTAGACAAAGTACAGGATTGAAGCTCCAAGCCTCAGTTTGTTGGTGCCTTTTTGCAGGCATTAGCTCAGGAAATGATGAAATTCATGAACGGGAAAAGAGTCGATTAGCAGTCTGACACTATGAATATATTTGCTCATTTTACAGGTAAAGTTTTCGTTTCTATTAGCTCTCATTTAAGTGCTTGCAATGTTGTTATTAAGTGATGGATCATGTTCATAGATTATAGACATAGGCGCATCTGACCATATGACACATGATTTCACTCTTTTTGCTTCAACCAAAGCTTTACCTGCACCCATTTATGTCACTTTACCAGATGGAACCATAAAAAAGGTTACACAAGTTGGCCAAACACCCTTGAATGAACACATTACTCTCGATGAAGTTCTTTTGTTGGCAGAATTCAAGTTTCATTTACTTTTAGTCCACAAACTACTCAAAGACTACCCTCTTTGTGCCACTTTCTTTCCTGATAAATGCCTTTTCAAGACCTTACCACTAACTGGTCATGGACACTGGATTTAAGGCTGATGGACTTACAAATGAAAGATATCAACAGCTGGCAAGTCTCGTAGTTTACTTGATTCTTCTAGCTATAGAACACCATCTACAGGGAGTTCCAAGTCACCAAATAAGCCTAGTTTCATTTCTGTTACTTCCAATAATTCTCATTATAACAAGCAACCCCTTAACATTTTGCATGCAAGGTTTGGTCATGCTTTTGTCTCAAAAATGAAACACATACCTTCTTATAAAAGCTTATTCTTCCTTTTGTGAAACTTGTGTAATAGCAACGTTTGCTAGACTTCTCTTCAATAAAACTTACATCACAACTACTCACTGTTTTCAGCTTATACACATGGATTTGTGGAGTCCTTATAGGGTTGCAAATATCACTGGTGCAAAATATTTCATAACATTAGTGGATGATTTTAGCATATCTTCTTGGACATAACTTTTGCAAGATAAAGAACAAGTGTCTTCTGCTATTTGGCAGTTTTACCATATGATTGAAACCTAACTTCAAACTAAAATTGCCATGATCAGGAGTGATAATGGAACAAAGTTCATTAGTTCCTCCTGTGGTGGGTTTTTTTGGCTAAAAAAGGTATTTTGCATCAAAAGTGTGTTGTTAAAACTCCACAGTCAAATAAAGTAGAGAAAAACATAGGCACATCCTGGATACTACTAGAGCTTTGAGAATACATGCTAGAGCTTTAAGAAAACAAACTAGGTTTCCTAAATCCTTTTGGGGAAAGTGTGTTCTTTCTACCACTCACATTATAAATAAACCACCTATGAAAATCTTGCTATGGAAAAGTCCCTTTGAAGTCCTCTATCATTAACCACCAACTTATAAGGATTTAAGGGCCATTTCTTGTCTTTGTTGTGCAGAAAATGCAGGAGAAACAGATAAGTTTGAACCTCGAGCTCAAAAATCAATTTTACTTGGGTACTTTTTCGGCATAAAAGGGTATAAAGTTTATGATTTAGCAAGTAAAACATATTTTACAACAGAGATGTCTTCTTCGAAGAAGACATTTTTCCTTTCAAAACCAAGCCTAATGATATTTCCAATTCACATAATGGTTTTGTCTTGCCATGTGTATTACCTGATTCTGATTCTGTGATACACCACCTGTACTTATATTGCTCCACTTAATGAAAATCGTTCTTCTCCATCTTTGCTTCCCAAACGTAAGAACTAAGTTTCACTGTAGTTGTCTTTTCATTTGGAGCTCCAATTTCATCCACAAGAGCTCTCATCGAGTGAAATTGAATTACCAAAAAGAAGTGCAATGGAATGAAAGCGGTAGTCACAAATCAAGAACTGGGCCAAACTAAAGAACAAATAATTGTTGTAATTGTCATTTCATTTTGAAGCTCTAATTTCACTAAAAAGAAATGCTCCCGCTAAAAGAGAATGAATGTCCAAAAATAAGTTCAAGGGAATAAAAGGCGTTCTACAAATAAAGAAACTAGCCAAACTTACAAACAAACTTTAACTCTAGTTGTCTTTTCTTTTCTGATTCCAATTTGGCTCACAAAAGCTCTCTCCAATGGAAAAAAATGCTCTAAAGTGAGTGAAATGGAATGAAAGATGTGGCCATATAAATCAAGAACTAACCCAAACCTAACAACTAACTTTGACTCTAGTTGTTTTTTCATTTGGGTCCCTAATTTCACTCACAAGGAGCTCTTATTAAGCGAGATCAATTCACCTAAAATAAGTGCAATTTAACGAAAGCTATAGCCACAAATTAAGAACCAGGCCAAACTACAGAACTAATAACTACCTAGTTATCTTTTTATGTAGGCCCTTATTTCACTCACAAAGAGCTCCGAGAAAGAGGAAACAAATGTTGCGAGATGAGTGGCATGTAATGAAAGGTTTGACTACAAATCTAAAAGTAAGCCAAGCATAGGAACAAAACTAAACCGTTGCAGGCTTTTCTATTGGGGATCAAACTTCACCTAGAAATAACCCACCTCTATATGGGTCACTCACTCTTATAAATAGATATTGCTACAAACAAACACTGTAAAGGCTTGGCTATAAATAATGAACTAAACCAAACACAGAACTGGCTTTAAAACTAGTTTCCTTTTCATTTCGACTGCATTTTTGTCCACGAACAGCTCTTATGGGGAGAAAACAAATGATTAAGAACTAGCACAGGGGAACAAAAGGTGTGGTTGCGAATAAATAAACTGGTTGAACGTAAGAACAAACTTAAATCTAATTACTCGCTCATTTAGGGCCCTAACTTCTCCCACAAAGAGCTCCACAAAGCAGGAAAAAAATTACCTAGAATGGGTGTAAGGAAACAAAATACATGGCTCCATTTTCAAAGACCTCCCACCAAGAAAAAATGAATGCCCTGAAATAAGTGCAAGCGAACGAAAGGTGTGGCTACAGATTAATAAACTAGCCAAACTTAAGAACTAACTTTTGCACGAACTTTCTTTTCTTTCGGGGTTCCAATTTCGCACTCAAACTATTCCCACCAAGCGGAAACAACTGCCCTAAAATCTGCGCAATGGAAGGAAATGTGTGGCTATAAGTTTAGAACTAAGTCAAGCATAAGAACTCACTTTAACTCCATTTGTGTTTTCACTAAGGCTTAAATGCATGCAAGGGAATGAAGACATGGCTATAAATCAAGAAGTAAGCCAAATGTGAGAACTAATTATAGCTCTAGTTACCTTTTCATTTGGGCCTCCAATTTCCCCCACGAAGAGCTCCAATGAAAAAAAAAAAACAAATTCCCTAAAATAATGGCAAGGCAACAAAATGTGTGGTATAATAAAGAAATTAGCCAAACTTACGAACTAACTTTAACTCTAATTGCCTTTTTTTGGGGTTCCAATTTGACTTACGAAAGTCTCCCGCTAAGGGAAATAAGTGCTCTAAAATGAGTGCAATGAAATGAAAGGTGTGGCTACAGATCAAGAACTAACCCAAACATAAGAACTAAGTTTCACTGTAGTTGTCTTATCATTTGGAGCTACAATTTCAGCCACAAAGAGCTCTCATCAATCGAAATCAAATTACCTAAAGCCAGTGCAATGGAATGAAAGCAGTAGCCACAAATCAAGAACTGGGCCGAACTAAAGCGTTAATAATATTTCTATTTATCATTTTATTTGGCGCTCTAGTTTCACTCAAAAGAAGAGCACCCATTGAAATAGAACGAATGTCCTAAAATAAGATCAAGTGAACGACAGATGTCGCTACAAATAAAGAAACTAGCCAAACTTACAAACCTACTTTAATTCTAGTTGTCTTTTCTTTTCCGGTGCCAATTTAACTCATAAAGAGCTCCTACTAATGGAACCAAATGTTGCAATGGAATGAGAGATATGGCTATATAGATGAACAACTAACCCAAACATAACAACTAACTTTCACTCTAGTTGTCTTTTCATTTAGGCCCCCAATTTCACTCACAAGGAACTCTCATTGAGCGAAATCAAATTACCTAAAACAGGTGCAATGAATGAAAGTGATGGCCAAAAATCAAGAACCTGGCCAAACTAAAGAACTAATAATAACTCTAGTTGTCTTTTATTTTAGGCCCTTATTCCACCCACGAAGACTCTGACCAAGGGGAAACAAATGTCATGCAATGAGTGCAAGGAAGCGAAAGACATGGCTGTAAATCAAGAAGTAAGCAAAAGAAGAGAACTAACTATAGCACTAGTTATCTATCTTTTCATTTAGGTCTCCCATTTCCCCCATGAAGAGCTCTCATAAAAAGAAAACAAATTCCCTAAAATAAGGGCAAGAGAACGAAAGGTGTGGCTACAAATAAAGAAACTAGCCAAACTGATGAACTAACTTTAACTTTATGCCTTTTCTTTTCGGGTTCCAATTTGAGCAACAAGAGGGTCCTGCTAATGGGAACAAGTGCTCTGAACAAAGTGCAATGAAATGAAAGGTGTGGCTATAAATCAATAACTAACCCTAACTTAAGAACTAAGTTTCACTCTAGTTGTCTTTTCATTTGGATGTCTAATTTCACCCATAAAGAGCTCTCATTGAGTGACGTGAAATTACCTAAAACAAGTGCAATGGAATGTAAGCGGTAGCCACAAATCAAAAACTAGGCCAAACTAAAGAGCTGATAATAGCTCCAGTAATCATTATATTAGCCCTTTAAATTAGATCAAAAGAAGATCTCCCACTAAAAGAGAATGAATATCCTAAAATGAGTTCAAGGGAACGATAGGTGTGGCAACAAATGAAGAAAACTAGCCAAACTCCTATTGTCTTTTCATTTGGGTCCCCAATTTTAGTCACAAGGACCTCTGATCAAGTGAAATCAAATTACCTAAATCAAGGGCAATGTAACGAAAGCGATAGCCACAAATCAAAAACCATGCTAAAATAAAGAACTAATAATAACTCTAGTTGTCCTTTCATGTGGGCCCTTATTTCACCCACAAAGAGCTCTGGGTAAGAGGAAACAAATGCCCCAAGATGAGTGCCACATGATGAAAGGTTTGGCTATGAATCAAGGAGTAAGTTGAACTTAGGAATTAAAGTTAGCCATAGCTTTCTTCTCTCTTGTGGCGCAAACTTTACTTGGGAAGAGCCCACCTCTATATGGGTCACTCACTCCTATGAATAAAGATGGCTACAAATAAACCTCAAAAGGCTTAGCTATAAATAATAAACTAAGCCAAACACAAAACTGGCTTTAAAACTAAGCCAAACACAAAACTGGCAATTTTATCCCCAAAGAGCTCTTATCAAGAGAAAGCAAATGACCTGGAACTAGTACAAGGGAACAAAAGGTGTGGTTGTGAATAAACGCACTAACTGAACATAAGAAATGAATTTTAATCTAATTGTTTGCTCATTTGGGCACTTACTTCATCCACAAAGAGCTCTATCAAATGGGAAAAAAAAAAATCCTAAAATGGGTTCAAGGAAACAAAACTCATGCTATAAATCAACAAGTAAGCCAAACTTGGGAACTAACTTTAAGTCTAGTTGTGCTATCATTTGAGGCTCCATTTTCACCCATAAAGGCCTCCTACCAAGAGAACATGAATGCCCTAAAATAAGTGTAAGCGAAGGATAGGTGTGGCTATAGATGAATAAACTAGCCAAACTTAAGAACTAACTTTTACACTAGTTATCTTTTCTTTCGGGGTTCCAACTTCACAAGCAAAGTATTCCCATCGAGTTATCTTTTAATTAGGGCTTAAATTTCACCTACAAGGAGTCCGCAGCAAGGGGAAACAAGTGCCATGCAATGAGTCCAAGGGAATGAAACACATGGCCATACATCAAGAAGTAAGCCAAACATGAGAACTAACTATAACTCTAGTTATCTTTGGATTTGAGGCTCCAATTTCCTCGGAGAAGAGCTTTGATAAAAACAAAACAAAACCCCTAAAATAAGGGTCAGGGAATGAAACATGTGGCTAAAAATAAAGAAACTAGATGAACATATGAACTAACTTTAACCCCAATTTCCTTTTCTTTTCGGGTTCCAATTTGACTCACCAAAAGCTCCCTGTAACACCCCCAGCCCCTACGGCTAGGAGCGTTACATTTTCCTAACTTCCGACTTAGCTTCTAGGGCGAAACAGACAGAGTTTCCCCTAAAAGCTGACCATTTCCAGGCTAAAAGCCTTATAAGAAACCCCTGCAATCAATGGAAGCAAAAAAACATTCTAAAACAAGCTCAATAGCCACACGCCGGAGTTGATAACTCAATGAGTAACTCGCTCGGAGTACATCAAACAATACAGTTCATCAATACAGGAGAAGTGAAAGATACAACTCAACCGTTCAGACAACCGGAGTACTGGGGTTTACATCCCAAAACGTAACTGATTTTAGCTAAAAGGACAATTGACAAATTAGATGGTTGGCCCACATAGCCATACAGGGCGATTGCTAAGTTGAATGCACTACTTGAATTAGAATACTTCTTTACAAATGTTTATAATTCTAGGAATACATTACATGCCTTCGCTAAACATGTAAGACCCCCTCAAATGAGCACACATGGCACCTTGCAAGCAAGGATAAACTCCATCTTGGCATACGTGACTTGGCTTCTACTTGTCATAATACAAACCTGGGGAAGAGGGGTAAAGAGTAATGGAATGAGCAACCACATGCTCAGTGAGCATTCCCCGTCTCCTTAGAACCAAAACCGTCGCGGGCAATAATACTCATAATAGTCACATACCACGTATTCATACTTTACTATCATATTAGGCAATCATAAATCCTTAAGGACGGATCACTATCCATAAACTTCATTTTAGCCACGCAAACTCATTTTTAGGTTCCTAAATAACCAAATTTCTTAATAACCAAGCAGCCAAATCACATAAGCAAGCAACGAGGGCTAAGCACAGAACTTTCTTTCATAGGTTATATGATATAATTCATGATTTATTCTTTATTTATCTAATTCACTCATACGAGATGCTTGAACACATGAAGTAGAGATTATGCAATGAGCTTTCTTTCATAGAACATGCACATTCAAACTCATATGCTCGTTGCATTATAAGAATATGGCCACATGTTACTTGTAATCGCATTCAACTGTGCTTAGGAATCTTTTTCATTAAGCATTCATAGAAATCTTCCTTTCTTTCTTTGAAAACACTTTTCATAACCACTTGAGGTTCACATCCTTCAAACAAAATTTCTTTCGGACTGGTCCTTATAGGACCCTGATAAGCTTTTCGCATTTCATTCAATCTAGCCTCTTAATGGCCCATAAAAACTTTCTTTCTTTCTGAAATACTTAAAATGGCAAATGCCAACTGCTTTTCTTTCCTTATTTGAGAAATACTTCTGGCATAAGATCATTACAGGGTGCTGATTGGGTGAGATCTATTCTCAAACCCATAGTGAGACCTAACGCTTACGCTAAGCTCTTACTTCCCGGATGGCAACATATAACATATTAGACCATTACCCTCGTCAGGGTCTTCTAGGGTTTCCCCGTATCAGAACTTATTCCCTAGGCTAACATCATTCATATCATATTCTCCAAAGCACATTATCTTAGCCAATTTAAAGCGTATGGCCATAACGGCTGATAAGTTTGCTGCCTCTCATAGCGAAATCCTTTTTTATACATCGCACTTACTTTTTATTTCAATTCCTTAGGGATTCCCCTGTTCAAACGAGTTCACTCCTAAAACTATATTTGTATAGTTAAAATAGTCCCTCGTTTGTGTAACACCCCCAGCCCCTAGGGCCGAAAGCGTTACGTTTTCTTAACTTCTTACCTAAATTCCGGGACAAAACGGACAGAGTTTCTCCTAAAAACTGGCCGTTTCCATGCTATAAGCCTTACAACAAATCCCTGCCATTACACGGAAGCGTAAAACATTTAAAAGCAGCTTAACGGCCACACACCGGAGTTCACAACTCAACGAGCCACTCGCTCGGAGTACAGCAACCAGATTAATTCAAGAATAAAGAAGAAAGGGAAGATACAACTCAACGGTTCACACAACCGGAGTATTGGGGTTTACATCCCAAAACATAACTAACTTTAGCCAAAAGACATCTAACTAACTAGATAGTTGGCTCATAAGGCCATTCAAAGCGACTCATAAACAATATATATTACATGAACTTAGAATACCTGTTTACAAACATTTCAAACTAAGAATACATAACGTGACTTCATTAAACACGTAAGATCCCTTCAATGGGCACAAACGACGCCTTACAAGCATAAACGGATTCCATCTTGTCATAGCTGATTCAATCTTTTTCCTGTTATAAAGAATACCTGGGGAAAAGAGGGAAAGAGTAGTGGGATGAGCAACCACACACTCAGTGAATGTCCCCCGACCCCCTTAAAACCAAAACCCTGGTAGGCAATAGTGTCTTTAATAGTCACATATCACGTATTCATACTATGCTATCATATTAGGAATTCTCGGAGTTCTTGTGAAATACTACTAACCATAAAGTTCATTTTAGTTGTTGAGACTAATGTTTAGGCCTCTGAATTTCTTAACTAACAAGCACTTAGCATATAAGCAGGCATCAAGGGCTAAGCATAGAAACTTTCTTTTATAGCCTAAGCATAGGGATCTTTCTTTTTCATAAATATAACTTCTTAGCATTCCAATTTAAACTATGCATGAAACCTCATTCATATGATGTGCACATAAAGTTATCTTTTTATTTCATAATCATTCTTGTCTTGGTAATTCATTCATATGATATGCATAAAGCACACACACATTTCAAGTCTCATTCATAGGGTATGCGCGAAACATGCTCATAAGGCTTTCTTTTTCATAATCGTATCTTACTTAGCATCTCATTCATAAGTTATACTTGGAATGTTCACATAACGCTTTACTTAGATTTCATTCATATGACTTGCACAAGCATCTTTCTTTCTTTTGGTGAAAATACTTCACTTATCCTTACTTGAAATCTCATTCATATTTCATTCATAAGAAAAGCACATAACATGCACAGAAAACTTTTCTTCTTTTCTTGAAAGCACTTTGCTTAGCCTCTTGAGGCTCTTGTTCTTTCAAAAGACATTTCATTTCATAATGTCGTACAACGACCCTCATAAAATTTTCATACATCATTCTATGTGGCCACTTAGGGCCCATAAAAACTTTCTTTCATTCAAAACATATAAAATGGCCAAGCGCCAATTGCTTTTCTTAACTTAGTACGAAAGTACTTCTGGCATAAGATCATTAGAGGTGCTAATCGGGTGAGATCTATTCTCAACCCCATAGTGAGACCTAACGCTCACACTTAAGCTCTTACTCTCGGGATGGCTACATCTAACATATCGGACCATTACATTAACCGTCGTCAGGGCCTCTAGCGTTTCTGGACCTTCCCCTAGGTTAACATCGTTCTTTTCATATTGTCCGAAGCACATTATCTTAGCCACTTAAAGTGTATGGGCAATAACGGCTAATAATTTTGTTGTGCCTTTTGGCAAAATCGTTTAACATGCAACTCACGCGATTTCTAAAACGTTTTAGGGATTGCTCCCAAACATCGTTTGAGTAGCTAAAGTACGCCATTGCTCGCTACTAGACATAGCTATTATTCATTTAAAACACGTGAAAAGTCCGTTGCCAAAACATCACCTTTATACACACATGCTACATCTTCAACATACAAGGGAAAGGGGATACACATATCACATTTAAACACTTCGTAATCATTTCAACACAATGAGCCACACATGGCCTCGCAATCCACACGATTGCGGTTAATTCATAACCCAGACTCCCTCCTCACAAGCACCGTACCATAAGAACCTCGAACCACTCATAGTTCTTCGTCAAACCATCCAACTACTATCTCGGTTTTCAATTTACAATCTTGCATCCTAATCATTAGGATATACTGAAAAGCGATGCATAAACTTATGCAATTTACCAATGCTTAACTTACTGAATATGCAGCTAACAAATAGTAGTATGCTACAACCAACCGTTATAACCACACTGATGTATATAAGAGCACCCAAATGATCAAGCTAAGTATTTTTGTGGTTTTTATAATTCAGAAAACAAGGAAAAGTAAAAAGGATAGTTCAAGGTTGTGTTTGAGATAATCCTTCCGGAGCCACTCAAACCAAACCTTGGGCAATCCCTTAACTCAACTAGGATACAAAAATTAATCACCACCAAGTTGAGAACGAGGGACCTAGAACACCACTTGAGGATGCCACTCTCAAGATATAGAACTAGGGATTTATAAGGAAGAGAACAAACACTCTTTGTTTGAACTTGCTTTGTATTACTTGAATGACTTGATTTGATCCTAAGCAACTCAATTTATGGCCTTTATATAGGGTAGGCCTTACATAATGAAGAAACATAACATTTCACGAAAAGATGTAAAGGAAAAGACAAAAAAAACAAGTACACTTTGCTGCTTGCTTCATTCGAATGCACCTAGGATGAAAAGGTGTGTCTCTTGGTGACTTTAGGTGTGAAAAAGAGGTAGCAGCAAAAGGAGATTCATGCACCTCTTAATTCACACATTCAAGCCTTGCTAGGGAAGTAGGAACTCAGATTTGTAGGAGGAACAATGCACCAAGGCCGAAATGAGAGGAGAAGAACCATGTTCACACGTTTGGCAATAAGTGTGTTCACACTTCCAGCAAGCCCAACTTCCAGAAGGTATATCTCTCAGAATACTCAGCCCAATTCGATGATCTTGGGCTTTTTGGAAAGCTCTGGATGTCTCGTTTCCAGGGAATGTTCGTTTGTTGCAATTGGACCAGCCGATCAAATGTTATGGCTCAAATAGTGAAGCCTGTCCAAACTGCCCTGGGCTAAAATACCATGTGCTTGTGGGCCCAATTTGACTGTCCAAATGAACTCAAATTTGGGTGTGGTTGTTCTTGTTAGAAAGCTGATTCTTTAAGCTTGAATATGGTGAAGCGTGCAGGAAATTATGCCCTCCGGAGCTTGCTCAAAAAGATGGCCCAAACCGGGTCAATTTTCGGGTGAAGTTCCCAACGCACTGTTTGACTGTTTTAGCGCCATTCTGACCAGATTTTGGGCTCCCTTTGCTTCCTTGGAGCTTCCCTTTGAAATGCATGATAGTCTTGATCCCCATTTGGAAGTCCCTCTTGAATAAGGCACTTTGTAGATCAAAACAAACTCCACAAAGTGTCTTGTGTCATGGAACTCAAATAATGGGACCAAATATAAGTGTTTCCATGCATGATCCCGTTTGGTCATTTCCTCCCTTGAAGTTGAGCTTGAGGAATGAAAATGATGCATATGAAAATATGCATCACATATATATATATACATGTTTCTATATATATGCATACATACATATATATATATATATATATATATATATATATATATATATATATATATATATATATACATAAAATAGGCATTCATACGATCTTAACTTGAAACGGACGTTTAGCAAGCTAAGTTAAACCAACTAAGCATGAAACACGATTACATTCATATATTTCAGTTAAGGGACATAAACATGCTTAGTTCGTCATTCAAATATTATTTCCAGAGCTGTTTCATAAGCATAATTCAATCAAATAGACAAGTGTCGATTCGAAGCTACATTTAAGCCTATTCATACCATTCAAGCTTAACTATTCATGCCTTTCAAGCTTAACATGAATCAAGTCTCTATTTAAACATAAAACGATTCACTTCGAAGTTTATGAACGATCATAGAACGACTAAACTTTCATATACGTTGATTTTAAACTCTTACGATTCACTTTGAAATTAACCAACGATTATGAAATAACTAAGCATATTTATACGTTAATTCTAAATAATTACGACTCATTTCGAAGTTCATATATGATTATGATTCGTATATGATTATGATTCATATACGATTATGACACGACTAATCATATATACGTTAATTCTAAGCGTTTATAATTCATTTCGAATGACATCTTCAGGCATGCATTAGGTAAATAAATTCGAATCTAAGCGAAACATACTTACCTTACTTCGAATTAAAACTTTCAGCTTGAATTAACTAAATTGATTTCAATCGAAGCTAAACATACATAATTCATTTCGAATTACAATCTCAGGCATAAGTTAACTAAATCGATTCGAATCGAAGCTAAGCGTATCTAATTCAGTTCGAATTAAATTCTCAGGCATAATTTAACTTAATACATTTGAATCGGTTCTAAACATGCATAAACTTCGAACTACTTTTCAGGCGTTAGTTCCCAAAACTAACATACAACACAACTTAAAGGTTAAAAAGATTTCGAAACTACTAATATTTAGGAGGTGAGAAACACCCACCTCGATTCCAAGCTAGAGGGTTCACGAATCGGCCTGACTTGGAGTAGGAATCGAGCATCCAAGGGCCTAGAACATCACCACCGTTCGTGATGCCTTGACTGAATCAGACCTCAAACCCTAGTTCGTGATTTTTGTCCAATTTTCACACGATTAGTGAGGGTTTGAGATAGAGAGTCAATTTAAAGAAGGATAAAAGCTCGAAACTCACCATGCCTGTGAATTTTGTTCGAGCGTTGGCCCTGCCCGCGCTGAATTCGGCCAAACCGTGGCCAATTTTCACTCAACCATCGCACAGAGGTGGTCGCCAGCGTCTCACTGTCGTGACCGTCATGGTCGCGGCCTCCTCTCTCTCCTCTCGCTCACGTTCTTCTCTGCTCGGTCGGCCTCTCTCTCTCTGACTGTGGCGTGGCGTGGGGTCGGCTGGGCGTGACGGTGGCTGGCCAGTCGCCGGCATGGCGGCGCCAGCCCGTCGCCCCTCCTCTCCTCTCTCTCTTTCGCTTGTGTGTTGGGTCATCGGGGAGGGTGGTGTCACCGGGGAGGTTGTGCGAAATCCAAAGAAATCAACCCCCCCTTTTCGTGCGTGTCCTGAAAAAAAAATTAAGGGGCTTCGGCCCCTTATACTCTCTCTTTTTTTTTAATGGTTTCTTAGTCGCTTGCCCATTCAACTAAAATCGCCTGTCTAATTTCTAATCTCGTACGTCATAACCTAACCCGACTCGATAATACGACCCTTCGTTGATTATTCGATCTCAAATACGTCTAGGTTCGATTTAATAAACCATAAACTAATTCTAAGGCTGAAAACCTAATCGTACTCGGGAAATGACTAAAGAAATCGAGTAACGACTAAATTAAACTATCGATATAACTTGAAGGCACAAATAGCCCGAATTAACTTTAAAATCAATAATAGCAATAACAATCCCTTTTTAATAAAATTATAGCTCCCGAAAGCACATCAATAATCATTTAACTCATATAGTTACTAAAAATACGATTTTAGAACGTAAAAAGGAAATTTAGTTAGCTTAACGGAAAACGAAAATACAGGGTCTTACACTCTGCCCCCCTTAAAATAATTTCGTCCTCGAAATTCTAAATCTAAGTTCAGTCTTTCCTAGAATGCACGCACATAACTAGGATCTATGCGATAGGTTTTCAAAAAGGTTTCATTATGCAATCACTACTTCCTTTAAATCAAAAGAAAAAGGCTAATGGTATCCAGTCTCCTCCTCGTCAATCTCTTCAAGCGTCTACTCGCTCTATTTAGGCGCCGAGGGCAAATCGCATTGAAGAGAGGCAAATGAGTTGGCATGGAAAAACCATATTAAACTCATTTCGAAAGGGACAAGGACTTTGAATCACCTACACACTACTCGTATCATGACAAGGAGCTCTATGCACATGCATCACTATGGGTTGGCGTCCAAGGGTATGACGTCACGCCGCAAAGAACAAGGGTCATAACAGTTAACTCTGAGACCCTATGACACTCTAGAGTGATAAGAGCAACTCAAAGCGTCACGTAGGATCACCTTAGCATAATGACATCATATGAAATCGATAAATCAACGCTTTCAAACCAAGAATCACATGCAACATGAATCAATCCATCACACACACATGGTACACAACTTACAAGAGGATAAATATACAGCCCATTAGTCATGCAAGGAAACAACTTGGGAAGTTAGATGACAGGGATGTGGGTCAATACTCAGCAATAGACCTGTATATATCCATGTATTAATTGTTCATGGGAGGTTGATACATGACTTCTTGGTGGTGGCGGGTTTAGCACAGGATCCCCATACCTAGTGTTGCTCTTCCATAACTCAACTATCGTTCCACAAGGGTTTAACTGCTAGGGTAAGGTGGCTTCCTAGGGCATTGCCACTTGGGATTTACAATCTCATAAGGGAAACAGACTTTGAGTTTAACCAACGCAATGCCGCTTCTTATAGGTTCTTACGAGCAAGTATGTATGTACATAGATGTAACCCGAGAAATGGTAGTGGTACTATGCCAAACGGTGTCGTGTCTAGCTATAAAACAACTAGGTTGAAGGAAAGGCCAAACATGTTAATAAAAGTATAGTAAGACAGCGTTGAAAGCACATATGATGGCTAGCAAAGCACTATCCAAGGTTCTCTATGAAACCTACCATATACCCATAAAATTCAGCATGCAAGACATGATGCGGCTAACTCAGTCATGCTATGTCAGGACACTCAGTTATACCCTGCCAGGGATTGTTTTATACACATCCATTCATATCCCTTTAAGTCATGCATTCAAGTATGGTCGCAAGTACGCTGGCATGTCATATGGTCTAGGCAAAGAAGGTACAAGGCCAATAAATACGAATGAAACCCTTATAGTCACAAGATCTTTTTGCTAGGCATATGAGTTTTTAGCCACTCAATATGAAACATAGAACTTAGGCATATAGACAATGAGTAACTCCGCTACCATTACGAATATCTTAGCACGTCATGCAATGATACATACAAGGGTAAGCATTCGAATGCAAAGGCCACAGTCGCGTAGTCATGTTATGAGGTATGTTCACAGTTAGCCACTTAATTATAGTGCAAAGGGCTAGTCGCAATGCTATAATTAGATAAGCACGGTTATACGAAGTAAACACTCATGTAGTTTGAATTATTTGGCCAACTCAGTGGCGCACTCAACCAGAAATAAATTAAACACGTACCAAGTGGTTTATTTACTATACCTCTCACTTATGAAACATACGAATAACCATACACACCATTTCATATAACGATATAGGCCTCCGAACGTTTATGAAAACATGGCATGCTTTAAAACACAAGGGTTCACAATAATGTTGTACAAAAGTCACCTAGATGAGTATAAATGATAGCAATCTTCATTAGCATTCTAGGGTCAAAGGTATGCCTTGGGCTTGTCCAAAGTAACTACAGACTAGCCATTAGTCAAATAACAAAGGGTAAGAACAGTGGCGTTACTGGTCTTATAGACATACATTGAGAGTTTGCGACCTATTTGTTTCACAGGGTAATTGCAGAGGTTCAAGGAACTTTTAGCACACATGGGGGTGGCTCTACCTTCTATCTTGATGTACTCTGGCCTCTGCCCTTAGTGTTGATGCTTAAGAGAATGTTGCAAGGTACAAATTGTTGCCTTATAAGTTAACAGGGTGATGCATGTGGTATAACAGTTCCAAAGTCCGCCAGGTCATTCCTTATATCTCCACTCTAGGTGTGACAGGGTTAATACGGTTGGGGAGCTTTCAAGCCTATAATAAAAATGGTATTCCATATTACGATGAGCATGATGCCTAGCTGACTCGAGGGTGACAGTAGTCATATGTAGGGGTGTAAGGAAAACTCCACACCTAAGTGTCAATAACACATATATAGGATAACACTTTGGCAACAAAATAAGACCATATCACAACCATCACATTGACACGCGCATAAACAAGGTTCTCGCTTCGTTCCCTTAACAATTGAGAATCCATGCAAAAGGGGCACTATCTAAAGAAATCTTCAGTCAAGAAAGGTAATCCTTAATCACTTATAACTTGTCATTGACACATCAAGCACTATAGGTATCTCGGTCGGTATACATTCAAAACATTTAGTTGCGCTTAGAAACTTATGACAGTAGCACAGGCTCAAGCGACATACAAAGCAAATGCAAGCCTTCAAATGTGGCATTAAAGCCTAACTACATAATTAGACATCTTTCAATGCGAAGCAAGGATCTTAACTCACTTTTTACAAAGGACCTTAACTTTCAAAATCTCTAGATTTTCAAACTAGAAATAGTCCAACTGCCTCTAGCTCTATCCCTACCGACCATTAGGTACGTCTACTCACTCCATTATGGGGCCCGAGGAGCAAATCGCACTTTAGGGGCAAAGACGAGCTTAGAAAAGAATTTTCAATCGCTTGAGTCTAATTGACGTGCTTGAACTATTGATCGCCCTATTAGAGCGCACGAAGAAAACGCTTATCATTTGAAACATCACTTAACTCACACGACACAAGTGAATTGGACTCACTTCCTAACACACAACTCACATACATCCGATTGGCTCTATCGGATCACCTAAAAGTCAATCAGTGAAGTCAGTTAGCACGTTAGGAATATATTGCACCATTGAAGTACTCACCACGTCACTTGAAAGTGTAGGGAGAGCTATTTGGATCTCATACTAATGCACAACTCGCCACTTTTACTCAATTGACCTTCTCGAACCATACATAACTACTTAAGTGCAGCAACGATCATACAAAGCTCACATTTGCACACAAGCAAAACATATGTCACATAACCATAGAATGTTCCTAGGCGACTATATGAAATGCAAAACTCAGGTCGCGACCTATGGTCGCAGGACCTTTGCTTTGATACCATCAATGTAACACCCCCAGCCCCTAGGGCCAAAAGCGTTACATTTTCTTAACTTTCGACCTAAATTCTGGGATGAAACGGACAGAGCTCCCCCTAAAAACTGGCCATTTCTAGGCTATAAGCCTTACAACAAATCCCTGCAATTACACGGAAGCGTAAAACATTTCAAAGCAGCTCAACGGCCACACGCCGGAGTCTACAACTCAACGAGCCACTCGCTCGGAGTACACCAACTAGATTAATTCAAGAATAAAGAGGAAAGGGAAGATACAACTCAACAGTTCACACAACCGGAGTATTGGGGTTTACATCCCAAAACATAACTAACTTTAGCCAAAAGACATCTAACTGACTAGATGGTTGGCTCATAAGGCCATTCAGAGCGACTCATAAATAGTGTATATTACATAAACTTAGAATACCTATTTACAAACATTTCAAACTAAGAATACATAATGTGACTTCATTAAACACGTAAGATCCCTTCGATGAGCACAAACGACACCTTGCAAGCATGAACAGATTCCATCTTGTTATAGCTAATTCAATCTTTTTTCCTGTTATAAAGAATACCCGGGGAAAAGGGGGAAAGAGTAGTGGTATGAGCAACCACATGCTCAGTGAGCGTCCCCCGACCGCCTTAAAACCAAAACCGTTGTAGGCAATAGTATCTTTAATAGTCACATATCACGTATTCATACTTTACTATCATATTAGGCATTCTCGGAGTTCTTGTAAAATATTACTAATCATAAACTTCATTTTAGTCATTGAGACTCATGTTTGGGCCTCTGAATTTCTTAACTAACAAGCACTTAGCATATAAGCAGGCATCGAGGGCTAAGCATAGAAACTTTCTTTTATAGCCTAAGCTTAGGGATCTTTCTTTTTCATAAATATAACTTCTTAGCATTCCAGTTTAAACTATGCACGAAACCCCATTCATATGATGTGCACATAAAGTTATCTTTTTATTTCATAATCATTCTTGTCTTGGCAATTCATTGATATGATATGCATAAAGCACACACACATTTCAAGTCTCATTCATAGTATATGCGCAAAACATGCTCATAAGGCTTTCTTTTTCATAATCGTATCTTACTTAGCATCTCATTCATAAGTTATACTTGGGATGTTCACATAACGCTTTACTTAGATTTCATTCGTATGACTTGCACAAGCATCTTTCTTTCTTTTCGTGAAAATACTTCACTTATCCTTACTTGAAATCTCATTCATATTTCACTCAGAAGAAAAGCACATAACATGCATAGAAAACCTTTCTTCTTTTCTTGAAAGCACTTTGCTTAGCCTCTTGAGGCTCTTGTTCTTTCAAAAGACATTTCATTTTATAATGGTCGCACAACGACCCCCATAAAATTTACATACACCATTCCATATGGCCGCTTAGGGCCCATAAAAACTTTTTTTCATTCAAAACATATAAAATGGCCAAGCGCCAATTGCTTTTCTTAACTTAGTACGAAATTACTTCTGGCATAAGATCATTACGGGTGCTGATTGGGTGAGATCTATTCTCAACCCCATAGTGAGACCTAACGCTCACACTTAAGCTCTTACTCCTGGGATGGCTACATCTAACATATTGGACCGTTACATTAACCCTCGTTAGGGCCTCTAGGGTTTCCGGACCTTCCAGGAGGTTAACATCGTTCTTTTCATATTGTCCGAAGCACATTATCTTAGCCACTTAAAGTGTATGGGCCATAACAGCTAATACTTTTGTTGTGCCTTTTGATAAAATCGTTTAACATGCAACTCACACCATTTCTAAAAAGTTTTAGGGATTCCTCCTAAACATCGTTTGAGTAGCTAAAGTAGGCCATTACTCGCTACTAGACATGGCTATTATTTATTTAAAACACGTGAAAAGTCCTTTGCCAAAACATCACCTTTACACACACATGCTGCATCTTAAACATACAAGGGAAAGGGGATGCACATATCACATTTAAACACTTCGTAATCATTTCAACACAATAAGCCACACATGGCCTCGCAATCCGCACGATTGCGGTTAATTCATAACCCAGACTCCCTCTTCACAAGCACCGTACCACAAGAACCTCGAACCACTCATAGTTCTTCCTCAAACCATCCAACTACCATCTTGGTTTTCAATTTACAATCTAGCATCCTAATCATTAGGATATACTGAAAAGCGATACATAAACTTACGCAATTTACCAATGCTTAACTTACTGAATATACAGCTAACAAATAGCAGTACGCTGCAACCAACCGTTATAACCATACACTCATATATATATATATATATATATATATATATATATATATATATATATATATATATATATATATATAAAATAGGCATTCATACGATCTTAACTTGAAACGGACGTTTAGCAAGCTAAGTTAAACCAACTAAGCATGAAACACGATTACATTCATATATTTCAGTTAAGGGACATAAACATGCTTAATTCGTCATTCAAATGTTATTTCCAGAGCTGTTTCATAAGCATAATTCAATCAAATAGACAAGTATCGATTCGAAGTTACATTTAAGCCTATTCATGCCATTCAAGCTTAACTATTCATGCCTTTCGAGCTTAACATGAATCAAGTCTCTATATAGACATAAAATGATTCACTTCGAAGTTTATAAATGATCATGGAATGACTAAACTTTCATATACGTTGATTTAAACTCTTACGATTCACTTTGAAATTATCCAATGATTATAAAATAACTAAGCATATTTATACGTTAATTCTAAATAATTACGACTCATTTCGAAGTTCATAAATGATTATGATTCGTATATGATTATGATTCATATATGATTATGACACGACTAATCATATATACGTTAATTCTAAGCGTTTATAATTCATTTCGAATGACATCTTCAGGCATGCGTTAAGTAAATAAATTCGAATCTAAGCTAAACATAGTTACCTTACTTCGAATTAAAACTTTCAGCTTGAATTAACTAAATTTATTTGAATCAAAGCTAAACATACATAATTCATTTCGAATTACAATCTCAGGCATAAGTTAACTAAATCGATTCGAATCGAAGCTAAGCATTTCACTTCGAATTAAATTCTCAGGCATAATTTAACTTAATACATTCGAATCAGTTCTAAACATGCATATTTCACTTCGAACTACTTTTCAGGCGTTAGTTAACAAAACTAACATACAACACAACTTAAAGGTTCAAAAGATTTCGAAACTACTAATATTTATGAGGTGAGAAACACCCACCTCGATTCCAAGCCAGAGGGTTCACAAATCGGCCTGATTTGGAGTAGGAATTGAGCATCCAAGGGCCTAGAACCTCACCACCATTTGTGATGCCTTGACTGAATCAGACCTCAAACCCTAGTTCGCGATTTTTGTCCAATTTTCACATGATTTGTAAGGGTTTGAGATAGAGAGTCAATTTAAAGAAGGATAAAGCCTCGAAACTCACCATGCCTGTGAATTTTGTTCGAGCGTTGGCCCTGCCCGCGCTGAATTCGGCCAAACCGTGGCTGATTTTCACTCAACTACCACGCAGAGGTGGTCGCCGGCGTCTCACTATCGTGACCGTCGTGGTCGCGGCCTCCTCGCTCTCCTCTCGCTCGCGTTCTTCTCTGCTCGCTCGGCCTCTCTCTCTCTGACTGTGGCGTGGAGTGGGGTCGGCTGGGCGCGACGGCGGCCGACCAATCGTCGACATGGCGGCGCCAGCCTGTCGCCCCTCCTCTCCTCTCTCTCTTTCGCTTCTCTGTTGGGTCGCCGGGCAGGGTGGTGTTACCGGGGAGGTTGTGCGAAATCCAGAGAAACGAACCCCCCCTTTTCGTACGTGTCCTGAAAAAAAAAATAAGGGGCTTCGGCCCCTTATACTCTCTTTTTTTTTAAAATTATTTCTTGGTCGCTTGCCCATTCAACTAAAATCGCCTATCTAATTTCTAATCTCGTACCTCATAACCTAACCCGACTCGATAATACGACCCTTCGTCGATTATTCGATCTTAAATACGTCTAGCTTCGATTTAATAAACACAAACTAATTCTAAGGCTGAAAACCTAATCGTACTCGGGAAACGACTAAATAAATCGAATAACGGCTAAATTAAACTATTGATATAATTTGCAGGCACAAATAGCATGAATTAACTTTAAAATCAATAATAACGATAATAATCCCTTTTTAATAAAATTATAGCTCCCAAAAGCACATCAATAATCATTTAACTCATATAGTTACTAAAAATGCAATTTTAGAACGTAAAAAGGAAATTTAGTTAGCTTAACGGAAAATGAAAATGCGGGGTCTTACAGTTTGCTAATAGTTATGGCTAATATTAGTTAAAACCATAAAAACTTCCTTTTTCAAACTCACCCTCACTCGCAAGATGAAACCTAATGACATAAAGGGAAGGGAGTTTGCACATAACACATTCAAACACTTCATAATCAACTCAGCAGAATAAGCCACACATGGCCTTGCAATCCACACGATTGCGGTTAAACGCAACCCAGGCTCCCTCCTCACACAACACCGACTGCAAAGAACGTCAAAATTCTCATCAATTCATCCTCAAGCCATTGGACTACTAACTCGGTTTTCAATTCCATAACCATAGCATATTGAGATAAAAGTCAAATGAAATAGCTACGTATAAACTCACCGAGTGAGCAGCAATCATCCAGCAGCTTGATACAACATATATATATATATATATATATATATATATATATATATATATATATATATATATGTATATATATGTATGTATATATATATATGTATATATATGTATATATATATATATATATATATATACTATATATATATATACATATATATATATATATATATATATATATATACATATATATATATATATATATATATATATATGTATATATATATAATATATATATATATATATATATATATATATATATATATATATATACACATACATATGTATATATATTGCGTCAACTTGAAATAAGTACTTAACAAACTGAAATAAACTCACAAGGCATTAAACTAGCCTACATTCATAACTAGCGAATGGGAGGTAAGCATGCCAAGTTCATATCATTTCCAAAGCAAGACTAACCAGCTTAACATACGTTGTTTAAAGACATTTTTAAGTTGTTTTGAGAACATCTCCAAGCATGGGTCGACTAATTCAGCATACATCAATTTAAAGCACGTTAGGTTGTTTTAAGGGCTACTTTTAAATATGATCGAACTAACTTATCAAGTGACAAATCAAAGCATACTTAGGTTGTTTAAAAGGTCACTTCTAAACATGAATGAACTAACTTTACAAGTACCAATTCAGAACATGTTTAGGTTATTTCTAGGGTTACTTTTAATCGAGAGCTAACCAATTCAGCATGCATCAGCTTTAGGCATTCTTAGTTCGTTTCGAAGTCATTTTGAATCGGTTAACATAATGGGCATCGATTTGAAACATTCTTTGGTTATTTCAAAGCCAATTATAAGCATGGATTAACTAAACTAACATATATCGATTCGAAGGCATTTTTAAGCATTAATTAACTACCCTAGCATATATCGATTCAAGGCATTGTTAGGTTATTTCGAAGTTACTTTTAGGAATGAATTAACTAAACTAACGCGCATTGATTTTGGGCAATCGCATGCACGACAATTAGTTCAGTACTAGCAGTTTCTGATGGCAACTAAACATTCATAACCTATGCTAATCTCAGTCGAAATGAAACATGTAAAATCAGCCATCATGTTCTTGTTTAATCTAACTGATCTCAATCTAGCATGCAACATCATTTAAGGGCTAAAATCTATTCGAATTTACTAATATTTAGGAGGCAAGAAACACCTACGTCGATTCGAAGCTAGAGGTTAATTCGAGGACTACTAGGCTCGGCTTTAAGTGTAGGAAAGACTTGATTCCCTTAACCTTGCTCATTGACGCACGAACAAACCCAATCCATGCCTAACCCATGTAAAAACAGACCCAATTCAACCCAAACCCAGACCTGGGCTTCTGCCCCTTTCACTACAGCAGCTGCTGCTGCTACTGTTGCTACTGATTTGGGCTCGAATTTATAGTGCTTTGATGGTGGCCAAGGACTGACATGTGTGGATGAGCTTTGGCCCTCATTTGAGGCAATAACCTGCCGCCTAAATCAACCAAAAATGTGGCAAAGACCTTCAAATTTCTACCCAGATTTGCACCAAAGGTTCGTTTGTTGGCAGGGAAGGTTGAATGTGGGAGAATTTCGGGTTGGGTTAAGGAGAAAGCGAGGTTTCTTGGAGCTCCCATGGCCGCTTGTGTAGAGTAGAGAAGAGGAAGAGGATGAAGAGCAGAGAGAGGGAGAAAGGGGCTCAGGGGGTTCGCGACTGGGGGAGGAAGAAAAGGGGGGTCTCGTACGATTTTACAAAAACGCCCCTCCTCTCTCTCTCTCTTTTTTTGGTTTTGTCTCAAGCTTGCTCAAATTGACACCGCTAGTCTAACCTCAAACTTTATATTCTAAACACACATTGATAATACAATCTCTCATCGGTTACTCGTTCCTAAATATATCTAGGTTCGATTTAATAAACATCGAACTACTTCTAAGGTTAACAACCTAATCATATTCGGATTCTTATTCGATTTAGTACTTGTTAATAACCAGTGTTAACGTTTACTAAAAATCATCACAACATTCTTGAACTAATAATAATAATCTTAATAGCGATAAAAATATTCTTTTTAATAAAATTATTACTCACATAAGCACATCAATAACAATTTCACTTATATAGTCACTAAAATACGATTTTATAATGTAAAAAGGCAATACACTCAGCTTGACGAAAAATAAAGAATACGGGTATTACATTCTTTCCCCCTTAAAAAAGTTTTGTCCCCGAAAAAACTATGTTCGGTCGTACCTAAAATGTGCAAACACATAACACAATCTTCACAACTCACACTATAATCCCCCGAAATTTGATGGAAGTTTAAAGCCTGATGATTACTTGGAATGGGTTCAGGCCATGGAAAGGATCACAGAAATCAAAGGCTATTCTAGAGAAAAGGCTTTTAAGCTTGCTATCCTGAAGTTAAAACAGTATGCCTCACTTTGGTATGAGAATCTGAAGAGAACTGGGGCTTTGGAAGGCAAACCTAAGGTTAAAACTTGGGTTAAATTGAAGAAGCACATAGACAGAAGGTTCTTGCCAGCCACCTATCAGCAAGAGCTGTACCTGAAAGTTAACTTCCTTGCAACAGGGAAGCATGAAGGTTGAAGAATACATTAGGGAATTCGAGCAACTGCAGATCAGGTGTGCATTGAGGGAAGAACCTGAGCAAGCCATTACCAGGTTTCTCAAGGGCTTAAACGCTGCAATCTTAGAAAGGGTTGAGCTACAACCTTTCTGGACATTTGAAGATGCCTGCAAGTTAGCTGTTAAGGTTGAGAAACAGCTTAAATCAAGGAGGCCTTACTCTTCTGCCTTTCCTAAACCTACTGTACCAGTGAAGACGTTCAATTCTTATAAGCTAGAACCTGCCCCTAAGGATAACAAGGACAAGGGGAAAGGAAAGGTGGTTGCCAAGGACACTCCTAAGGGCCAGAAGAAATGTTTCAAGCACCATGGCTATGGTCATGTTCAGGCAGATTGTCCTAACAGAAGGGTACTCACAATCAGAGAGATTGAAGAACTAGACCACATGGAAGTAGAGGAGGATGAGGAGGAAGAATCTACTGATAAGGGTGACACTTCTTACCTACCACCTAAAGAGGGTGAGATGCTCATGATTAAAAGGGTTCTTCATGCTACTGAAGCCCCACTAGAAGCCAACCAAAGAGAGTAAATATTCCACTCCAGATGCAAGGTAGCCAATAAAACATGCAACCTGTTAAAGATGGGGGTAGCCGCACAAATGTGGCTTCTACTGAAATGGTCAGCGAACTGAACCTACACCTTGCAATGGCTTAAGAGAGGCAATGAGATAACAGTTTCCAAGCAAACTTTGGTTCCTTTTTCAATTGGTCAATATCAAGATGAGGTTTTGTGTGATGTCTTCCCAATGGATGCTTGCCACCTGCTTCTAGGCAGACCTTGGCAGTTTGATAGGGATGTCATTCACCACGGTCAATCCAACACTTATTCCTTCAAACTGAAGGGTAAGAAGATGGCATTGACCCCTTTACCCCCTAACCAAACAAATAAACCTGAAACTGGGAGGGATAAACACATGGATAGTGCCATGCTTGTCAATGAGGGAAGAGTGGAAATGGCTATTAACAAGGAAAAACCTGTGTTTGCTGTAGTTATGCTGGAATCTGCCCCTAAATCAGATCCAGCAACCCCACACCCTTCTGTTTAGCCCTTGATAGAGGAGTTTAAGGATGTTTTTCTCCAAGACTTACCCCCTGGCCTCCCTCCTACAAGGGGTATAGAGCACCAGATTGATCTAATCCCTAGAGCCCTATTACCTATCAAGCCTGCCTACAGATGCAACCCTACTAAAACGAGAGAGTTGTAAGGGCAAGTTAAAGAATTGATTGATAGGGGTTATATAAGGGAGAGCATGAGTCCATGCTCAGTCCCAGCCTTACTGGTACCAAAGAAACATGGTAGTTGGAGGATGTGTGTAGACAGTAGGGCCACCAACAACATTATAATCAAGTATAGGTATCCCGTCCCTAGACTTAATGACATGCTGGATGAGCTTCATGGTTCAAAGAACTTCTCCAAGATAGATTTAAGGAGTGGCTATCATCAGATCAGAATGAGAGAGGGGGATGAATCAAAAACTGCATTCAAGACAAAGTAAGGGCTTTATGAATGGCTTGTCATGCCATTTGGGTTATCTAATGCACCCAGCACCTTCATGAGATTGATGAATGAAGTGCTTAGGCCCTACATAGGTCTGTTTCTGGTTGTATATTTTGATGACATACTTGTGCACAGCAAGACAGAATCTTATCACATCCAGCACCTCAAGCAAGCTTTCTCCACCCTTAAAAGTCAGAAGCTATATGGGAAGTTAGAAAAATGTGAGTTCTTTACACCAAGGGTTATCTTACTTGGATATGTGGTTTCCTGTGATGGTATTCAGGTGGATGAAGCTAAGGTTGAAGCAATTAAATCCTGGCCAGTACCTACCTTAATCACTGCAGTTAGAAGTTTCCATGGGTTAGCTTCCTTCTATAGAAGATTCATCAAGGATTTTAGTATAGTCATGGCTCCTCTCACTGAATGCATGAAGAAGGGAACTGAGAATGTAGTAGCAGATGCACTCTCAAGGAGATATGCCTTGATTTCTATTTTAGGTGCAAAGCTACTAGGATTGCAGTTTATTCAGGCCTACTACCTTAGAGACCTAGCTTTTCAAGAGTTGGTGAGTAACACCCCAGCTCAAGGGCCTTATGTGATACAAGATGGATTTTTGTTCAAAGGAAACAAACTGTGTATTCTAGCATGTCCATTAAGGGACTTGTTAGTGAGAGAGGCCCATGGAGGTTCACTTGCTGGCCACTTTGGAATGAACAACACCTTGGATATTCTTAGGGAGCATTTTCATTGGCCAAAAATGAGGGAAGATGTTCATAAAGTGGTGTCTAGATGCTCTATTTGCCATAAAGCCAAGAGCTAATTCCATCAGGGCCTTTATACACCCCTTCCAGTCCCATTAAGACCTTGGGAAGATGTTTGTATGGATTTTGTTATTGCTTTACCTAGGACCCAGGGAGGTAATGACTCAGTTATGGCGGTGGTAGACAGATTCACCAAAATGGCTCATTTTGTGGCATGTCACAAAGCTGATGATGCATCTCACATTGCTGATTTGTACTTTAGAGAAATCCTTAGATTGCATGGAGTCCCCAAGACCATTGTAAGTGATAGGGACACCAAATTTGTATCACATTTTTGGAGAAGTTTGTGGCATCTGCTGGGTACTAAGCTCTTGCACAGCACTACTTGCCATCCTCAAACTAATGGCCAAACTGAGGTCACTAATAGGACCTTGTCTACCCTCCTTAGGACCATGGTCTAGAAGAATTTGAAGGAATGGGATCTTAAGCTACCTCATGCTGAGTTTGCTTACAACAGAACACCAACTAAAGCTACTAGTTGTTTCCCTTTTGAGGCATTATATGGGACCAATCCCCTAACTCCTATTAACCTTATTCCTCTCCCCACTGATTGCAAGGTTAGCTTTAAGGCTAAAAAGAGGGCTAAGGAAATGAAGAAGCTTCATGAGCAGATTAGAGTCCATATTGAGAAGGTTAATGAAGCCTATAAAATCAAGGCCAACAAGAACAGGAAAGGCATGGAGTATTAGCCTAGTGATGTTGTTTGGTTACACCTCAGGAACGAAAGGTTCCCCACCAAAAGGAAAAGTAAGCTAATGCCTAGAGGGATGGACCTTTCAAGGTTCTAGCCAAGCTGGGAGCCAATGCTCACAAACTGGAACTCCCAGGAGACATCGCTATTTCAGCCACCTTCAATGTGGGTGATCTGAGTCCCTATGTAGAGGATGAAATTGACTTTGGCGATTTGAGGGCAAATCCTCTCAAAGGAGGGGAGGATGATGCAGACCAGAGGCTAGAACAAGACTCTCATCCTAGACCAGAGAAGACTTTACTGCTCAGCCACCAATAAGGCCAATTCTGTAAGGTAATACAATTCAGTTTGGAGGCCATTTTAGGGAGGTCCTTGCTTTGCTGGACACCCTAGCATCACTGTAAGCCAAGCCAAGTCATTTTGAGGCTTAAACAGCAGCCTTAGTTCAGTTCAGTTCAAACAAAGATCAACCT
Source organism: Carnegiea gigantea (assembly GCA_029747015.1). Taxonomy (NCBI): domain Eukaryota; kingdom Viridiplantae; phylum Streptophyta; class Magnoliopsida; order Caryophyllales; family Cactaceae; genus Carnegiea; species Carnegiea gigantea. The sequence goes on from JAKOGI010000933.1 coordinate 72,199, forward strand.
GTAGTCAGCATGTTTGAGGTCATTTTGCCTGCTTCCGGTAACACATGTATGCCTAAGGAATCCAATCCCTTTTAATCAGTATCTTAACTCATTTATCAGCTCATAATTAGCTCCTAAATGATAAAGGTTACTTGATTTTTATCCTGGAATTAATTACTGGCAACAGTAGGTCAGCAGTAGGTTAGCAGCAGCAGCAGTTTAAAGGGAGAATTTTTACCCCCAACTTAGCAACTCATTTTGGCAAGTCTAAGGGCTTCAAAAGGTGTCTAAATATGTATCTAACAAGGCCCTAAAGTTATAGATTCAAATCCTTTAGCATCAGCTTTTAACCAGTATCAGAAAGCAAGAAAAACCCTTTTATCCTTTGGATTTCAGTGTGCCGTACTTGCTGGCAGGCCGGGTTAGCTCAATGTAATCTACTATAAATCTCCTCCCAATACCATCATTAGCAAGTACCTTGATGCTATTAAGGGTTGACACCTCAGTAATGAAGATAAGCAAGGGGTTTAGGTGTCAAGAATCCAGCCTGTTGCTGTTTTAAGCTAGTTTAGTTCAAATCTGTTTTCCTATTTTGGCTAGAATCAGTTATGGCCACTGATCCTTTGATTGTAACCGAGTATTTAAGGCTTGTCTCCACTTGTAATACTCAGATTATGATTAATGCAATACTCCCTTTGCTGGTTCAAGCAAAAACCTCTCAAAATCTCTCTAACTTTAGCCTGTTCGGGTGGTGTTGAGAGTGATTCTTTATCTAACTCCTAGTGCATTATGCTTTAAGGGGCATAGTGGTGAATCCTGCAGTTCTGGTTGGTGGAAATACTTCCTTTAGGCCAGTTCATATCTTCCATATTGAGTTGCTAGCTTTGACAACAATTCAGGCCTGCAAGACTCAGTATACATCACATATGGAGTTAGGCTCTTCACAACTTAAGTTTGATCCGTAGAAGAAACAATAGCAATGGTTAAGTTTAGTTCCTATGTTTGGCTTACTTCATAATTTGTAGCCAAACCTTTCATTACATGGCACTTATCTTATAGCATTTGTTTCCTCTTGCTCGGAGCTCCTTCTTAGTGAAATAAGGGCCCACCTAAAAAGACAACTAAAGTCATTATTAGTTCTTTAGTTTTTCCTATTTCTTGATTTGTGGCTACTGCTTTCATTGCATTGCACTTGTTTTAGGTGGATTGATTTCACTTGATGAGATGTCCTTGTTCGTGAATGTGGCGACCCAAAAGAAAAGACAACTAGAATTAAAGTTGGTTTTTATGTTTTGGTCAGTTCTTAATCTATATAGCCACATCTTTCATTCCATTGCGCTCATTTTAGTGCATTTATTTCCATTGTTGGGAGCTGTTTGTGAGTCAAATTGAAATTAGAAAAGAAAAGACAACTAGAGCCAAAGTTAGCTCATAAGTTTGGTTGGTTTCTGTATTTGTAGCCACACCTTTTGTTCCCTTGGACTTATTTTATGGAATTTGTTTCCTTTTTACGGGAGCTCTTCGTGGGGGGAAATGAAGCCACAAATGAAAAAATCACTAGAGCTATAATCAGTTCCCATGTTTGGCTTACTGCTTTATTTATAGCCATGTCTTTCGTTGCCTTGCACTTATTGTACGACATTTGTTTTCTCTTGGTGCAAACTCCTCGCAGGTGAAATTTAAGCCCTAATAAAAAGACAAATGGAGTTAAAGTTAGTTCTTATATTTGACTTAGTTCTATACTTATAGCCACATGCTTCGTTCCATTGCACAGATTTTAGGGCACTTGCTTCCACCTTGTGGGAATACTTTACGCATGAAATTGGAACCCCCAAAGAAAAGACAAGTAGTGTAAAAGTTAGTTCTTAGGTTTGGCTAGTTTATTTATCTGTGGCCACCCCTTTCGATCACTTGCACTTATTTCAGGGCATTCATTCTTGCTTGGTAGGACATCTTTATCCGTGAAAATGGAACCTTAGATGAAAGCATAACTAGAGTTAAAGTTAGTTCCCAAGTTTAGCTTACTTCTTGATTTGTAGCCATGACTTTTGTTTCTTTGAACCCATTTTACGATATTTTTTTCCGCTTGACAGGGCTCTTTGTGGATGAAGTTAGTGCCCCAAATGAGCGAAGTTTAGACTCAAATTTAGTTCTTACGTTCGGCCAGTTTGTTTATTCACAACCACACCTTTTGTTTCCTTGCACTAGTTCTAAGTCGTTTATTTTCTGTTTATAAGAGCTCTTTAGGGATAAAATTGCAGTAGAAATGAAAAGGAAATTAGTTTTAAAGCCAGTTTTGTGTTTGGTTTAGTTTATTATTTATAGCCGAGCCCCTTGGGGTTTACTTGTAGCCATCTCTACCCATAAGACTGAGTGACGCATATGGAGGTGGGCTCTTCCCAGGTGAGGTTTGAGCCGCGAAAAAGAAGAAAGTTATAGTTGTGTTTAGTTCCTAAGTTTGGCTTACTGCTTGATTCGCAGCCTAACCTAGTTCCTAAGTTTGGGTTACTTCTTGATTCGTAGCCTAACCTTTCATTACATGGCACTCATCTTAATTTGTACTTTCTCGAAGCTCTTTATGAGTGAAATAAGGGCCTACCTGAAAAGACAACTAGAGTTATTATTAGTTCTTTAGTTTGGCCTGGTTCTTGATTTTTAGCTACCGCTTTCATTACGTTGAACCTATTTTAGGTGATTCGATTTTTCTTGATGAGAGCTCCTTGTGATTGAAATTGTGGACCCAAATGAAAAGATAATAGAGTTAAAGTTAATGGTTATGTTTGGGTTAGTTGTTGTTCTATATAGCCACATCTTTCATTCAATTGCACTCATTTTAGAGCATTTGTTTTCATTAGTGGGAGCTTTTTATGAGTTAAATTGGAATCAGAAAAGAAAAGGCAACTAGAGTTAAAGTTAGTTCGTATCTTTGGCCATTTTCTTATTTGTAGCCATGCCTTTCGTTCTCTTGAAGTTGTTCTGGGACATTCGTTCTCTCCTTGTGGGAGCTCTTCTTTCGAATGAAATTAGAGCGCCAAATGAAATGATAGCTACAGCTATAATGATTTCTTCAGCTTGGCCCAGTTCTTGATTTGTGGCTGCCGCTTTCATTCTGCGGCACTTGTTTTAGGTAATTTCATTTCACTCGGTGAGGGCTCTTTGTAGAATGAAGTTGGAGCTCCAAATGAGAAGACAACTACATCGAAGCTTAGTTCTTAAGTTTGGCGTAGTTCTTTATCTATAGCCACACCTTTCATTTCATTGCACCCATTTTAGAGCATTTGTTTCCATTAGGGGAGAGCTTTTTTTAAGTCAAATTGGAACCTGAAAAGTAATGGAAATTAAAGTTAGCACATAAGTTTGGCTAGTTTCTTTATGTGCAGCTACACCTATCATTCCCTTGCCCTTATTTTAGGGAATTTGTTTCCTTTTTATGGGAGCTCTTCATTGGGAAATTCAGGCCCCAAATGAAAAGACAACTACAGTTATAGTTAGTTATTATTTTTGGCTAACTTCTTAATTTATAGCCATATCTTTCATTCCCTTGCAGTCCTTGCATGGCATTTGTTTTCTCTTGGTGTGAATCAGTGCAAGCGAAATTTAGGCCCTAATGAAAAGATAGCTAGAGTTAAAGTGAGTTCTTATGTTTGAATTAGTTCTATACTTATAGCATACATTACGTTCCATTGCATAGATTTTTGGGCACTTCTTTCCACTTGGTGGGAATGCTTTGGGTGTGAAATTGGAACCCCCAAAGAAAAGACAACTAGTCTAAAAGTTAGTTCTTAAGTTTTGGTTGCTTGTTTATCTGGACCCACACCTTTCATTTGCTTGCACTTATTTCAGGGCATTCATTTTCTATTGATAGGAGGTCTTCATAGGTGAAAATGGAACCCCCAAGTGAAAGCACAACTGAAGTTAATATTAGTACTGAAGTTTGGCTTATTTCTTGATTTGTAGCCCTATCTTTTGTTTCCTTGCACTCATTTTAGGATATTTGTTTCCGCTTGGTTGACCTCTTTGTGGGCAAAGTTAATGCCTCAAATAAGTAAAGCAGTTACATTCACAACTAGTTCTTATGTTTTGCAAGTTTGTTTATTCGCAACCGTACCTTTTGTTCCCTTATACTGGTTCTAGGTCATTTGTTTTCTCTTGATAAAAGCTCGTTGTTTATAAAATTACAGTCGAAATGAAAAGAAGACAAGTTTTAAAGCTAGTTTTGTTTTCGGTTTACTTTATCATTTATAGGCAAGGCTTTCACTGTTTATATGTAGCTATATATATTTACAAGAGTGAATGACCCACATGAGGGTTGGCTCTTCCTAGGTGAAGTTTGATCTGTAAAAGAGAAGACAGCAATGGTTAAGTTTAGCTCCTATGTTTGGCTTACTTCTTGATTTATAGCCAAACCTTTCATTACTTAGAACTCATCTTAGGGCATTTGTTTCCCCTCGCTCGTAGCTATTTGTGGGTGAAATAAGGGCCCATATAAAAAGACAACTAGAGTTATTGTTAGTTCATTAGTTTGGCCTGGATCTTGATTTGTGGTTACTGCCTTCATTGCATTGCATTTGTTTTAGGTAATTTGATTTCTCTCGATGAGAGCTCCTTATGAGTAAAATTGGGGACCCAAATGAAAAGATAACTAGATTTAAAGTTAGTTGTTATGTTTGGATTCATTCCTGATCTATATAACCACATCTTTCATTCCGTTGCACTCATTTTAAAGCATTTGTTTCCATTAGTGGGAGCTTTTCTTAAGTCAAATTTGAACTCGGAAAAAAAAAAGACAATAAGAGTTAAAGTTAGTTCATGAGTTTGATTGGATACTTTATTTTTAGTCACACCTTTCGTTCCCTTGCCCTTATTTTAGGAAATTTATTTTATTTTTATAGAAGCTCTTCATGGGGGAAATTGGAGCCTCAAGTAAAAAGATAACTAGAGCTATAGTTAGCTGCTATGTTTGGCTTGCTTCTTTATTTACAGCCATGTCTTTCGTTCCCTTGCACTCATTGTACCGCATTTGTCTCCCCTTGGCGCGAACTCCTTTCAAGTCAAATTAAGCCCTAATGAAAGATAACTAGAGTTAATGTGAGTTCTTATGTTTGATAAATTTCTATACTTATAGCCACATGTTTTATTCTGTTGCATAGATATTAGGGCACTTGTATCCCCTTGGTGGGAATACTTTATGCGTGAGATTGGAACCCCCAAAGAAAGGACAACTATTGTAAAAGTTAGTCCTTAAGTTTGGCTAGTTTACATATCTGTAGCCACTCCTTTTGTTTGCTTGAACCTATTTTAGGGCATTCATCTTCTATTGGCATGAGGTCATCATGGGTGAAAATGGAGCCTCAAATGAAAGCACAACTAGAACCAAAGCTAGTTCTCAAGTTTGGCTTACTTCTTGATTTGTCGCCATGTCTTTTATTTCCTTGCACCCATTTTAGGATATTTTTTTCTGCATGATGGAGCTCTTTGTGGGTGAAGTTAATCCCCCAAATGAGCAAACAATTAGATTCCAATTTAGTTCTCATGTTCGTCTAGTTTGTTTATTCGCAACTACACCTTTTATTTCCTTGTACTGGTTCTACGTCGCTTGTTTTCTCTTGATAAGATCTCTTTAGGAACAAAATTGTAGTCGAAATGAAAAGAAAACTATTTTTAAAACTAGTTTTGTGTTTGGTTTTGTTGATTATTTATAGCCAAGCATTTCAGTGTTTATTTTTATAGCGATATCTATTCGTAAGACTGAGTGACCTATATGGCAGTGGGCTCTTCCCAGGTGAAGTTTGACCTATAAAAGAGAAGAAAGCTATGGCTAGGTTTAGTTCCTAATTTTGGTTTACTTCTTGATTTGTGTCCCAATCTTTCATTACATGGCACTCAGCTTATTCGTTTCCTCTTGTGTGAAGCTCTTTTTGGATGACATACGGGCCCACATGCAATGATAACTAGAGCTATTACTAGTTCTTTTGTTTGGCGCAATTCTTGATTTGTGACTACCGCTTCATTCCATTGCACTTGTTTTCAGTTATTTGTTTTCATTCGATGACAGCTCTTTGTCAGGCAAAATTGGAGCTGCAAATGAAAAGATAACTATAGTGAAACTTAGTTCTTAAGTTTTGCCTAGTTCTTGATCTATAACCACACCTTTAATTTCATTGCACTCATTTTAGAGCATTTGTTTCCATTTTAGGGGAGGGGGGGCCTTTTGTAAATCAAATTGGAATCGAAAATAAAATGCAATTGGAGTAAAAGTTAGTTCGTATGTTTGGCTAGTTCCTTTATTTGTAGCCACACCTTTCATCCCCTTGCCCTTATTTAGTTCTCATGTTTGGCTTACTTCTTGATTTATGGCCTTGTCTTTCTTTCCCTTGCACTCATTTTATGGCATTTGTTTTCCCTTGGTATGAACTCTTTGCAGGTGAAATTTAAGCCTCAATGAAAAGATAACGAGAGTTAAAGTGGGTTCTTATGTGTGGCTTAGTTCTATACTTATAGACACGTATTTCGTTCCATTGCACAAATATCAGGGCACTTGTTTCTGCTTGGTGGGAATACTTTGTGCATGAAATTGGAACCCCTATAGAAAAGACAACTAGCATAAAAGTTGGTTCCTAAATTTGCGTAGTTTATTAATCTATAGCTAGACCTTTCATTCACTTGCACTTATTTCTGGGCATTCATTTTCTCTGGGTAGTAGGTCTTTATGGGAGAAAATGGAGCCTCAAATGAAAGCACAACTAGAGTTAAAGTTTGTTCTAAATGGCTTACTTCTTGCTTTTATGTCTTCGGTTTCGTTGCATCGATTTTGGGATTTTTTTTTTACGCTTAATAGAGCTATTTATGGGTGAAGTCAGTGCCCTAAATAAGTGAACAATTAGGTTCAAATTTACTTCTTACATTCGTCCACTTTGTTTATTCACAACCGCACTTTTATTTCCGCTAGGTCGTTTGTTTTCTCTAGATAAGAGCTCTTTGGTGACAAAATTGTAGTCAAAATGGAAAGAAAACTAGTTTTATGTTTGGTTTTGTTTGTTATTTATAGCCAAGTCTTTTAGTGTTTATTTGTAGCCATATTTATTCATAAGAGTGAGTGACCCATATGGAGGTGGGCTCTTCTTAGGTTAAGTTTGATCTGTAGAAGAAATAACAGCAATGGTTAAGTTTAGTTCCTATGTTTGGCTTGCTTCTTGAATTGTAGTCAAACCTTTCATTACATGGCACTTACCTTAGGGCACTTATTTCCCCTTGCTCGGGGTTTTTTGTTAGTGAAATAAGGGCCCACATGAAAAGACAACTAGAGTTATTATTAGTTCTTTAGTTTGGCCTGTTTCTTGATTTATGGCTACTGCTTTCATTGCGTTGCACTTGTTTTAGGTGAATTGATTTCTCTTGGTGAGAGCTCCATGTTGTTGAATGTGTGGGCCCAAAGGAAAAGACGACAAGAGTTAAAGCTGGTTTTTATGTTTTGGTCAGCTCTTGATCTATATAGCCACATCTTCCATTCTATTGCGCTAATTTTAGCGCAAGTGTTTCAATTGGCGGGAGCTGTTTCTGAGTCAAATTGGAATCAGAAAGGAAAAGACAACTAGAGTCAAAGTTAGTTCGTAAGTTTGGCTAGTTTCTGTATTTGTGGCCACACCTTTCGTTCCCTTGAGCTTATTTAAGGAAATTTGTTTCCTCTTTATGTGAGCTCTTCGTGGAGGAAAATGGAGCCCCAAATGAAAAGATAACTAGAGCTATAGTTAGTTCTCATGTTTGGCTTACTTTGTTATTTATAGTCATATTTTCGTTCCCTTGCACTCTTTATATGACATTTGTTTCCCGTTAGTGCGAACTCCTAGAAGGTGAAATTTAAGCCCTAATGAAAAGACAACTGGAGTTAAAGTTAGTTCTTTTGTTTGATTTAGTTCTATACTTATAGCGACATGCTTCGTTCCATTGCATAGATTTTAGGGCACTTGCTTCCACCTTGTGGGAATGCATTCCGCGTGAAATTGGAACCCCCAAAGAAACGGCAAGTCGTGTGAGAGTTAGTTCTTAGGTTTAGCTAGTTTATTTATCTATAGCTACCCCTTTTGGTCACTTGCACTTATTTTAGGGCATTCATTCTCGCTTGGTAGGAGTTCTTTATGCGTGAAAATAGAGCCTCAGATGAAAGCACAACTAGAGTTAAAGTTAGTTCCCATGTTTGACTTACTTGTTGATCTGTGCCGATGACTTTTGTTTCCTTGAACCATTTTAGGATATTTTCTATCGCTTGATGGGGGTCTTTATGGAAAAAGTTCGTGCTCGAAATGAGCAAACAATTAGTTTCCAATTTGGTTCTTACGTTCGGTCAGTTTGTTTATTCGTAACCACAACTTTTGTTCCCTTGTACTAGTTCTAAGTCATTTGTTTTCTCTTGATAAGAACTCTTTGAGGACAAAATTGCAGTCAAAATGAAAAGGAAATTAGTTTTAAAGCCAGTTTTGTGTTTCATTTAGTTTATTATTTGTAGCCAAGCCCTTTGGTGGTTATTTACAGCCATCTCTACCCATAAGAGTGAGTGACGCATATGGAGGTAGGCTCTTCCTAGGTGAGGTTTGAGCTACGAAAAAGAAGAAAGTTATAGTTATGTTTGGTTCCTCAGTTTGGCTCACTTCTTAATTTGTAGCCCACCCTTTCATTACATAGCACTCATCTTAATTTCTACTTTCTCGAAGCTCTTTGTGGGTGAAATAAGAGCCCTCATGAAAAGACAACTAGAGTTATTATAAGTTCTTTACTTTGGCCTAGTTCTTGATTTATGACAGCTGCTTTCATTACGTTGAACCTATTTTTGGTGATTTGATTTTTCTTGATGAGAGGTCCTTGTGAGTGAAATTACGGACCCAAATGAAAAGACAATAGAGTTAAAGTTAGTTGTTATGTTTGGGTTAGTTCTTGATCTATATAGCTACATCTTTCATTCAATTGCACTCATTTTAGAGCATTTGCTTTCATTAGCGGGAGCTTTTATGAGTCAAATTGGAATCGGAAAAGAAAAGGCAACTAGAGTTGAAGTTACTTTGTATGTTTGGCCAATTTCTTTATTTGTAGCCACACCTTTCATTCCCTTAAACTTGTTCTAGGACATTCGTTCCCTCCTGGTGGGAGCTCTTCTTTCAAATGAAATTAGAGAGCTAAATAAAATGACAACTACAGCTATAACGATTTCTTCAGTTTGGCCCAATTCTTGATTTGTGGCTACCGCTTTCATTCCACACACTTGTTTTAGGTAATTTCATTTCACGCGGTGAGGGCCCCTTTGTAGGGTGAAATTGGAGCTCCAAATGAAAAGACAACTACATTGAAGCTTAGTTCTTAAGTTTGGCATAGTTCTTGATCTATAGCCACACCTTTCATTTCGTTGCACTCATTTTAGAGCATTTGTTTCCATTAGGGGAGAGCTTTTTGTAAGTCAAATTGGAACCTGAAAAGAATAGGCAATTAGAGTTAAAGTTAGTTCATAAGTTTGGCTAGTTTCTTTATGTGTAGCTACACCTATCGTTCCCTTGCTCTTATTTTAGGGGATTTGTTTTCTTTTTATGGGAGCTATTCATTGGGGAAATTTAGGCCCCAAATGAAAAGACAACTAGAGTTATAGTTAGTTGTTATTTTTGGCTGACTTCTTAATTTATGGCCATATCTTTCGTTCCCTTTCCATCTTTGTATGGCGTTTGTTTCTCCTTGGTGCGAACTCATTGTAAGCGAAATTTAGGCCCTAAAGAAAAGATGGCTAGAGTTAAACTGAGTTCTTATGTTTGAATTAGTTATATACTTATAGCATACGTCACGTTCCTTTACGCAAATTTTTTGGCACTTGTTGCCACTTGGTGGGAATGCTTTGTGCCTGAAATTGGAAGCCCCAAAGAAAAGACAACTAGTCTAAAAGTTAGTTCTTAAGTTTTGCTTGCTTGTTTATCTATAGCCACACCTTTCGTTAGACTGCATTTATTTTAGGGCATTCATTTTCTCTTGGTAGGAGGTCTTCATAGGTGAAAATGGAGCCCCAAATGAAAGCACGACTAAAGTTAATGTTAGTTCTGAAGTTAGGCTTGTATCTTAATTTACAGCCCTATCTTTTGTTTCCTTGCACTCATTTTAGGATATTTGTTTCCGCTTGGTTGACCTCTTTGGGGGCAAAGTTAGTTCCCCAAATGATTAAACAATTACATTCAAAGTTAGCTCTTATGTTCGGCAAGTTTGTTTATTCACAATTGTACCTTTTGTTCCCTTGTGTTGGTTCTAAGTCATTTGTTTTCTCTTGTTAAAAGCTCGTTGTTTATAAAATTGCAGTTAAAATGAAAAGAAGACAAGTTTTAAAGCTAGTTTTGTGTTCGATTTAGTTTATTATTTATAGTCAAGCATTTCATTGTTTATACGTAGCTATATATATTTATAAGAGTGAATGACCCATATGGGGGTTGGCTCTTCCTAGGTGAAGTTTGATATGCAAAAGAAAAGACAACAATGGTTAAGTTTAGCTCCTATGTTTGGCTTACTTCTTGATTTGTAGCCAAACCTTTCATTACTTAGCGCTCATCTTAGGGTATTTGTTTCCTCTCGCTCGTAGCTCTTCGCGGGGGAAATAAGGGCCCACATGAAAAGACTACTAGAGTTATTGTTAGTTCTTTTGTTTGGCCTGGATCTTGATTTGTGGTTACCGCCTTCATTACATTGCACTTGTTTTAGGTAATTTGATTTCTCTCGATGAGAGCTCCTTATAAGTAAAATTAGGGACCTAAATGAAAAGACAACCAGATTCAAAGTTAGTTGTTATGTTTGGATTAGCACTTGATCTATAAGACCACATCTTTCATTCCATTGCACTCACTTTAAAGCATTTGTTTCCATTGGTGGGAGCTTTTTTTAAGTCAAATTGGAACCCTAATAAAAAAAAGACAATTAGAGTTAAAGCTAGTTCATAAGTTTGGCTGGCTACTTTATTTTTAGTCACATCTTTCATTCCGTTACCCTTATTTTAGGAATTTTGTTTTATTTTTGTGGGGGCTCTTCATGGTGGAAAATTAGAGCCCTAAATAAAAAGATAACTGGAGCTATAGTTAGCTCCCATGTTTGGCTTCCTTCTTTATTTGTAGCCATGTCTTTTGTTCCCTTGCACTCATTGTACTGCATTTGTCTCCCCTTGGTGCGAACTCCATTCAAGTCTTTAAAGTGGGTTCTTATGTTTGACAAAGTTCTATACTTACAGCCACACATTCCATTCCATTACGTAGATTTTAGGGCACTTGTATCCCCTTGATGGGAATACTTTATGCGTGAGATTGGGTATTATAAAAGTTAGTCCTTAAGTTTGGCTAGTCTATTTATTTATAGCCACTCCTTTTGTTCGCTTGCACTTATTTTAGGGTATTCACTTTCTATTGGCATGAGGTCTTCATGGGTGAAAATGGAGCCTCAATTGAAAGCACAACTAGAACCAAAGTTAGTTCTCAAGTTTGGCTTACTTCTTGATTTGTATGCATGTCTTCTATTTCCTTGCACCCATTTTAGGAATTTTTTTTTTCTACATAATGCAGCTCTTTGTGGGTGAAGTTAGTCCCCGAAATGAGCAAACAACTCGATTCTAATTTAGTTTTTATGTTCATCACCTTTTGTTTCCTTGTACTTGTTCTAGGTCATTTGTTTTCTCCTGATAAGAGCTCTTTGGGAACAAAATTGTAGTCAAAATGAAAACAAAGATTTTTTTAAAGCCAGTTTTATGTTTGGTTTTATTGATTATTTATAGCCAAGCATTTTAGTGTTTATTTTTGTAGCCATATCTAATCATAAGAGTGAGTGACCTATATGGCGGTGGGCTCTTCCCAGGTGAAGTTTGGGCTATAAAAGAGAAGAAAGTTATGGCTAGGTTTAGTTTCTAAGTTTTGCTTACTTCTTGATTTGTATCCCAACCTTTCATTACATGGCACTCATCTTATTCGTTTCCTCTTGCGCGAAGCTCTTTTTGGATGACATGAGGGCCCACATGCAAAGACAACTAGAGCTATTACTAGTTCTTTAGTTTGGCCCAATTCTTGACTTGTGGCCACTGCTTCATTTCATTGCACTTGTTTTAGGTAATTTGTTTTCACTCGATGACAGCTCTTTGTCAGGTGAAATTGGAGGTCCAAATGAAAAGACAACTATAGTGAGACTTAGTTCTTAAGTCTTGGTTAGTTCTTGATCTATAACCACACCTTTGACTTCATTACACTCATTTTAGAGCATTTGTTTCCATTTGGGATGGGGGGGCCTTTCACAAGTTAAAGTGGAATCGAAAATAAAATGCAAATGGAGTTAAAGTTAGTTTATATGTTTGGCTAGTTCCTTTATTTATAGCCACACCTTTCGTCCCTGTGCCCTTATTTAGTTCTCATGTTTGGCTTACTTCTTGATTTATGGCCTTGCCTTTCTTTCCCTTGCACTCATTGTATGTCATTTGTTTCCCCTTGGTGTGAACTCCTTGCAGGTGAACTTTAAGCCCTAATGAAAAGATAACGAAAGTTAAAGTGGGTTCTTATGTTTGGCTTAGTTCTATACTTACAGCCACACATTTTGTTCCATTACACATATATCAGGGCACTTGTTTCTACGTGGTGGGAATACTTTGTGAATGAAATTGGAACCCCTACAGAAAGGACAACTAGTGTAAAAGTTAGTTCCTAAGTTTGTATAGTTTATCAATCTGTAGCCACACCTTTCGTTCACTTGCACTTATTTCAAGGCATTAATTTTCTCTGGGTAGTAGGTCTTTATGGGTGAAAATGGAGCCTCAAATGAAAGCACAACTAGAGTTCAGGTTAGTTCTCAAGTTGGCTTACTTCTTGATTTTATGTCTTTGGTTTCCTTGCACCAAATTTTGGGATATTTTTCTTTATGCTTCATAGAGCTATTTATCAGTGAAGTTAGTTCCCCAAATGAGCAAACAATTACGTTCAAATTTAGTTCTTATATTCGTCCAATTTGTTTATTCGCAACCACACTTTTTGTTTCCGCTAGGTCATTTGTTTTCTCTAGATAAGAGCTCTTTGGTGACAAAATTGTAGTCAAAATGAAAAGAAAACCAGTTTTAAAGCTAGTTTTGTGTTTGGTTTTGTTTATTATTTATAGCCAAGCCTTTTAGTGTTTATTTGTAGCCATACTTATTTATAAGAGTGAGTGACCCATATGGAGGTGGGCTCTTCAGAGGCTAAGTTTGATCCGTGTAAGAAACGACAGCAATGGTTAAGTTTAGTTCCTATGTTTGGCTTACTTCTTTATTTGTAGTCAAACCTTTCATTACATGGCACTTATCTTGGGGCATTTGTTTCCCCTTGCTCGGAGCTCTTTGTTAGTGAAATAAGGGCCCATATGAAAACACAACTAGAGTTATTATTAGTTCTTTAGTTTAGCCTGTTTCTTAATTTATGGCTACTGCTTTCATTGCATTGCACTTATTTTAGGTGAATTGATTTCTCTTGATGAGAGCTCCGTGTTGGTGAATGTGGGGACCCAAAGAAAAAGACAGCCAGAGCCAGACTTGGTTTTTATGTTTCGGTCAGCTCTTGATTTATATAGCCACATCTTTCATTCCATTGCGCTCATTTTAGCACATTTGTTTCAATTGGTGGGAGCTGTTTCTGAGTCAAATTGGAATCTGAGACGAAAAGATAACTAGGGTCAACATTAGTTCGTAAGTTTGGCTAGTTTCTGTATCTGTGGCCACACCTTTCGTTCCCATGAGCTTATTTTAGGAAATTTGCTTCCTTCTTATGGGAGCTCTTCGTGAGGGAAAATAGGGCCCCAAATGAAAAGATAACTAGAGCTATGGTTAGTTCTCATGTTTGGCTTACTTTGTTATTTATAACCATGTCTTTCGTTCCCTTGCACTCATTGTATGACATTTGTTTCCCATTGGTGCGAACTCCTTGCAGATGAAATTTAAGCCCCAATGAAAAGACAACTGGAGTAAAAGTTAGTTTTTATATTTGATTTAGTTATGTACTCATAGCGACACGCTTCATTCCATTGCACAGATTTTAGAGCACTTGCTTCCAACTTGTGGGAATACATTCTGCATGAAATTAGAACCCCCAAAGAAACAACAAGGAGTGTAAAAGCTAGTTCTTAGGTTTGGCTAGTTTATTTATCTGTAGCCAACCCTTTTAATCACTTGCACTTATTTTAGGGCATTCATTCTTGCTTGGTAGGAGTTCTTTATGCATGACAATGGAGCCTTAGATGAAAGCACAACTAGAGTTAAAGTTAGTTCCCATGGTTGGCTTGCTTCTTGATCTATAGCGATGACTTTTATTTCCTTGAACCATTTTAGGATATTTTTTTCGCTTGATGGGGCTCTTTGTGGATGAAGTTTGTGCCCCGAATGAGCAAACAATTGGATTCCAATTTAGTTCTTAGGTTTGGCTAGTTTGTTTATTCGTAACCACACCTTTTGTTCCCTTGTACTAGTTCTGAGTCGTTTGTTTTGTCTTGATAAGAGCTCTTTGGGGACAAAATTGCAGTGGAAATGAAAAGGAAACTAGTTTTAAAGCTAGTTTTGTGTTTGGTTTATTTTATTATTTATAGCCATGCCCTTTGTGGTATGTTTGCAGCCATCTCTACCCATAAGAGTGAGTGACGCATATGAAAGTGGGCTCTTCCCAGGTGAGGTTTGAGCTGCGAAAGAGAAGAAAGTCATAGTTAAATTTAGTTCCTGAGATTGGCCTACTTCTGGATTTGTAGCCATTACATGGCACTCATCTCATTTATTTATGCTTTCTCGAAGCTCTTTGTGGGTGATATAAGGGCCTATATGAAAAGACAACTAGACTTACTATTAGTTCTTTAGTTTGGCCTAGTTCTTGATTTGTTGCTACCGCTTCCATTACATTGAACTTGTTTTAGGTGATATGATTTTTCCTTGTGAGAGATCCTTATGAGTGAAATTGGGGACCCAAATCAAAAGACAACTAGAGTTAAAGTTAGTTGTTATCTTTGGGTTAGTTATTGATCTATATAGCCACACCTTTCATTCAATTGCACTCATTTTAGCGCATTTGTTTCCATTAGTGAGAGTTTTTTGTGAGTCAAATTAGAATCGGAAAAGAAAAGGCAACCAGAGTTAAAGTTAGTTCATAAGTTTAGCAAGTTTCTTTATTTGTAGCCACACCTTTCGTTCCCTTAAACGTATTTTTGGACATTCGTTCTGTCCTTGTAGGAGCTCTTCTTTTGAGTGAATTAAGAGCACCAAATGAAATGACAACTACGGCTACAATGATTTCTTTAGTTTGGCCCAATCCTTGATTTGTGGCTAACGCTTTCATTCCACGACACTTGTTTTAGGTAATTTCATTTCACTCAATGAGGGCCCTTTATAGGGTGAAATTGGAGCTCCAAATGAAAAGACAACTACATTGAAGCTTAGTTCTTAAGTTTGGGTTAGTTCTTGATCTATAGCCATCCCTCTCATTTAAACGCACTAATTTTTGAGCATTTGTTTTCATTTGGGGGAGCTTTTTGTAAGCCAAACTGGAACCCGAAAAGAAAAGGCTATTAGAGTTAAAGTCAGTTCATAAGTTTGGCTGGTTTCTTTATATGTAGCTACACCATATCTTTCATTCCCTTGCACTCTTTGTGTGGCATTTGTTTCCTCTTAGTGCGAACTCATTGCGGGCGAAATTTAGGCCCATGAAAAGATAGCTAGAGTTAAAGTAAATTCTTATGTTTGACTTAGTTCTATACTTATAGCATCTGATACGTTCTATTACATAGATTTTTGGGCACTTGTTTCCACTTGGTGGGAATGCTTTTTGCGTGAAATTGGAACCCCCAAAGAAAAGGCAACTCGTCTAAAAGTTAGTTCCTAAGTTTTACTTGTTTGTTTATCTACAGCCACACCTTTCATTTGCTTGTGCTTATTTCAGGGCATTCATTTTCTCTTGGTAGGAGGTCTTCACAGGTAAAAATGGAGCCCCAAATGAAAGCACAACTAAAGTTAAAGTTCGTTGTTTAGTTTGGCTTATTTCTTAATTTGTAGCTTTATCTTTTGCTTTCTTGCACTCATTTTAGGACATTTGTTTCTGCTTGGTTGAGCTCTTTGTGGGTGAAGTTAGTGCCCCAAATGAGTGAACAATTACATTCAAAGTTAGTTCTTACATTCGGCAAGTTTGCTTACTCGTAACCGTACCTTTTGTTCTCTTGCACTGGTTCTAGGTCGTTTGTTTTCTCTTGATAAGAGCTCATTATTGGCCAAATTACTATTGAAATGAGACGAGGACAAGTTTTAAAGCCAGTTTCGTTTTTTGTTTAGTTCATTATTTATAGGCAAGCCTTTCATTGTTTATTTGTAGCCATATCTATTCATAAGAGTGGGTGCCCATATGGGGGTCGACTCTTCCTAGGTGAAGTTTGATCTGCACAAGAAAAGATAGAAATGGTTAAGTTTAGCTCCTATGTTTGCCTTTCTTCTCGATTTGTAGCCAAACCTTTCGTTACGCAGCGCTCATCTTAGGGCATTTGTTTCCTATTGCTCGGAGCTTATTGTGGGTGAAACAAGGGCCCACATGAAAAGACAGCTAGAGTAATTATTAGTTCTTTAGTTTGGCCTGGATCTTGATTTGTGGCTACTGCCTTCATTACATTGCACTTGCTTTAGGTAGTTTGATTTCTCTCGATGAGAGCTCCTTATAAGCGAAATTGGAACCCGAAAGGAAAGAGAACTGGACTTAAAGGTGTTTTGTTTGGGTTAGTTCTTGATGTATATAGCCACATCTTTCATTCCATAGCATTCATTTTAGAGCATTTGTTTCCATTGGTGAGAGCTTTTTATGAGTCAAATTGGAATCAAAAAAGATAAGACAACTAGAGTTAATGCTAGTTTCTAAGTTAGGCTAGTTTTTATATTTGCCGCCGCACCTTTCGTTCCCCTGAACTTATTTTAGGACATTTGTTCTCGTTTAGTGGGAGCTCTTCTTTTCAGTTAAATCAGAGCACCAAATAAAATGACAACTAGAGCAATTATTAGTTCTTTAGTTTGGCCCAATTCTTGATTTATGGCTGCCACTTTCATTCTATTGCACTTGCTATAGGTAACTTAATTTAACCCGATGCGAGCTCTTTATGGCGTGAAATTTGAACTCCAATTGAAAAGATAACTACGGTGAAGCTTAGTTCTTAAGTTTCAGTTGGTTCTCGACCTGTGGCCACACCTTTCATTTCATTACACTCATGTTAGAGCATTTGTTTCCATTTGGGGGGAGCTTTTTATAAGTCAAATTGGAACCCGAAAGAAAAAGCCAATTGGAGATAAAGTTAGTTCGTAAATTTGGCTAGTTTCTTTATTTATAGCCACACCTTTCATTCCCCTGCCCTTATTTTAGGGAATTTGCTTTCTTTTTATGAAAGCTCTTCGTGGGGGAAATTGGAGCCCCAAATAAAAAGATAACTATACTTATAGTTAGTTCTCGTGTATGGCTTACTTCTTGATTCATAGCCTTTTCATTCATTCCCTTACACTCGGTGCATGGCATTTATTTCCCCTTGGTGCGAACTCCTTGCAGGTGAAATTTAGGCCCTAATAAAAAGACGACTAGAGTTAAAGAGGGTTCTTATGTTTCACTTAGTTCTATACTTATAGCCACATGTTCGATTCCATTGCACAGATTTTAGGGCACTTGTTTCCACTTGATGTGAGTACTTTGTGCGTGAAATTGGATCACCCAAAGAAAAGACTACTAGAGTTAAAGTTAGTTCTTAAGTTTGGCTAGTTTATTTATATGTGGCTACACATTTTTGTTCGCTTGCACTTATTTTAGGGAATTTATTTTCTATATGTAAGAGGTATTTATGGGTGAAAATGGAAGCTCGAAATGAAATCATAACTAGAGTTAAAGTTAGTTCTCAAGTCTGGCTTACTTCTCGAATTGTAGCCATATCTTTTTTTTCCTTGCACTCATTTTAGGATATTTGTCTTCACTTGGTGGAGCTCTTTGTGGGTGAAGTTGGTGCCCCAAATTAGCGAACAATTAGATTCAAAGTTAGTTCTTATGTTCGGCCAGCATTGTTTATTTATAACCACACCTTTTGTTCGCTTGTACTTGTTCTAGGTTGTTTGTTTTCTCTTGATAAGAGCTCCTTGGGGACAAAATTATAGTCGAAATGAAAAGAAAACTAGTTTTAAAACCAGTTCAATGTTTGGTTTAGTTGATTGTTCATGGCCAAGCCTTTCATTGTTTATTTGTAGCCATATCTATTAATAAGGGTGAGTGACCCATACGTAGGTGGGTTGTTCCCAGGTGAGGTTTGAGCCACAAGAGAAAAGAAAGCTATGGTTAAATTTAGTTCCTAAGTTTGGCTTACTTCTTAATTCGTAGCTAAACTGCTTTCGTTATATGGCACTTGTTTTAGAGAAAAGAGAGCTCGATGTGATTAAAATTGGGGACCCAAATGAGAAGACAACTACAGTGAAAGTTAGTTCATAAGTTGGGCCAGTTTCTTTATTTGCAGCCTCGCCTATCGTTCTCTTAAACTTATTTTAGGGCATTCGTTCTCTTTTAGTGGGAGCTGTTCTTTTGATCAAATTTAGAGCGTCAAATGAAATGACAACTGGAGCAATTATTTGCTCTTTAGTTTGGCCTAGTTTTTGATTTGTAGCTACCGCTTTCCTTCCGTTGCACTTGTTTTCGATAATTTGATTTCACTCGATAAGAGCCGTTTGCAAATGAAATTGGAGCTTTAAATGAAAAGACAACTAATGTGAAATTTAGTTCTTATGTTTGGGTTAGTTCTTGATCCATAGGCACACCTTTCATTTCATTGCTCTCTTTTTAGAGCACTTATTTCCATTGGTGGGAGCCTTTTGTAACTCAAATTGGAACCCCCAAAAAAAAAGGCAATTAGAGTTAAAGTTAGTTCATGAGTTTGGACAGTTTCTTTATTTGCAGCCACACCCTTCATTCCCTTGCCCTTATTTAGGGATTTTGTTTTCGTTTTATGGGAGCTCTTCGTGGGGGAAATTAGAGACCCAAAAATGAATAGATAACTACACCTATAGTTCGTTCTCATGTTTGCCTTTCTTCTTTATTTATAGCCATGTCTTTCATTCCGTTACACTCATTGTATCACATTTTGCTCCGCTTGGTCAGAGCTCATTCTGGGGGGAATAAGGGCCCAAATTAAAAGACAACTAGAGTTATTATTAGTTCTTTAGTTTTGCCTGGTTCTTGGTTTGTGGCTACCACTTTTATTACATTGCACTTCTTTTAGATAATTTGATTTTGCACGATGATAAATAAGATGAGTGCCATTTAATGAAAGGTTCGACTACAAATAAAGAAGTAAGCGAAACTTAGAAACAAAACTTAACCATAACTTTCTTCTTTTTTTGGCTCAAACTTCACCTAGGAAGAAACCCACCTCTATGTGGGTCACGTACTCTTATGAATAGGTATGGCTGTAAATTAACACTGAAGGGCTTGGCTATTAATAATGAACAAAACGAAACAGAAAATTAGCTTTAAAACTAGTTTTTTTTTTTTTATTTTGACTATAATTTTGTCCCCAAAGAGCTCGTATCAAGATAAAAAAACAACCTAGAACCAGTACAAGGAAACAAAAGGTGTCGTTGCAAATGAACAAACTAGCAAAATGTGAGAACATAAATTTGAATCTAATTGTTCGCCTATTTGGGGCACTAAATTCACCTACAAACAGCTCCATCAAGCAGAAAAAGATATCATAAAATGGGAGCAAGGAAACAAAAGAGATGGCTACAAGTCAAGAAGTAAGCCAAATTTGGGAACCAACTTTAACTCTAGCTGCGCTTTCATCTGAGGCTCCATTTTCACCCATGGAGACCTCCTACCGAGAGAAAATGAATCCGTGAAATAAGTGCAAGCGAATGAAAGGTATTGCTACAGATAATTAAATTAGCCAACTTAAGAACTAGCTTTTACACTAGTTGTCTTCTCTTTGGGGGTTCCAATTTCACACATAACGTATTCTCACCAAGTGAAAACAAGTGCGTTAAAATCCGTGTAATGGCACAAAATGTGTGGCTATAAGTATAGGACTATGTAAAACATAAGAACCCACTTTAAATCTAATTTTGACTTTTAATTAGGGCTTAAATTTCACCCGTAATGAGTTCGCACCAAGGGAAAACAAATGCTATGCAATGAGTGCAAGGGAACGAAAGACAGTGCTATAAATCAAGAAGTAAGCCAAGCATGAGAACTAACTATAACTCTTGTTATCTTTCCATTTGGGGCTCCAATTTCCCCCACAAAAAGGTGCCATAAAAAGAAAAGAAATTCCCTAAAATAAGGGTAAGGGAACGAAAGGTGTGGGCACAAATAGAGAAACTAGCCAAACTTATGAACGAACTCTAACTCTAATTGTCTTTCATTGAGAGCTCCAATTTCACCAACAAAAAGCTCTCATCGAGTGAAATCAAATTACCTAAAACAAGTGCAATGGAATGAAAGCGGTAGCCATAAATCAAGAACAAGGTTAGACTAAAGATCTAACAATAGCTCTAATCGTCATTTCATTTGAAGCTCAAATTTCACTTAAAAGAAATGCTCCCACTAAAAGAGAATGAATGTCCGAAACTGAGTTCAAGGGAACGAAAGGCAGGGCTACGAATAAAAAAAGTAGCCAATCTTATGAACTAACTTTAACTTTGGTTGTCTTTTCTTTTCCGATTCCAATTTGACTCACAGAAGCTCCCACCAATGGAAACAAACGCTTTAAAATGAGTGCAATGGAATGAAACATGTGGCTATATATATCAAGAGCTAACCCAAACATAACAAGTAACGGTAACTAAAGTTGTCTTTTCATTTGGGTCACCAATTTCACTCACCAGGGACTCTAATCGAGCAAAATCAAATGACCTGAAACTAGTGCAATGTAATGAAAGCCATAGCCTCACTTCAAAGACCATACCAAACTAAAGAACTAATAATAACTTTAGTTGTCTTTTCATGTGTGCCCTTATTTCACCTACAAAGAGTGTAATGCCCCAAATATACGTAAATCACTATTTGCATTTCTTTCATTAATTTCCCCAATGAGAAATGATAACCCAAAAGATTAGGCATTACCGCCGTCCAACAAGGACAAGGCTTTGCTTGTACATGATAAATTTATCCATAATAATTAATGTTTACCATCAAAGGCATTCACACCATCATAACCCATCAGATCATTTGCACAAATATAGAAATTGTTCTAACATCAAAACCATTCAAACATCTCAAGGATTACACCAAAATATTGAATTCTGATACAATATACAGTCTTAAAACCAAAACATATCACAACACGGTATTATAAACATCTCAACGATAATATACCACCATTTCATATAGACTTCCCGGCTCACTTATCATCTTCAGCCGTCCTGCCCGCCTGAGAGCGATTCACTGAACACTTTCCTAAAACAAAACATGAAAACATTTCGAACTGTGAGTCGAAGCTCAGTACATACATTCCTCTATTGTTAAACGTTCATGGAAAACTAGTTGGACCTGTATTGCAATTCATTTTTAATTAAAAACAGGGAATGACATAAACATGAAACTGCATTGTCAATTATTATCTGATAGTGAACCCCTAGTAACTGTTACGATCTAAAGATAGGTGTACACCTGCCAAGTCGATCGGGACCCGGCCTGAAGCCACGCGGTCAACTGAAGGGCTATGCCCTGTAATTGATAACTGATAGGGTCAATAATTATGTGATAAATCATTGATTAAACTAATTCATTGATGTACTTACCAAAACATTATAATTTTGATAAATACATGCTGTTTTCTAAAGATGCAGACAATGAAAGTACCTGGAATTTTTTTAAATGTAAGTTCACCAAATAATATTATGCACAAAAGTGGAAGGAATGATAGATTAGACCCTAATTTTGTACAAAATTGTCATTGCAGGAACATGCGGTTAGCCAAAATATTTATTTCATAGCTAACAATTTAGTAAAAGAAAAGTAAAAGCATAACGGAGGCTTAGAAAGAATGACTCATAACTTAATCATCTGACCTCTGATTGAGACTCAAAATCCCAATATAAAAAGCGTATGAAATTGCAAAAATCTTTCATTTAGAACACCAAGCTTGATTCCCACAATGGAATTCCCAAAATGAGGCTAGAACATAAGCACGTCAGTGTTGGTCCATTCTGCACAGTTTGGTAAAATGACCATAACGTTTTCCACAGACCTCGGATTAAGGCAATTCAAAATGCATTTGAAAGCTAACACACTGAACTATCTCCCCACCAAAAATCATAATTTGCCAATAGGCCGATCATTACCAGTTTAATCGTGAACTCTGTCCTATTTTCCTGAAATTTCCAGCCCTCACTATTTTGGCTTTTACCTCTCTCTTTTACACAAATTCTCAACTTAAACCATTCCTTAAAAAGCATGTAAACAACCTTTGGTCCATCGTAATATCATACAAAATCACTACACTCAAATTTACTTCATAATCATATCCAATAAAGATCATTTTTCAATCTAATACACACATAAATCTAGCTTAAAGCTAGTTTAATCCAAACCATACTTTACTTGCTAAAACCCTAGTTTATAGCCAACTTAGACTCACCTCAACTCATTTGAAATCACCAAAAACATCATCAAAAACACCAATAAGTTAGAAGATGGCCAAATCAAAGATAAAATAATCAAAATCCAACACTTTGACATCAAGCTTGCATGATTAATATCAACCCTAACCCTAGCATGATCCAACCTCAACTCCACCATTATCAGCAACAAAACAACTCTTATTTCTTATCAAAACAATGTGATCAAAGATCACAAACATCAAAACAAGAATCAAAACTAAAATAAAAAGTAAAACCAACAAGATTAAATTTCAATATTACTCACTCTGACTAAAAATAAGAAGAGATGGATATGAGGTTTAGTGGCTTTGATGATGGAGGATGGTAGCTAGAGGTATGAGAATGTGGGAGGGGTCGGAGATCACTAGAGCTGGCCAGAAAACTGGCTAAAAATCAGCCATAACTGCCTAGACCTTCTACTGCCGTAAGGAGAGGGAAAAGAGAGAGAGTGTGTATTTTGGACTAAGTTGTGTGTTTTTTGACTAACCAACTCATTTGGCTGAGTTTTTGACTAGAGAATGATATTTTTTGGACTAGGCATGGTTAAGCTTAATCATGGTAACTAGTTAGGTTAATAAGCAAACTTGTTGGGCTTCAAATGACCGAAATAAGTTGGGTTTGGAAATAAAACGCTTCGTAACGATAATGTTTTTACGAAACTAAAAATTAAATCTTTGTAATGTTACAGAAAACAAAATAAATTACTTAGATTAAACTTGTTACAGGCTACTGTCAATTCTTTTAAAGTTTTCATTAATCAATTAAATAAACAAATAAAATCCGAATTGCCAAGTGAGGGCCTAAATAAAATTTTCCCCACCGAGCGAATAATTGCGATTAATAAATATGAGAAAGAAAAAAAAATCATGAACATGTGATAATTAAATAAATAAACATACTTAAATAATTTAGGGTTGGGCTCTTACAAAGAGCTATGAGCAAGAGGAAACAAATGCCTTAAACTAAGTGCCATGTAATGAAAGGTTTGGCCACAAATCAAGAAGTACGCCAAATATAGGAACTAAACTTAGCCGTTGTTGTCTTCTCTTTTGCGGATCAAGCTTTACCTAGGAGGAGCCCACCTCCATATGGGTCACTCCCTCTCATGAATAGATATGGCTATTAGTATACACTGAAAGTCGTAGCTACAGACAATAAGCTAAAGCAAACAAAAAATTGGCTTTAAAACTATTTTTCTTTTCATTTCAACTATAATTTTGTCCCCAAAGAGCTCTTATTAAGAGAAAACAAATGACCTAGAACTAGTACAGGAGAACAAAAGGTGGTGTTTCGAATGGACAAACTGGCCGAATATGAGAACTTAATTTGAATCTAATTGTTCGCTCATTTGGGGCACTAACTTCACTCACGAAGAGCTCCATTAAGCGGAAAAAAAATTCTAAAATGGGTACAAGGAAACAAAAGACATGGCTACAAATTAAGAGGCAAGTCAAAGTTGCCAACAAACCTTAGCTCTAGCTGTGCCTTCATTTGAGGCTCCATTTTCACA
Organism: Carnegiea gigantea; assembly: GCA_029747015.1. Classification (NCBI taxonomy): domain Eukaryota; kingdom Viridiplantae; phylum Streptophyta; class Magnoliopsida; order Caryophyllales; family Cactaceae; genus Carnegiea; species Carnegiea gigantea. The sequence goes on from JAKOGI010000933.1 coordinate 96,336, forward strand.
CATAAGGGCCTCTCCCAAAAGAAAATGAATGCCCTGAAATAAGTATAAGCGAATTAAAGGTGTGGCTACAAATAAATAAATTAGCCAAACTCAATAGCTAACTTTTGCACTAGTTTTCTTTTCTTTGGGGTTCCAATTTCAAACACAAAGTATTTCTACCGAGTGGAAACAAGTGCCCTAAAATCTGTGCAATGGAACGAAATGTGTGGTTATAAGTATAGAACTATGTCAAACATAAGAACTCACTGTAACTCTAGTTGTCTTTTAATTAGGGCTTAAATTTCACCTGCAAGACGTTCGCACCCAGGGGAAACAAATGGAATAGAATGAGCGTAAGGGAACAAAAGACATGGCTATAAATCAAGAAGTAAGCCAAATATGAGAACAAACTATAACTCCATTTATCTTTCCATTTGGGGCTCCAATTTCCTTCCCAAAAAGCTGCTATAAAAAGAACACAAATTCCCTAAAATAAGGGTAAGGGAACGATAGGTGTGAGCACAAATAGAGAAACTAGCCAAACTTATGAACTAACCTCAACTGTAATTGTCTTTTCTTTTTCAATTCCATTTAGACTTATAAAGAGCTCCCACCAATGGAAACAGATGCTCTAAAATGAGGGCAATGAAATGAAAGGCGTGGCTATAGATCAAAACAAACCAAACCTGAGAACTAAGTTTCACTCTAGTTGTCTTTTCATTTTGAGCTCCGATTTCTTCCACAAAGAGTTCTCGTCGAGCAAAATCAAAGTACCTAAAACAAGTGCAATGTAATGAAGGCGGTAATCACTAACCAAGAACCAGAAAGTAAAGAGCTACTATCAACTCTAGTTATCTTTTCAGGAGGGCCCTTATTTCACTCAAAAAGAGCTTCGAGCAAGAGGAAATAAATAAGACGAGTGCCATGTAATGAAAGGTTGGGCTACAAATCAAGAAGTAAGCTAAGCTTTGGAACTAAACTTAACCATAACTTTCTCCTTTTTTGCAGTTTAAGCTTCACCTAGGAAGAGCCCACCTCCATATGGGTTACTCACACTTATGAATAGAGATGGCTACAAATAAAGCCTGAAAGGATTGGCAATAAATCAACTAAACCCAACATAAAACTGGCTTTAAAACTAGTTTTCTTTTCATTTCAACTACAATTTTATCCCTAAAGAGCTCTTACCAAGAGAAAACAACCGAACTTGAACCAGTACAATAAAAAAAAAAGGCACGGTTACAGCCAAACAAACTGGCCAAACATAAGAACTAAATTTGAATCTAGTTGTTTGATGACTTAGGGCACTAACTTCGCCCACAAAGAGGTCCATCAAGTGGAAAAAAATCCTTAAATGGGTGCAAGGAAGCAAAAGACTTGGCCACAAATCAAGATGTAAGTCAAACTTACGAACTAACTTTGACTATAGTTGTGCTCAATTTTTTCCCGTAAAGACCTCCTACCAGGGGAGAATGAATGCCCTGAAATAAGTGCAAGCAAAAGAAAGGTGTGGCTACAGATAATTAAACTAGCCAAACTTAATAACTAACTTTTACACTAGTTGTCTTTTCTTTGGGGGTTCCAATTTCACACACAACGTCTTCGCACCAAGTGGAAACAAGTGCCCTAAAATCTGTGCAATGGAACAAAATGTGTTGCTACAAGTATCGAACTAGGTCAAACATAAGAACTCACTATAACTCTACTTGTCTTTTAATTGAGGCTTAAATTTCACCTACAAGGAGTTCACACTAAGGGGAAGCAAATGCCATACAATACGTGCAAGGGAACGAAAGACATGGCTATAAATAAAGAACTAAGCCAAACATGAGAACTAACCATAACTTTAGTTATCTTGTCATTTGGGGCTCTAATTTCCCCCAAGAAAAGTTGCCAATTCCCTAAAATAAGGGTAAGGGAAAGAAAGGTGTGGGCATAAATAGAGAAACTAGCCAAACTTATGAGCTAACTTTAACCATAATTGCCTTTTCTTTTTAGGTTCCAATTTGACTTACAAAAAGCTCCCACCAATGGAAATAGATGCTCCAAAATAAGGGCAATGAAATGAAAGCTGTGGCTATAGATCAAGAACTAACCCAAACTTAAGAACTAAGTTTCACTCTAGTTGTCTTTTCACTTCGAGCTCTAATTTCTCCCACAAAGATTTCTCATCGAGCAAAATCAAATTACCCAACACAAGTGCAATGTGATGAAAGCAGTAGCCATAAATCAAGAACCAGGCCAAACTAAAGAACTAATAATAACTCTAGTTGTCTTTTCATATGGGCCCTTATTTCACCCATAAAGAGCTTTGGAGGAAATAAGTAAGACGAGTGCCATGCAATGAAAAGTTGGGCTGTAAATCGTGAAGTAAGCCAAACTTTAGAAGTAAACTTAACCATAACTTTCTTCCTTTTTGCAGCTCAAAATTGAGCCCACCTCCTTATGGGTCACTCACACTTATGGATAGAGATGGCTACAAATAAAGCCTAAAAGGATTGGCTATAAATAATCAACTAAACCAAACACAAAACTGGCTTTAAAATTGGTTTCCTTCTCATTTCGATTGCAATTTTGTCCCCAAAAAGCTCTGAAAAAGAAAACAAACGACCTAGAACGAACAAAGGGTGTGGTTGCAAAAAACAAACTAGCCAAATGAAAGATGTAAATTTGAATCTAATTGTTCACTCAGTTGGGGCACTAACTTCACACGCAAAGAGCTCCATCAAGCGGAAAAAAAAATTATCCTAAAATTGGTGCAAGGAAACAAATGAGATGGCTACAAATCAAGATGTAAGTCAAAGTTGTGAACTAACATTAACTCTAGTTGTGCTTTCATCTGAGGCTCCATTTTCACCCATAAAGGCTCGCACCAAGAGAAAATGAATGCCTTGAAATAGGTGCAAGCAAAAAAAAATGTATGGCTACAGATAAACAAACTAGCCAAACTTAAGAATTAACTTTTAAACTAGTTGTCTTTTGTTTGGGGGTTCTAGCTTTTCACGCCGAAGGTATTCTCACCAAGCAAAAACAAGGGCCCTAAAATCTATGCAATGGAATAAAGCATGTGCCTATAAGTATAGAACTACGTCAAATATAAGAATTCAATTTAACTCTAGTTATCTTTTCAATAGGGCTTAAATTTCACCTGCAAGGAGTTTGCACTAAGGGGAAATAAATGCCATGCAATGAGTCCAAGGGCATGAAACACATGGTCATAAATCAAGAAGTAAGCCCAACACAAGAACTAACTATAACTCTAGTTATCTTTTCATTTTAGGCTCCAATTTCCACCATGAAGAGCTTTAATAAAAAAGAAAGCAAATTTCTTAAAATAAGGGCAAGGGAAAGAAAGTTGTGGCTACAAATAAAGAAACTAGCCGAACATACAAAATAACTTTAACTCGAATTGCCTTTTCTTTTCATGTTCCAATTTGGCTTACAAAAAGCCCCCCTAATTGCAACAAATGCTCTAAACTGATCAAGAACTAATCCAAACTTAAGAAATAAGGCTCACTGTACTGGCCTTTTCATTTGGAGCCCAACTTCACCCACAAAGAGCTCTCATCAAGTGAAATCAAATTACCTAAAACAAGTGCAGTAGAATGAAAGCGGTAGCCACAAATTAAGAACTAGGCCAAGCTAAAGAACAAATAATAGCTCTAGTTGTCATTTTATTTGAAGCTCTAATTCGAATCAAAAGAAATGCTCCCACTAAAAGAGAATAAATATCTGAAAATAAGTTCAAGAGAATAAAAGGCATGGCTACAAACAAAGAAACTACCTAAACTTACGAGCTAACTTTAACTCTAGTTATCTTTTCTTTTTCGATTCTTATTTGACTTACCAAAAGCTCCCACCAATGCAAACAATTGCTCTAAAATGAGTGCAATGGATTGAAAGATGTGGCCATATAGAACAAGAAGTAACCCAAACATGATAACTAACTTTAACTCTAGTTGGCTTTTCAATTAGGTCCCCAATTTCAGTCACAACGAGCTCTAATCGAGCAAAATCAAATCACCAACAATAAGTGCAATGCAATAAAATCGGTAGCCACAAATCAAGAACCATGCCAGACTAAGGAACTAATAATAACTCTAGTTGTCTTTTCATGTGGGCCCCTATTTCATCCATGGAGGGGTTCGAGCAAGTGGAAATAAATAAGATGAGTGTTGCGTAATGAAAGGTTGGGCTACAAATCAAGAAGTAAGCCAAACTTAGGAATGGAGATGGCTACAAATAAACCCCGAAGGGCTTGGATATAAATAATAAACTAAACTAAACACAAAAATGGCTTTAAAACTACTTTCCTTTTCATTTTGACTGCAATTTTATGCCCGAAGAGCTCTTATCAAGAGAAAACAAATGACCTAGAACTAATAAAAGGGAATAAAAGGTGTGGTTGTGAGTAAACAAACCAGCCAAACATAAGAACTAAATTTAAATCTAATAGTTCTCTCATTTGGGGCACTAACTTCATCCACAAAGCGCTCTAATAAGCGGAAAAAAAAAATCTTAAAATGGGTCCAAGGAAACAAAAGTCGTGGCTAGAAATTAAGAAATAAGCCAAACTTAGGAACAAAATTTAACTCTAGTTATCCTTTCATCTGAGCCTCCATTTTCACGCATAAAGTCCTCGTACCAAGTGAAAATGAATGCCCTGAACTAAGTGCTGGGGAATGAAAGGTGCGGATACAGACAAATAAATGAGCCAAACTTACAAACTAACTTTTACAGTAGTTGTCTTTTCTTTGGGGGTTCCAACTTCATGCTCAAAGTATTCCCATTAGGTGGAAACAAAGGCCCTAAAAGCTGGGCAATGGAACAAGACGTGCAGCTATAAGTATAGAACTACGTCAAATATAAGAATTCACTTCAACTCTAGTTGTGTTTTCATTAGGGCTTAAATTTCACATGCAAGGAGTTCGTACAAGGGGAAACAAATGCCATGCAATGACTCCAAGGGAATAAAACACATCGCTATAAATAAAGAAGTGAGCCCAACAAGAGAATTAACTCTAACTCTAGTTATCTTTTCATTTGGGCCTCCCATTTACCCTATGAAGAGCTTTCATAAAAAGAAAACAGATTTCCTAAAATAAGGGTAAGGGAATGACAGGCGTGACTATAAATAAAGAAACAAGCCAAACTCAAGAACTAACTTTAACTCTAATTACCTTTTCTTTTCGGGTTCCAATTTGACTTACCAAAAGCTCCCCCCCAATGGAAACAAATGCTCTAAAATGAGCGCAATGAAATGAAAGGTGCGACTATAGATTAAGAACTAACCCAAACTTAAGAACTAAGTTTCACTGTAGTTGTCTTTTCATTTGGAGCTCCAATTTCACCCACAAAGAGCTCTGATCGAGTGAAATCGAATTACCTAGAAGAAGTGTAATGGAATGAAAGCGGTAGCCACAAATCAAGAACTGGCTAAACTAAAGAATAAATAATTGCTGTAGTTGTCATTTCATTTTGGCGCTCTAATTTCACTAAAAGGAAATGCTCCCGCTAAAAGAGAATGAATGTCCAAAAATAAGTTCAAGGGAATGAAAGGTCTGCTACAAATAAAGAAACCAGCCAAACTTACAAACAAACTTTAACTCTAGTTGTCTTTTCTCCTCTGATTCTAATTTGACTCACAAAAGCTCTCTCCAATGGAAAAAAATGCTCTAAAGTGAGTGAAATAGAATGAAAGATGCGGCCATATAAATCAAGAACTAACCCAAACCTAACAACTGACTTTGACGCTAGTTGTTTTTTCATTTGGGTCCCTAGTTTCACTCATAAGGAGCTCTCATTACGCGAAATCAATTCACCTAAAATAAGTGCAATTTAACGAAAGCTGTAGCCACAAATTAAGAACTAGGCCAAACTATAGAACTAATAACTACCTAGTTGTCTTTTCATGAGGGCCCTTATTTCACCCACAAAGAGTTCCGAGAAAGAGGAAACAAATGTCGTGAGATGAGTGGCATATAATGAAAGGTTTGACTACAAATCTAAAAGTAAGCCAAGCATAGGAACAAAACTTAACCGTTGCAGGCTTTTCTGTTGGGGATCAAACTTCACCTGGAAATAGCCCACCTCTATATGGGTCACTCACTCTTATTAACAGATATGGCTACAAATAAACACTGAAGAGGCTTGGCTATAAATAATAAACTAAACCAACCACAGAACTGGCTTTAAAAGTAGTTTTCCTTTCATTTCGATTGCATTTTTATTCCCAAACAACTCTTATGAGGAGAAAACAAACGATTAAGAACTAGCATAGGGGAACAAAAGGTGTGGTTGCAAATAAATAAACTGGCTGAACATAAGAACAAAACTTGAATCTAATTACTCGCTCGTTTGGGGCCCTAACTTCTCCCACAAACAGCTCCATGAAGCAGGAAAAAAAATTACCTAGAATGGGTGCAAGGAAATAAAAGACATGGCGCCATTTTCAAAGACCTCCCACCAAGACAAAATGAATGCCCTGAAATAAGTGTGAGCGAAAGAAAGGTATGGCTAAAGATTAATAAACTAGCCAAATGTAAGAACTAACTTTTACACTAGCTTACTTTTCTTTCGGGGTTCCAATTTCGCACTCAAAGTATTCCCACCAAGCGGAAACAACTGCCCTAAAATCTGTGCAATGGAACGAAACATGTGGCTATAAGTGTAGAACTAAGTCAAGCATAAGAACTCACTTTAACTCCATTTGTGTTTTCACTATGGCTTAAATGAGTGCAAGGGAATGAAGGACATGGCTATAAATCAAGAAGTAAGTCAAATGTGAGAACTAACTATAGCTCTAGTTGCCTTTTCATTTGGGCCTCCAATTTCCCCCACGAAGAGCTCCAATAAAAAAAAAACAAATTCCCTAAAATAAGGGCAAGGGAACAAAATGTGTGGTATAATAAAGAAATTAGCCAAACTTACGAACTAACTTTAACTCTAATTGCCTTTTTTAGGTTCCAATTTGATTTACGAAGGTCTCCCGCTAAGGGAAACAAGTGCTCTAAAATGAGTGCAATGAAATGGAAGGTGTGGCCACAGATCAAGAACTAACCCAAACATAAGAACTAAGTTTCGCTTTAGTTGTCTTATCATTTGGAGCTACAATTTCAGCCACAGAGCTCTCATCGATAGAAATCAAATTACCTAAAGCCAGCGCAATGGAATGAAAGCGGTAGCCACAAATCAAGAACTAGGCCAAACTAAAGCGTTAATAATAGCTCTATTTATCATTTTATTTGCCGCTCTAATTTCACTCAAAAGAAGAGCACCTATTAAAATAGAACGAATGTCCTAAAATAAGATCAAGCGAACGACAGGTGTCACTACAAATAAAGAAACTAGCCAAACTTACAAACCTACTTTAATTCTAGTTGTCTTTTCTTTTCCGGTGCCAATTTAACTCATAAAAAGCTCCCATCAATGGAACCAAGTGTTGCAATGGAATGAGAGATGTGGCTATATAGATGAACAACTAACCCAAACATAACAACTAACTTTCACTCTAGTTGTCTTTTCATTTAGGCCCCCAATTTCACACATAAAGAACTCTCATTGAGCGAAATCAAATTGCCCAAAGCAAGTGCAATGTAATGAAAGCAGCGGCCATAAATCGAGAACCTGGCCAAACTAAAGAACTAATAATAACTCTAGTTGTCTTTTATTTTAGGCCCTTATTCCACCCACGAAGACTTCGACCAAGGGAAAACAAATGTCATGCAATGAGTGGAAGGGAGGGAAAGACATGGCTATAAATCAAGAAGTAAGCCAAGAAAGAGAACTAACTATAGCACTAGTTATCTTTTCATTTAGGTCTCCAATTTCCCCCATGAAGAGCTCCCATAAAAAGAAAGCAAAGTCCCTAAAATAAGGGCAAGGGAACGAACGGTGTGGCTACAAATAAAGAAACTAGCCAAACTTATGAACTAACTTTAACTTTATGCCTTTTCTTTTCGAGTTCCAATTTGAGCTACAAGAGGATCCCGCCAATGGAAACAAGTGCTCTGAACAAAGTTCAATGAAATGAAAGGTGTGGCTATAAATCAATAACTAACCCTAACTTAAGAACTAAGTTTCACTCTAGTTGTCTTTTCATTTGGAGGTCCAATTTCACCCATAAAGAGCTCTCATTGAGTGAAATGAAATTACCTAAAACAAGTGCAATGGAATGTAAGCGGTAGACATAAATCAAAAACTAGGCCAAACTAAAGAGCTGATAATAGCTCCAGTAATCATTATATTAGCCCTTTAAATTCGATCAAAAGAAGAGCTCCCACTAAAAGAGAATGAATATCCTAAAATGAGTTCAAGGGAACAACTGGTGTGGCTACAAATGAAGAAACTAGCCAATCTCTTGTTGTCTTTTAATTTGGGTCCCCAATTTTAGTCACAAGGACCTCTGATCGAGTGAAATCAAATTACCTAAAACAAGTGCAATGTAATGAAAGCGGTAGCCACAAATCAAAAACCATACTAAACTAAAGAACTAATAATAACTCTAGTTGTCCTTTTATGTAGGCCCTTATTTCACCCGCAAAGAGCTCCGGGCAAGGGGAAACAAATGCCCCAAGATGGGTGCCACATGATGAAAGGTTTGGCTATGAATCAAGAAGTAAGTCGAACTTAGGAACTAAACTTAGCCATAGCTAACTTCTCTCTTGCCGCGCAAACTTCACCTGGGAAGAGCCCACCTCTATATAGGTCACTCACTCCTATGAATAAAGATGGCTGCAAATGAACCACAAAAGGCTTGGCTATAAATAATAAACTAAGCCAAACACAAAACTGGCTTTAAAACTAAGCCAAGCACAAAACTGGCAATTTTATCCCCAAAGAGCACTTATCAAGAGAAAACAAATGACATGGAACTAGTATAAGGGAGCAAAAGGTGTGGTTGCTAAACAAACTAATCGAACATAAGAAATGAATTTTAATCTAATTATTTGCTCATTTGGGGCACTTACTTCATCCACAAAGAGCTCTATCAAATGGAAAAAAATATATCCTAAAATGGGTTCAAGGAAACAAAACTCATACTATAAATCAACAAGTAAGCCAAACTTGGAACTAACTTTAACTCTAGCTGTGCTTTCATTTGAGACTCCATTTTCACCTATAAAGGCCTCCTACCAAGAGAACATAAATGCCCTAAAATAAGTGTAAGCGAAGGGCAGGTGTGGCTATATATGAATAAACTAGCCAAACTTAAGAACTAACTTTTACACTAGTTACCTTTTCTTTGGGGGTTCTAACTTCACACGCAAAGTATTCCCACCGAGTTATCTTTTAATTAGGGCTTAAATTTCACCTACAAGGAGGCTACACCAAGGGGAAACAAGTGCCATGCAATGAGTCCAAGGGAATGAAACACATGGCTATAAACGAAGAAGTAAGCCAAACATGAGAACTAACAATAACTCTAGTTATCTTTAGATTTGGGGCTCCAATTTCCTCTGAGAAGAGCTTTCACAAAAACAAAACAAACCCCTAAAATAAGGGTAAGGGAATGAAACATGTGGCTAAAGATAAAGAAACTAGCCGAACATATGAACTAACTTTAACCCTAATTTTCATTTCTTTTCGGGTTCCAATTTGACTCACAAAAAGCTCCCTGTAAGACCCCCAGCCCCTACAGCTAGGACCATTACGTTTTCCTAAACTTCTACTTAACTTCTAGGGCAAAACAGACAGAGGTTCCCCTAAAAGCTAACCATTTCTAGGCCAAAAGCCTTATAAGAAACCCCTGCAATAAATGGAAGCAAAAAACATTCTAAAATAAGCTCAATGGCCACACGCCGGAGTTGATAACTCAACGAGTAACTCACTCGGAGTACATCAAACAATATAGTTCTTTAATACAGGAGAAGTGAAAGATACAACTCAACAGTTCAGACAACCAAAGTACTGGGGTTTACATCCCAAAACGTAACTGATTTCAGCTAAAAGACAACTGACAAATTAGATAGTTGGCTCACATGGCCATACAGGGCGATTCCTAAGCTGAATGCACTACCTGAACTAGAATACTTGCTTACAAGCGTTTACAATTCTAGGAATACATTACATGACTTTGCTAAACATGTAAGACCCCCTCAAATGGGCACACATGACACCTTGCAAGCAAGGATAAACTCCATCTTAGCATACGTGACTTGGCTTCTACTTGTCATAATGCAAACCTAGGGAAGAGGGGGAAAGAGTGATGGGATGTGCAACCACACGCTCAGTGAGTATTCTCCGACTCCTTAAAACCAAAACCGTCGCAGGCAATAATACTCATAATAGTTACAAACTATGTATTCATACTTTACTATCATATTAGGCAATCATACATCCTTAAGGAAGGATCACTATCTATAAATTTCATTTTAGCCACATAAACTCTTTTTTATGTTCCTAAATAACCAAACTTCTTAATAACCAAGCAGTCAAATCACATAAGCAAACAACGAGGGCTAAGCACAGAACTTTCTTCCATAGGTTATATGATATAATTCAAGATTTATGCTTTATCTATCTAATTCACTCATACGAGATGCTTAAACACATGAAGTAGAGATTATGCAATGAGCTCCCTTACATGGAACATCCACATTCAAACTCATATGCTTAATGCGTTGTAAGAATATGGCCATATGTTACTTGTAATCGCATTCAACTGTGCTTAGGAATCTTTTTCATTAAGCATTCATAGAAATCTTCCTTTCTTTCTTTGAAAACACTTTTCATAACCTCTTGAGGTTCACATCCTTTAAACGGAATTTTTGTCATATTGGTCCTTATAGGACCCTTATAAGCTTTTCGCATTTCATTCAATCTGGCCTCTTAATAGCCTACAAAAACTTTTTTTCTTTTTGAAATACTTAAAATGGCAAATGCCAACTGCTTTTCTTTGCTCATTAGAAAAATACTTCTGGCATAAGTTAATTACAGGGTGCTAATTGGGTGAGACTATTCTCAAACCCATAGTGAGACCGAATGCTTACGCTAAGCTCTTACTCCCGAGATGGCAACAAATAACATATTGGACCATTACCCTCATCAAGGTCTTCTAGGGTTTCCTCGTACCAGGACTTATTCCCTAGGCTAACATCATTCATATCATATTCTCTAAAGCACATTATCTTAGCCAATTTAAAGCATATGGCCATAACGGCTAATAAGTTTGCTGCCTCTCACAGCGAAATCCTTTTTCATACATCGCTCTCACTTTTTATTTCAATTCCTTAGGGATTCCCCCGTTCAAGCAAGTTCACTCCTAAAACTGTATTTGTATAGTTAAAATAGGCCATCGTTCGCTAATAGTTATGGCTAATATTAGTTAAAACCATGAAAACTTCCTTTTTCAAACTCACCCTCACTTGCAAGATGAAATTTAATGACATAAAGGGAAGAGAGTTTGCACGTAACACATTCAAACACTTCATAATCAACTCAGCAGAATATGCCACACATGGCCTCGCAATCCACACGATTGCGATTAAACACAACCCAGGCTCCGTCCTCACATGACACCGACTACAAAGAACCTCAAAATTCTCATCAATTCATCCTCAAGCCATCCGACTGCTAACTCGGTTTTCAATTCCATAACCAAAGCATATTAACATAAAAGTCAAATGAAATAGCTACGTATAAACTTACTGACTGAGCAGCAACCATCCAGCAGCTTGATACAGCATATATATATATATTTATGTATGTATATGTATATGTATATATGTATACATATATATATTGCATCAACTTGAAATAAGTACTTAACAAACTAAAATAAACTCACAAGGCATGAAACTAGCCCACATTCATAACTCGCGAATGGAAGGTAAGCATGCCAAGTTCATATCATTTCCAAAGCAAGACTAACCAGCTTAACATATGTCGTTTAAAGACATTCTTAGGTTGTTTTGAGAACATCTCCAAGCACAGGTCAACTAATTCAGCATACATCAATTTAAAGCACGTTAGGTTGTTTCGAGGGCTACTTTAAACATGATCGAACTAACTTATCAAACGACAAATCAAAGCATGCTTAGGTTGTTTAAAAGGTCATTTTTAAACATGAATGAACTAACTTTACAAGTATCAATTCAGAACATGTTTAGGTCATTTCCAGGGTTACTTTTAATCGAGAGCTAACCAATTCAGCATGCATCAGCTTTAGGCATTCTTAGTTCATTTCGAAGTCATTTTGAATCAGTTAACTTAACGACCATTGATTTGAAACATTTTTAGGTTATTTCAAAGCGAATTATAAGCATGGATTAACTAAACTAACATATATCGATTCGAAGCCATTTTTAAGCATTAATTAACTACAGTAACATATATCGATTCAAGGCATTGTTACGTTATTTCGAAGTTACTTTCAGGCATGAATTAACTAAACTAACATGCATCGGTTTAGGGTAATCGTGGGCATGAAAATTAGTTCAGTACTAGCAGTTTCTGACGGCAACTAAACAGTCACAACCTATACTAATCTCAGTCGAAATGAAATATGTAAAATTAGCCATAATGTTCTCATTTAATCTAACTGATCTCAATCTAGCATGCAACATCGTTTAAGGGCTAAAATCTTTTCGAATATACTAATACTTAGGAGGTGAGAAACACCCACCATGATTCCAAGCTAGAGGTTCGTTCGAGGACTGCTAGGCTCGGCTTTGAGTGTAGGAAAGACTCGATTCCCTGACCCTTACCCACTGACGCACGAACAAACCCAATCAACGCCTAACCTATGCAAAAACAGACCCAATTCAACCCAAACCCAGACCTAGGCTTCTGCCCCTTTCACTATAGTTGCTGTTGCTGCTACTGTTGCCACTGATTTGGGCTCGAATTTATAGTGCTTTGATGGTGGTTAAGGATTGACATGCATGGATGAGCTTTGGTCCTCGTTTGAGGCAACAACCTGCCGCCCAAATCAACCAAAAAGGTGGCAAAGACCTTCGAATTTCTAGCTAGATTCGCACCAAAGGTTCATTTGTTGGCGGAGAAGGTTGAATGAGGGAGAATTTCGAGTTGGGTTGAAGAGAAATCAAGGTTTCTTGGAGCTCCCATGGCCGCTTGTGTAGAGTAGAGAAGAGGGAGAGGATGAAGAGCAGAGAGAGGGAGAATGGGGCTCGGGGAGTTTGCGACTGGAGGAGGAAGAAAAGGGGGGGTCTCACGTGATTTTACAAAAATGCCCCTCCTCTCTCTCTTCTTTTTTTGGTTTGGTCTCAAGCTTGCTCAAATTGACATCGCTATTCTAACCTCGAACTTTATATTCTAAACACACATTGATAATATAATCTCTCATCGACTATTCATTCCCAAATATACCTAGGTTCGATTTAATAAATATCAAACTACTTCTATGGTTGACAACCTAATCATAATCGGATTCTTATTCGATTTAGTACTCATTAATAACTAGTGTTAATGTTTACTAAAAATCATCGCAACATATTTGAACTAATAATAATAATCTTAATAGCGATAAAAATATTCTTTTTAATAAAATTATTACTTACATAAGCACATCAATAACAATTTCACTCGTATAATTACTAAAATACGATTTTATGATGTAGAAAGGCAATACACTCAGGTTGACGAAAAAAAAAGAATACGGGTATTACATTCTTTCCCCCTTAAAATAGTTTCATCCCCGAAATTCCAAACTATGTTCGGTCATACGTAAAATGTGCACACACATGACACAATCTTCACAACTCGCACTATAATCTAAAATCTTGTTCTATAATTAGTTGAAAGTCGAAAAAAGGCTTATGGTATCCAATCTTCTACTCGCCAATCCTCTTCAAGTGTCTACTCACTCTATTTGGGCGTCGAGGTCAAACGCATAGAAGGGGGCAATTGAGTTGGCGTGGAAAACCATATCGAGCTTGTTTTGAAAACGAACATAGACTTTCGATTATCTAGACTCAGCTCACATAGCAAGCAAGAACTGTATGCATATGCACCTATAAGTGGGCATCTAAAGTCATGACAATCGGGACAATAACATCTCAAGGTCATATGCTAGTAGTCTCATTCTATAACATGAATTCAAGTCACCTTTGGGATCACAATGATTGACATGGAGATTCCTATAGCACATTAGAGTAATAAGAACATCACGTAGCATCACTCAAGTATAATAGCATCGCATAGTATTAGTAATTCAGCAATCTCAAGTCTAGGAATTGGAAGTAACATGAAACCGTTTAACACGCATATAACAAGCAATTTACAAAATGAAAGCATATAAAACTGATATTCCTATGTTTATACATCAATCACAACTAACCTTTAGGCTTTACATTCAGGGCAGCTTAGACAAGACATGTCAAGGTCATAGAAAGGGGGGTTCAACTTAATCAGGTTCATTTCAAAACATGAAGATATTAAATCAATCTAAGGTTAAATCATTAACTGGAAAGTTACCACATCACTCTAAGGTAGCAGAGACATCAAATTACGCCATATTGACAATGATGGAACTTGAAGTAGCGCTCGAGACCACATTGACATCACGTAGGGTTAACAACGGAGCACTAAAAATCCAGAATCATAATTAACATGAACTAGCATAATCACATTGATAAGAACAACTTGGGAAGAAGGTGCTAATGTAAGAATGTAAGTCGATGGTTTTGACGGTGGTGAGGCTTTCCTTGAAGTCCCCACTTTGGGACCGATCGTTCCTTAAGTCACAGGTTCATGCAAATAAATGGGTATACTCCTAGACGAATCCTGGGGCCTGCGGCTTATGGGCCTACATGCTTCTGTTGTGCTACTCTGATGGAGACCATCAAGCCAAGGAGTCCAATGCTGCTGAGGAGGACAAGGAGGGTCAAAGGAGTGTCAAGGAGGTCAAGGAAATCCACACCATGGTCAGAAATGCCCTAATTCATAACCATATTCTACTGTCCAGTTCGACCGAAAATAGGCCCGGTTTTGTGCACCTTTTGCAGCAAGCAGAACTGGGGGATTTTAATGGGGACCTTCACCCTCTTCAAGCTTAAGAAGTCAGCTTTCAAATAAAGAAGGTTTCAAGTCATTTGGAGTCCATTTGGTTGGTCAAATTAAGCCCTGTAGTAAACCGGCTAGGATCCAGTCTAGTTTGGACCATCTGGACTCTACAGCCCATTTCTTTCAAACAGCCAATCCAAATCTAGTGAAACATTTGCCATTGGAAAATAGACTCTTCAAGCTTTCATTTGACTCCAGAATCATTGAATTTGGATCACAAACAAGAGAGTTATGATCTATTGAATCTGACCCTACTGCTGTGAGAAAGCACTGACTACAAGGAACAATTAATGCATGGGGAAACTTCAATCCTAGGGACTTAATCCATGCCCTCCTTACTCTCAATATTGATACATCCGATGTTAAGTGGGAAAGTGAGTTTAACAAGTCTCTAGGCTGATGGAATCAAGTTCTCAAGCCCTAGTTATCCGTGTTGCATAGTTTTCTTTTAATTTTACTTTGTAATTTATTTCTTGCATTTCCTATTCTAGCCTAGTAAGTTGTGTTCATGTCTTTTCATATGTAAGTCCAGCTCTATAAAAGGCCATATCTGAGTTTGCTTCATTAAGCAATTATCAATTATAAAGTGAAATTCTGATTAGAGTTTGAACACTCTTTCTCTCTCAAATCCCTAGTTCTATATCTTGAGATTGGCCCCTCAAGTGGTGTTCTAGCTCTCTTCATCTCAATTAGGTGGTGATTCAATTCTATATCTTAATTGATCTAAGGAGATTGCCTAAGTTCTTAGCAAGAGTGGCTCCTTTGGATTATCTCTTGTCTTAAGTCCTTGCTTTATCTATTCCTCTTTGCTTGCATTCTGATGTACCTGCCGAGGGTTCAAGCCAATACTCAAGTTAAGAGTGAAAGCTTACAAACTAAGGTAGATACAATCAAGGGAAAACCAAGGAAAGTGGACACATAATATGATGGTTGTGAAGCATCAAACATGTGAGGGAGGAATGGAACTTAAAATCAAGAGATTCTAAGTGAAAATCAAAGGAAGTTTGATGTACTTTGATGTATATCTCAAAGGATGAATGGAACCAAGTTACAAGCTACCAAGAATATGAAGCAACCAAGTGAAAACCACACGGATTAGGTGTGGCACGGTCGTGCCTTTAGGCACGGGCAGGCCGTGCCACTTTTCTGGTTTGTGACACCATGTTTCTCACTTTTGCACGGTTGAGTATGGTTTGAGGTTTGTGATGGAAGCTAGACTATTAGAGGTAGTCTAAGCCTTGAATAAGCATGGGGATGGATATATGAGTGCCTTGTAAATGAGAGAAAGTGGGAGAGAAGCAAAGTTAAGATTCACTAACTCCAAATTAAGGCTAGCAAACTCACTTTAGCTCTCTTTGAATCCTTGAGTATAACACCAAATGAGATAGAACTAAACTTGAAGAATGGATACAGAAACACCACCAAACTCAAGTTTAGGGCCCTTAAACTATGATTAAGATACAGATATCACCACTTAATCAAGTTTAAGACTTCACTTGAACACCACCTTAATCGGCCAAAATTAAGGATAAGCAAGCTAAGTGTTTGGAGTGTGCCTAAGCACCGAAAGCACAATGCTCTCAACTTTGAGTTTGATTCAAATCTGATATATGTTACAAGGGGGGGCCGTGTGCCTTTAAATAAGCAAGCTAGCAGCCACACAAGCACACACCTCACCTTTCCCTCCTAAGGAGGAAAGGTATTAAGAGCTAAACAAGCTGATTTGTGCTAATCTAAAATACAAGCTTGCTTAAACTAGTCTAATACATTCTAAACATGAAGTAAAACATTATTAATACTTATTAGACATTAATATACTCATAAACAAAGCTTAAACATGCTGATTTGCTTGCTGAATTCCTATTGGACAGCCGTAAAGTGCCTTCCCCTTTTCGGCTCACCAATCAGATTGCATGGTGCTGTTTTCTCCTTTGTTTTCTCATTGGTTCACACATTTCAAAGCCTTCTCAGCAGCAAATTATTGTGTTTCTAGCAAGCCTTGGACGTGGTGTGATGTAGGCAAGCAACCAAGCAGCTAGGAAAACCCACTTGAGAAGGAAAAACACCTCATGCTTAAACCGGGTTGTGCTGGCAGAATGCAGGGTCTGATTGCAGGCCACGTTTCCCAGGGCAAACGTGGTCATAACTTGTCTTCCCACACATGGTTGGAAAGCTTAAGAAGTCCTATAACAGCTCCAAGTGGAATTACTCAATTTGGAGTTCATTTGCCTGATGAAAATATCAAAACGGCTAGGCTGGTCTGAACTGAGTCTCTGTCTGCACAGTTTGGAAGATTGACCTGGTTCTTCATCTTCCACTTGACTTAACTTGCTTTTATCACTTGGAACACATAGCTAACATCTTGGAGACCAAAATATGTAAAAATACAAGGCTTATACCAAACTATAGCTTAAGCAATGAAAAGAACAAAACCGGATACATTCTGACCCTGCTGGACAGTTTGTATATCTTGGGTTTATTAGCTAATTTGAGAGGGCAAATGAAGTCCAAATGGGATGAAACTTTTTTTGTTGCAAAGCTGACTTCTTGAACTTTAATCCCAATGCAAAATATTGGACTTAAACCTTAAAGGGTTTGACGTAATTAACCTCTCAAAATTGCATTTGCTGCTGAAAACAAACCTGACCTGCTGTTTTAGGTCCTTAAACAAAACAAGGATGAATTATTCACCCTTTAATCACCAAAATGAAATTACCTAGCTTGATTTGATTTTTTAAATGAAAGGGCATGGAGGGATCTCCATCACATTCTGGCCAAATCATCCACAATTTGTCCGAGTTACAAACTTACTGATTTGCTCATTTACAATCCATTTTGCTAGAAGCACTCTGAGCTCGATGTATTTGGAGTGATTGGTGAGGCTAGATACATCACTTGGTATCAGAGCATAGGTTACATTCTTGGCTGAGCTTTCATCCCAAATACTTTCCCAAACACATAATACACAAAGAACCCATATATTCTGATCAGAATGTCATCTAGTCTCACGTCGGAATAAGTTACCGAGCAAGCACTAAGAGAAAAGGATGAGATGGAGGCCTAAGTTAAGTATCTACAAACTCAACTTGGCTAACTTCTAGAAGAGAAAAGGGGGTGGAATAGAAGCCCCAACAGCTCCCACACCCGCGTTGATTCTGATGAGTCCGAGAGGGAGGAAAACAGCATCCAAGGGAATTCAAGCAAAGAAGACACCTTTAGAAGACCCCGTGGAAGGCGTGAAGGCAACTTTAGAGACTTCAAAGTTGATATCCCTAGATTTGAAGGCCAACTGGATCTGGATTACTTCTTGGATTGGCTTCAAACCGTTAAGAGAGTCTTTGAATATAAAGACATTACGGATGACAAGAAGGTAAAACTTGTTGCCCTCAAGCTTAGAAAGTATGCTTCCATTTGGTGGGCTAACTTAGTGGCTAAAAGAGCTAGAAAAGGAAAGGGGAAAATCAGAACTTGGACTAAAATGAGGGACAAACTTAAGTCTAAGTTTCTACCTTCTCATTACCTTCAAGACAACTACTTGAAACTTCATCATTTGAAACAAGGGAACAACAGTGTAGAGGAGTACACTAGGGAGTTTAAACAACTCCTATTAAAATGTGATTTGAGGGAAGATAATGCTCAAACTATAGTAAGGTATTTAAGTGGTTTAGATGAACATATTGCTCATGTTGTTGAATTACACCCCTATACTTCTCTTGATGACTTAAGCTCTTTGGCTTACAAAGTTGAGTAACAAAGGAAATCCAAAGGAAAGGGAGCCTTGTTCAAGCCTACCCCACGGCCTTGTCCTTCCTAAAGACCACCTTACTTTACTCCCAAGCCTCAAAACCCTCCACTGTCCAAAATATCCCCTATTGCCCCCATAACCTCCACAAAATTACCTCCCAAACCAAAGGACAGGACTCAGTGTTTTAGAGGCCAAGGCCTAGGGCATATTACTTCTGAATGCCCTAACAAAAGAGTGGTATCCCTTGCTGAATATCAAGCTTCTTTTGAGGAGCCAAATGAGGAGGAGGAAGAAGGAACGGAGGCGTACTTGGCTGAAAATGTAAAGGAAGTAGAAGAGGGTCCGGACGTAGGTGAACTTTGGGTGATTAGGAAAGCTTTGAGTGGCTTTACTGCTCAAGATGACATGGAGCAAAGAGAGGCCATTTTCCGCACTAGATGCACCATGGAAGGCAAAGTGTGCTCACTCATCATTGATGGAGGGAGTTGTGCCAATGTTACATCCAAAACCATGGTGGACAAGCTCAAGCTCGCGGTCACACCCCATCCCACGCCTTACACTATCCAATGGCTCAATCAGGGTAAGGGAATGCAAATCTCTTTTCGTTGTCTTATTTCTCTTTCAATTGGAAGGAACTATAAAGATGAGATTTAGCGTGATATTGTGCCCATGGATGCTTGCCATATCCTATTGGGGAGACCTTGGCTCTTTGATAGGAGCATCATGCATGATGGCCGGATGAACACTTATACCTTCTATACAACAACAACACTACTCCCAGTGTGGGTCCCGCTTTCGCGGGGTCTGGGGAGATCCAGCTGTAGGCAACCTTACCCCTACCGATATTCCTACACATAGAGAGGTTGATTCCTTAAGACCCACAAAATAATTTTTTTTTTTAAAGATTTACAGAGAAAACGATTGCACACCAAAAACCAAGGAGGAGAAAATGGGCTGGAGAGCAAAAATAAACAAGGAGCAGAGACATACCTCATCCAACTAGGGGCGCTAGATGCCGTCATATCCCGGAAAAGCACGACCTGCAGACAAGCACACCAAAACCCTACCCGCCCCACCCCACTGAAGCTACTACCACTTACGCGGCCGGTTCCCTACAATCAGAGACCTTAATCCTATCCCGCCACAACCTTCTATCCTGAGCCATGTCCTCCGTCAGACCGGCAACTCTCAGGTCCTCTCTAACCACTTCCTCTAGGCTCTTCTTCGGTCTACC
Organism: Carnegiea gigantea; assembly: GCA_029747015.1. Taxonomy (NCBI): domain Eukaryota; kingdom Viridiplantae; phylum Streptophyta; class Magnoliopsida; order Caryophyllales; family Cactaceae; genus Carnegiea; species Carnegiea gigantea. The sequence goes on from JAKOGI010000933.1 coordinate 116,318, forward strand.
CCTCCCTCTCTTTCCACCGGGGGGGACGATCATCTCGCACCTCTGCACTGGGGCGGCCACACTTCTCCTCTTTACGTGGCCGAACCATCTGAGTCTCGATTCCCTCATCTTCTCCTCTATGGGGGCCACTTCAGCTAAGCTCCTGATTACTCCATTCCTAATTCTGTCCAATCTCGTAAAACCACACATCCACCTGATCATTCTCATCTCAGCTACCATCAACCTTTGGGCCTGCGTCTTCTTTAGAGGCCAACACTCCGATCCATAGAGAACAGCCGGTCTAACTACCATCCGATAAACTTTGCCTTTCAATCCTAGGGGCACTCTCTTATCACATAGTACCCCTGACGCTGACTTCCATTTTTGCCAACCCACTCTTATCCGCTGGCTAATACCCTCGTCAATGTCCCCATTTTGCTGGATGATCGAGCTCAGATACTTAAATTTAGCGACCTTTGGTATCACCCTCCCATCCAGTGTGATTTCTCCCCCATCTTCTATCCTACCACTGAAACAGCAATGGAGGTATTCCGTTTTTGATCTACTTAACCGAAAACCCCTAGCTTCCTGCATATGCCTCCAACTCTCCAACCTGTCATTCACCCCCTGCCTGGTCACATCGATAAGAACGATGTCATCTGTAAATAACATGCACCAAGACACCTCGTCCTGGATTCCTCTAGTGAGCTCATCCAAAACTAAAGTGAAAAGAAACGGGCTCAGGGCGGAGCCCTGATGTAGGCCCATACCAATAGCGAAGTCATCAGGGACCCCTCCCGGTGTCCTAACATGCGTCTGCCCTCCCTCGTACATATCCTTGATTACTCGGATGTATGCGGGCGACACCCTTTTCTATTCCAAACACCACCACAATACCTCCCTCAGGACTCGATCATACGCTTTCTCTAGGTCAATGAACACTTAGACGTTCTATAAAGACCACAAAAAGATCACCCTAACTCCTCTCAAATCTGCCCACTCTCCTAAACCCAAAGACAACCCCCATATGGATGTTTTTCTTACCACTCTCCTAAAGTCCTAATACCATGAATTTGAACCTTTTAAAGAGTGGATTTTGATGCAATCAGAACAAACGGAACCTATTATCCATGCTCAACCTTTACTTACCCCACTTCTCCAAACCTTCCAGCATGTCTTTCCACAAGAAATCCCTCATGGCCTACCACCACAAAGATCCATCCAACACAAAATAGACCACATTCTTGGCTCTACTCTCCCAAACAAATCGGCCTATGGAATGAACCCTCAAGAGACTCAAGAAATCCGAAGGCAAGTGGATGATCTTCTATCCAAGGGATTGATTAGAGAGAGTTTGAGTCCATGTGCTATCCCGGCCTTACTTGTGCCTAAGAAGGATGGGAGCATGAGGATGTGTGTGGATAGCCATGCAATCAACAAGATCACAATCAAATATCGCCATCCCATTCTAAGGTTGGAGGATTCACTTGATGAACTTCATGGAGCCACCATCTTTTCCAAGATTGATCTTAGAAGTGGCTACTACCAAATCAAAATATATGAAGGAGATGAATGGAAAACAGCTTTCAAAACCAGGGGAGGCTTGTATGAATGGTTAGTCATGCCCTTTGGTTTGACTAATGCCCCTAGCACCTTCATGAGATTGATGAACAAAGTATTCAAATCGGTGATTGGCAAATTTGTTGTTGTCTATTTTGACGATATACTCATCCATAGCCGAAGTGAGGAGGAACATGTTTAACACCTCCGTGAGGTACTCACCATCCTATCCAATGAGAAGCTTTAAGGAAACCTTGAGAAGTGTCATTTCTTCACTCCTCAAGTGGTCTTTTTGGGCTATGTTGTTTCTGCCCAAGGGATTCATGTTGATGAGAGCAAGATAAGGGCCATCCAAGAGTGGCCAGTACCCACATCAATTCAGCAAGTTCGGAGTTTCCATGGCTTGGCTTCATTCTATAGAAAATTTGTGAGAGATTTTAGCTCCATTGTTGCTCCCATGACCGAGGTGCTAAAGGGCAGAAGCTTTGAGTGGACGGATCAAGCCCATTCTGCCTTTAAAGAGATCAAGAGAAGGCTCACAAGTGCACCTATTTTAGCCTTGCCTAGTTTCTCCAAGATCTTTGAAGTTGAATGTGAGAATGAGGAACTTCCGAGTTTGAGGTCAAACTCCAACCTAGCCGGGGAGAATGATGGAGACCATCAAGTCAAGGAGTCCAATGCTGCTGAGGAGGACAAGGAGGGTCAGAGGAGTGTCAAGGAGGTCAAGGAAATCCACATCATAGTCAGAAATGCCCGAATTGATAACCATATTCTACTATCCAGTTCGACCGAAAACAGGCCCGGTTTTGTACACCTTTTGCAGCAAGAGGAACTAGGGGATTTTAATGGGGACCTTCACCCTCTTCAAGATGAAGAAGTCAACTTTCAAATAAAAAAGGTTTCAAGGCATTTGGAGTCCATTTGGTTGGTCAAATTAAGCCCTATAGCAAACCGGCTAGAATCCAGTCGAGTTTGGACCATTTGGACTCTATGGCCCATTTGTTTTAATCGGCTAATCCAAATCTAGTGAAACATTTTCCATTGGAGAATAGACTCTTCAAGCTTTCATTTAACTCCTGAATCATCGAATTTGGATCACAAGCAAGAGAGTTATGATCCATTGAATCTGACCCTACTGCTGTGAGAAAGCACTGAATACTAGGAACAATTAATGCATGAGGAAACTTCAATCCTAGGGACTTAATCCATGTCCCCCTTCCTCCCAATGCTGATACATCCTATGCTAAGTGGGAAATTGAGTTTAACAAGTCTCTAGACTGATGGAATCAAGTTCTTAAGCCCTAGTTATCCGTGTTGCACTGTTTTCTTTTAATTTTACTTTGTAATTTGCTTCTTGCATTTCCTATTCTAGCCTAGTAAGTTGTATTCATGTCTTTTCATATGTAAGGCCAACTCTATAAAAGGCCATATCTGAGTTTATTTCATCAAGCAATTATCAATTATAAAGTGAAAATCTGAACAGAGTTTGAACACTCTTTCTCTCTTAAATCCCTAGTTCTATTCTTGAGATTGGCCCCTCAAGTGGTGTTCTAGGTCTCTTTATCTCAATTAAGTGGTGATTCAATTCTGTATCTTAATTGATCTAGGGAGATTTCCTAAGTTCTTAGCAAGAGTGGCTCCTTTGGATTATCTCTTGTCTTAAGTTCTTGCTTTATCTATTCCCCTTTGCTTGCATTCTGCCCAAATCATCACAATTCGTCCGAGTTACAAACTTGCTGATTTGCTCATTTACAATCCATTTTGCTAGAAGCACTCTAAGTTCTATGTATTTGAAGTGAATGGTGAGGCTAGATACATCATACTCTGATCAAACATATAAGGGCAAGAATATGTGAATGCAAGTTTCTAGGGTCGTCTCATCATGCTTCAAACAGGAGCATATGCAGTTACTCAGCTATAACATAGAATCATAGGATTCACAGAATGCAAACAATGAGTCAAAGGTCATGTCATGCTATGAATTGCAAAACTTAAATTATCTGGATAACCAAGTCGCATACTAAACCAACTTAAGTCAAGCAAATACTAAGATCTGCATTTACTAAGCCAATCATTCCCAAGACACTTGAATAACCATGCATAATGATCCTAAGCAATTATACGGGCTCCCATGACCTTTATACTTTGCATAACGTTATGCTTATGCTTCAAAACACATAGACTCATGGTAGTGTCTCACAGGAGGGCATCTAGACAAGTATATGCGAGTGCAATCCTCATTTAAAACCTATGATCGAGGTTATGCCTTGAGGTTTGTCCAGACTGTTTTGAGTTGGCCATTAATCAACTAACAGGCGGTAAGAACAATGACATTATTGGTATTATGGATACACATTAAGGCTTTACTAATGCATTTATCTCAAAGGTACTTGTGGTGGTCTAAGGAATTCCTAGTACAGATAGGAAGGCTCCACCCTTTTACTATGGGCATTCTGACTTGTGCACTGGGTGGTAATGTTTGAGAAGACATTGGCAAAGTATGGGTCATTTCCCAGGAGGTAACAGGGTGATAGAGATGGTACAACAATCCCAAAGTCTGGCAGGTTCTTTCTATGTTGTTCTTTCTGGGTGTATTAGGGTTTGATATAGCTAGGACACTATCAATTTCACATAGGGCATTAAGAACATTGTTTAGGTAACAACAAGCATCGCGCTAGACAATGAGGACAATTTTCATGCAATGGCCAAGAAAAATGCACTACTATTGCTTAGTTCCTATCCAAGCATATCGAAATTTCATTTAATTTCTTACAATTCCCAATTCACGTATGGAGGACACCACCTAGTGAGATTTTTAGTCATAGAAAGCTGCCCCCAATCACTTGCAACAAATCATCATTAACACATCCGACAATACATGCACCTTGGTATGTGGACCCTCAAAATAATTTGAGTACACAAAGAGAGTTAAGCTCGTAAGGCTAACTCAAGCATTATTGCAAAGTAAATGCGAGTCTTCAATTACAACAATAAGACCCAACCAAGCAATTAAAAAGGTTTCTAATGCGAAAGCACAACCCTAACTCACTAATCGGAAGACTTTAACTTTTAAGGTTTTTGGATCTTCGAAAGGAATAGTTTAACTTCTTCTAGCTCTTTCCCTACCAACCATTGAGTGCGTATGCTCACTATATTATTGGGCCCGAGGAGCAAATCGTACTTAAGGGCAAGAATGAGCTTGGAGTTAAACATTCTCAGTTGTCTGAGTTCAAACCACGTGCTCTCAAAACTTTTGATTCAAATCGCCAAGGCATATAAGCAAAACAACTTTGATTGAGCTAACACTTAACTTGTCCACGAGAATACGAGTTACTCGGCCTATAACTTAGTAAATGGTTCATTCATCCAAACAATCAGCTCACTTAAGCCGCATCCAACTAGCTGAACGTGCTAACATTCACATATAACTCACATTTACACACAAAAGAGGCATAATCACATCATCATGAATGCGTTCCTAGATAATTATATGAGATACAAGACTCAGGTTGTGGCCTACGGTCACAGGACCTTGCTCTGATACCATCAACGTAACACCCCCAGCCCCTACGGCCAGGAGCGTTACGTTTTCCTAACTTCCTAATTAAATTCTTGGGCGAAACGGACAGAGTTTCCAGGCTGAAAACTGACCGTTTCCAGGCTAAAACCCTTACAATAAACCCCTGCAATCAATAGAAGTGAAAAACATTCTAAAATAAGCTCAACGGCTATATGCTGGAGTTCATAACTTAACGAGCAACTCGCTTGAACTACATCAAACGATATAGTTCATTAATACAAGAGAAGTGAAAGATACAACTCAACAGTTCACATAACCGGAGTGCTAGGGTTTACATCCCAAAACGTAACTGATTTCAGCTAAAGGACAACTGACAAATTAGATCGTTGGCTTACATGGCCATATAGAGCAATTCCTAAGCCGAATGCACTACCTGAACTAGAATATTTGTTTACAAACATTTACAATTCTAGGAATACATTACATGACTTCGCTAAACATGTAAGACCCCCTCAAATGGGCACACATGACACCTTGCAAGCAAGGATAAACTTCATCTTAGCATAAGTTACTTGGCTTCTACTTGTCATAATGCAAGCCTAGGGAAAAAGGGAAAAGAGTAATGGGATGAGCAACCACATGCTCAGTGAGTATTCCCCGACTCCTTAAAACTAAAACCGTTGCGGGCAATAATGCTCATAATAGTTACATACCACATATTCATACTTTACTATCATATTAGGCAATCATAAATCCTTAAGGATGGATCATTATCGATAAACTTCATTTTAGCCACACAAACTCATTTTTAGGTTCTTAAATAACCAAACTTCTTAAAAACCAAGCACTGAAATCACATAAGCAAGCAACAAGGGCTAAGCACAGAACATTCTTTCATAGGTTATATGATATAATTCGTGATTTATGGTTTATCTATCTAATTCACTCATATGAGATGCTTAAAAACATGAAGTATAGATTATGCAAGGAGCTTTCTTTCATAGAACATACACATTCAAAGTCATATGCTCAATGCATTATAAGAATATGGCCACATGTCACTTGAAATCGCATTCAATTGTGCTTAGGAATCTTTTTCATTAAGCATTCATAGAACTCTTCCTTTCTTTCTTTGAAAACACTTTTCATAACCTCTTGAGGTTTACATCCATTAAAAGGAATTTCTTTCGTATTGGTCCTTATAAGACCCTTATAAGCTTTTCACATTTCATTCAATCTGGCCTCTTAATGGCCCATAAAAACTTTCATTCCATTTGGCCTCTTAACGGCCCATAAAAACTTTCTTTCTTTCTGAAATACTTAAAATGGCAAATGCTAACTGCTTTTCTTTGCTTATTAGGAAAATTCTTCTGGCATAAGATCATTACAGGGTGCTGATTGGCTGAGACTATTCTCAAACCCCATAGTAAGGCCCAACGCTCATGCTAAGCTCTTACTCCCGGGATGGCAACATATAACATATTAGACCATTACCCTCGTTAGGGTCTTCCAGGGTTTCCTCGTGCCAGGACTTATTCCCTAGGCTAACATCATTCACATCATATTGTCCAAAGCACATTATCTTAGCCAATTTAAAGCGTATGGCCATAACGACTAATAAGTTTGCTGCCTCCCACAGCGAAATCCTTTTTCATACATCGCACTCACTTTTTATTTAAATTCCTTAGCGATTCCCCCGTTCAAGCGAGTTCACAAATACAGTTAAAATAGGCCATTGTTTGCTAATAGTTATGGCTACTATTAGTTACAACCACGAAAACTTCCTTTTTTAAACTCAACCTCACTCGCAAGATGAAACTTAATGAAATAAAGGGAAGGGAGTTTACAGGTAACACATTCAAACACTTCATAATCAACTCAGTAGAATAAGCCACACAATACCTCGTAATCTAGACGATTGCTGTTAAACACAACCCAGACTCCCTCCTCACACAACACCGACCACGAAGAACCTCAAAATTCCCATCAGTTCATCCTCAAGCCATCCGACTGCCAACTCGGTTTTTAATTCCATGACCATAGCATATTAACACAAAAGTCAAATGAAATAGCTACGTATAAACTTACCGAGCGAGCAGCAACCATCCAGCGGCTCGATACAGCATATATAAACATATACATATATATATATACACACACACATATATATATATATATATATATATATATTTATATACATATATGTGTGTGTGTGTGTGTGTGTGTGTGTGTGTGTGTGTGCGTGTGTGTATATATTGCATCAACTTGAAATACGTTCTTAATGAACTGAAATAAACTCACAAGGTATGAAACTAGCCCACATTCATAACTCGCGAATGGGAAGTAAGAATGCTAAGTTCATGTCACTTCCAAAGCGTGACTAACCAGCTTAACGTACGTCGTTTAAAGACATTCTTAGGTTGTTTTGAGAACATCTCCAAGCATGGGTCAACTAATTCAACATACATCAATTTAAAGCACATTAAATTGTTTCAAGAGCTACTTTCAAACATGATCGAACTAACTTATCAAGCGACAAATCAAAGCATGCTTAGGTTGTTTGGAAGGTTACTTTTAAACATGAATGAACTAACTTTACAAGTATCGATTCAGAACATGTTTAGGTCATTTCCAGGGTTACTTTTAATCGAGAGCTAACCAATTCGGCATGCATCAACTTTAGGCATGCTTACCTCGCTTCGAAGACATTTTGAACCGGTTGCTTAACGAGCATCGATTCGAAACATTCTTAGGTTATTTCACGGCCAATTATAAGCATGGATTAACTAAACTAACACATATCATTTTGAGTCCATTTTTAAGCATTAATTAACTAAACTAACATATATCGATGCAAGCGATTGTTAGGTTATTGCGAAGTTGCTTTTAGGCATGAATTAACTAAACTAACATGCATCGATTTAGGGCAATCATAGCCATAAAAATCAGTTCAGTACTAGTAGTTTCTGGCGACAACTAAACATGCACAACCTATACTAATCTCAGCCGAAATGAATCATGTAAAATCAGCCACCAGGTTCTCGTTTAATCTAACTTATCTCAATCTAGCATGCAGCATCATTTGAAGGCTAAAATCTTTTGAATTTACTAATACTTAAGAGGCGAGAAACACCCACCTCGATTCCAAGCTAGAGGTTCGTTCGAGGGCTACTAGGCTCGGCTTTGAGTGCTGGAAAGACTCGATTCCCTGACCCTTGCTCATGGACGCACGAACAAACCCAATCCACGCCTAACCTATGCAAAAACAGACCCAATTCGATCGTAACCCAGACCTAGGTTTCTGCCCCTTTCACTACTGTTGTTGTTGCTGCTAATGTTGCTACTGATTTGGGCTCGAATTTATAGTGCTTTGATGTGGTTAAGGATAGACATACATAGCTGAGCTTTGGCCCTCGTTTGAGGTAACAACCTGCCCCCCAAATCAGCCAAAAACATGGCGAAGACCTTTGAATTTCTACCCAGATTCACACCAAAGGTTCGTTTGTTGGCGGGGAAGGTTGAATGAGGAGGAATTTTAAGTTGGTTTGAGGAGAAATCGAGGTTTCTCAGGGCTCCCATGGCCGCTTGCACAGAGTAGCGAAGAGGAAGAGGATGAAGGGCAGTGCAAAGGAGAATGGGGCTCAGGGGGTTCGCGACTGGAGGAGGAAGAAAAGGGGGGGTCTTGCGCGATTTTGCAAAAATGTCCGTCCTCTCTCTCTCTCTTTTTTTTTTTGTGTGGTCTCAAGCTTGCTCAAGTTGACACCGCTAGTCTAACCTCGAACTTTATATTCTAAACCCAAATCGATAATACAATCTCTCATCGATTCCTCGTTCCCAAATATATCTAGGTTCGATTTAATAAACATCGAACTACTTCTAAGGTTGACAACCTAATCGTAATCGGGTTCCTATTCGATTTAGTACTTGTTAATAACTAGTATTAACGTTTACTAAAAATCAATGTAACATTTTCGAACTAATAACGATAATATTAGTACCAACAAAAATATTCTTTTTAATAAAATTATCACTCACATAAGCACATCAATAATAATTTAACTCGTATAGCTACTAAAACACGATTTTATAATGTAAAAGGCAATACACTTAGCTTGACGAAAAATAAAGAATGCGGGTGTTACACCCCTCAATTCGAACAAATGCTCTAAAATAAGTGCAATGAAATGAAAGTGTGGCTATAGATCAAGAACTAAACCAAGCTTAAGAAACTGTAGTTGTCCTTTCATTTGGAGCTCCAATTTCACCCACAAATAGCTCTCATCGAGCAAAATCAAATTACCTAAAACAAGTGCAATTGAATGAAAGCGGTAGCCACAAATCATGAACTGGGCCAAACTAACGAGCTAATAATAGCTCTAATTGTCATTTCATTTGAATTTCTAATTCCACTTAAAAGAAGTGCTCGCACTGAACTAGAACGAATGTCTGAGAATAAGTTCAAAGGAATGAAAGGCGGCCTATAATTAAAAGAACTTGCCAAACTTATGAACTAACTTTAACTTTAGTTGTCTTTTCTTTTCTGATTCCAATTTGACTAACAAAAAGCTCCCACCAACGGAAACAAATGCTCTAAAATGAGTGCAGTGGAATGGAACATAGGGCTATATGGATCAACAACTAACCCAAACATAACAACTAACTTTAACTCTAGCTGTCTTTTCATTTGGGTCCTCAATTTCACCAAAAACAAGTGCAATGTAATAAAAGTAACACATCAAGAACCAGGCCAAACTAAAGAACTAATAATAACTCTAGTTGTCTTTTCATGTGGGCCCTTGTTTCACCTACAAAGAGCTCTGAGCAAGACGAAACAAATGCCCTACGATGAGGGCCATGTAATGAAAGGTTTGGCTACAAATCAACATGTAAGCTAAACATAGGAAGCAAACTTAACCATTGCTGTCTTTACTTTTGCCACTCAAACTACATAGTGGAAGAGCCCACCTCTATAGGGGTCATTCACTCTTATGAATAGATATGCTACAAATAAATGCTGAAAGGCGTGGCTATAAATAATGAACTAAACCTGTAGTGCCCCTTAATTATGCATGTTTCACTGTTTGCAATCATTATTCTGATTCCCTCAATTACAACTGATAAACCCAATGATCAGGGCGTTACCGCCATCCCAAAAGGACAAAGCCTGCTGTAAGTGTACTAGAGATAACATAGTCAGGCCTAACTTCAACCATATATATTCATTCATTAACCAAAATAAGATTTATACACTATAGTAAAGTAATTCACCATAAAGCTTACACTTCCATACACTGAAGGTCACAAAATAAGGCTATATCACTGTTGATTCATCCAAGTTTTCCTTACTTACTTATTCTCTTCGGCTAACTCGGTAGCATGCTTTTCGGCTGACTTACTAGCATAAGGGAGATTCACTGAGCGTTTGCCCAAAACAAAACATGAAAACATTTCGAACTGTGAGCCGCTCAGTGCATGCATTCCTGTATTATTAAATGATCACTGTGTAAATTAGTTGGGCGCCCGCTTTGCAATTCATTTTAAGTTAAAACAGTGAATAAGATGAATGTAAAACTGCGTTGTCAATTATTATCTGACAGTGAACCCCTTATGGCTATTACGATCTATGGATAGGTGTACACCTGCCAAGCCGATCAGGACTTAGCCTGAAGCCATGCGAGTAACTAAAGGGCAATGTGCTATAACTAATAACTGATGGGGTCACTTATTATGTGATAAATCATGGATTAAACTGATTCATTGATGTACTTACCAAAATATTATAATTTTGATAAATACGTGCTGATTTCTAAAGATACAAGCAATGAACGTACTTGGTACTTTTAATGAAAGTCACTGAAATAGGATTATGCACAATAAGAGAAGGAAATGATAGATTAGGCCCTAATTCTGTATAAAAATATCATTATAAAAACATACAGTTAGCAAATATTTTTATTTTCACAGTTAATAATTTAGTAAAAGAAAAGTAAGAGCACAACACAGGCTTAGAAAGAATGACTCGTAACTCAGTCCTTCAATCTCTAATTGAGACCTAAATTCCCAATATTGAAAGCTTAAAAAGTCTCGAAAAACTTTCATTTGGAATACTAAATAAGTTTTGATCTAACCTGCGCAGTTCTGGTAAAACAGCCATAACTTTTTCCACAAACCTCGGATTAAGGCGATTCAAAAAGCATCTAAAAGCTAATACACTAAACTAGCTATCCACCAAAATTAATAGATTTTCAATGCGCTGATAATTACCAGTTTAATCACAAAGCTTGTCCTATTTTTTAAAATTTTCCAGCCTTCACTGTTAAGGCTTTCTCCTTTCTTTTCGAACAATTCCCCATCCAAAATCCCTCCTTAAAGTCATGTAACAAGGCTTTGGTCCTTTCCATCATCATAGAAAACCATCACACTCAATTTCACTTCCAAATCATGTACATCAAAGATTATTTTTCAATCAAATATACACTAATAACATGCTTGCTATCAAAGGAATGTTAAACCTTGCATAATCAATAAAACCCTAACTTTTGGCCAACTTCCACTTCATCCAAGATCACCAAGAACATCCTCATAACATTATTAGAGATTAAAACCACTAAATCAAGTACAAGAATCCAACAAAAACAAACTTTCCACTTAAAGCTTGCATGATTATGAGTAACCCTAGCCCTAACATGCTCCCAACTCAACTCTACCATGATCAACATCAAAATAACTCTTATTTCTTATCAAAACATCATGATCAACAATCACAAACATCAAAACAAGAATCAAAGCTAAGATAAAAATCAAAACCAACAAGATCAAGATTAAGGTTACCCACTTCAAGCTTGATAAAAGTAGAGATGGAGGTGATGTTTAGTGGTTTTAATGATGGAGGATGGTGGCTAGTGGTACTAGGATGTCGAGGGGATTGGACATAATCGGGGCTGGCCGGAAGACACCAAACAGCAACTGGGGGAGAGGGCTGCATGCTAGAGAGAGGAAGGAGAGAGAAGATGGGTTTTAGGTTGGGTTGTGTTTTTTTGATAATCAAATCAACTTGGCTGAGTTTTTATCTTCAAAATGACTTTTTGGCTAACCATGGCCAAGCTTAATCATGGTAATCAGTAAGGTTGAGAAAGCAAACATGTTGGGCTTCAAATTGGGCCGAAGGAAGTTGGATTCAGGAGTAGAATGCTTCGTAACGATAACGTTTTTGCATATTGAAATTTAAATTTTTGTAATGTTACGGAAAATAAAATAAATTACTTAGATTAAACTTGTTAGGGCTTACTATCAATTCTTCCAAAGTTTTCATTAATAATTAAATAAATAAATAAAACCCGAATTGCCAAGTGAGGGCCCAAATAAATCTTTCCCCATCGGGATGATTAAATGCAATAAATAAATTTGAGAAAATCATTAACATGAGGTAATTAAATAAATAAACATAATTTAGGGCTGGGCTATTACAGTCCAAAATGAATCGGGCCACAATTTGGGCCCAGATGAACTAGGCCAAATTTAATGAATTTGGGCCCAAATGTTTTTGCATGCTTAAAAATTAACTTTTTGTGACATTATGAAAATAATTTAATACCTAATCATATTTACCGGGGTTCAATATCGATTCACCTGAAATTGTCACGTAAATAAACTCGAATTGCAAAGTGGGGCCTAAGATGAATTCGCCCCACCGGGATGATTAAATGAGATAAATCAATGCGAAAAATTAATAACAAGGCTTAATTAAATAAATAAATATGATTTAGGATCAGGCTATTACAGCCTTCCCCCCTTAAAGAGTTTTCTCCTTGAAACTTATGAACTTTACCAAAACATGCAAGTTTATCTTAAATAGATGTGCATACTTGGCTTGCATCTCATCCTCGGTTTCCCTAACTAGATTCTAGGGAGGTATGATTTGCCAATGTACTTTAATTGAAGATATCTGCTTGATGCGTAGCTATTATTCCTGTGATCTAATATCTGAACTGGGTGCTCTTCAAATGCAAGACCCTCAGTGACCACAATGGGTGTAGTTAAGAGAGCATGCTCAAGATCTTAAATGTACTGCCTGAGTTATAAGGTAAGAAATACGTTATGCACGTGTTTGAGTTATATAGGCAGACCTAGTCAACAAGCTCTTGGATTAAAGGTGTCTGCGTATTGTATAACTGCGTAATCCCATGTTTCGGTAGCAGATCCAGATACTTCTCACACACTAGCTTTAATGAACTCAATTACTTGGGTTCAAAATTGATATAGTATTCGAAAGAAAAGAACCTTGTTACTAGTGAGGAGGTGCTTACTACTAGTTCATCACCCTATCCACTAATGGAAGCTGTTGTATACCCTGATAAGTACTCTGGTACTATTAGGAGTTATAAGACATGTTAAGTACGTGTCAGGGTTCAACAGGTAGGTGCAGTCAATAAGTTACAAGATCTAACCTTTCAATGAATCATAAGGCCTATTGTAACTAGTCCCTAATTGTCCATAGATAGTTGGTCTTTTACTACTTTTGACTCAAAAAGCCTTTTGAAACACTCTATAACCCATCTGAGGCTTTGGTTGTTTCTTTATTTTGCCAACACAACTTTGTTGTCGACCTTGTATCACCTTAACATGTACTTGAATTTTTCCCTCTTAATGCTTGCTCGGGTTAACTCTGACCTTATAGTCAATGTTTCTTCTAGCTTACTCAAATATAATTAGATAGTGGTTGAGACTATGGCCTTATCAAAAATTTATCATCTCATATTCTTAATGCATAATATGATCTCCCCTCATCAGACTATTCAAGGATCTGCTCCCGATTGATAATGGATGATGAAATAACCGTGGTTAAGGATGAGAGTGAAGGGATTGTTAGCCAAGCAAATCATTGCCTACAAAAGACATGAACAATGAGACTAGAAAAGGCTAATAAAGGAGAGATTATCATGGGTTGCTTAGAATAAAGATAACCATGAGTGTATCCAGAATTCTAAACCATAATACCATAAGAATCATGGTTTATAAATATTGATTATAAAGGATCTAATACATAGTTACCTAAGAAGATAGATGGCCGGTTACCTTCGAGTTTAGCTGATGATTTAAAAACAAGATAGCCAGCAACGGAGTTCCAACAGGGTGACTTTCTAAACACCATTGACAGGATGAATGCAATCGAGGGAGTGGCCAAACAAAATACAATAAATAGAGAAATAGATTGGATAAACAAGGTACAATGGATAAATAAATAACTTGAACAAGCAAGGTCTAATGAATAGATAAATGAATTGAATAGGCTGCAATGGGAACATGCCTTTGCTCATATGGAGCCAAGTTAAGTACGGCAATAAGATTAAATAAGGATTACTGAAGTTTGCTTATGAGGATATAAGAGATAGGTGTGAGAATTGCAAGTGCAATAAATAGATCAATAGATTGAACCGGTAAAGTGCAATGGATAGATCTAATAGATTGTACGAGCAAAGTACTAATGGATAAGTAAATAGATTAAACAAGTGACATTAGAAACGTGCCTTTGCACACATGAAACCAATTCAAGTCCAGCAACAAGATTGAACAGAAAAGATGGAGTTTATTTATGAGCATGTAAGGTATATGTGTGGGAGTTGAAGTCCAAAATAAGGAGAGTAAGGGGATTATAACAATCGCAATTACCCACACCAATGAGAGTTGAATTACATTATAAATTCAGAACAAGTAATACGAGCTTATCATTATGAATAAATGAGACATAAGGTAAATGTGTGAATTGGCTCTCAACGGAATGAACTGGAAACTCATGAACATAAAATAAAGATGGTAAAAGTCGAGAGCACTGGAATGTTGACAACCATATAAGGTCAAACAAAAATGTATTGTACATTTAACAATGGATTTGCAAAGACATGGAAGATCATGCTAATGGGAAATATCGGGTTGCAATCCAAGGGATATTAAACAATATTGGATAGTATTAAGTTTTGAAGATGAGACAAGCAAACAATTACAAGAATTACTATAAAAGGGCATTCTTGCAAAGGATAAACTGTGGTCACACGATTTAAGTGTGATATCTGGACCTCGAATCATTTCTGAAAAACACTCCTGTTGTTAGCAGTTAATCCCATAAATCATTTATTCATGGTATAGGGAACTTGTTTTTGATAGTGATCTTGTTCAACTCTCTGTACGCTGTACACAACCATAAGGTTCTACTTTCATTCTTGACACATTTAAAACTATGGTTTCCGACGGTGACACTTGGTTAAATAACTACCTTCTGTAACAATTCATCTTACTAAATCTTTACTTCTTTAAACTCTGCTAGGGGTCATATGGTAGGGGCTCTGAAAATGGATTGAGCACCTTGAAATAGGTTGATCTAAAACCCAATGTTTCTTGGGGGAAAATAGTCCTGAAAGTCCTCAGATGAAAGATCTCTAAATCAACAAATTGTAATTATGGATATGCATATATCGAGTGTGGTTGCATATCACTAATATTCAATACATTACTCACACAATAACTCACTTGCTTGCACAGTGTAATTAGGGTAGAAATAGGGTTTTTCTTCCCTCTGTCCATGGAAACACACGTCTAGTCTTTCCTCATTCCTCAAGCTAACCTTAATATCTTTACAAGTCATCTTCTATAAGTACACAGTAAGTTCATCCCCATAATGATAACAAGGTCTGCTAATCAAACTAGATTGAATGCCTAATGAATATGGTTCCGACAATACTAATAGAGGTATATTTATAAAAGATAACACATTCAACTGCCTACTAGTCTTAGTAAATTTAAATGATAGGGGGACAATCTAAAGTGTAAAGAGATGTAACCACACCATGAACTCTTGTAAAGATGTTTCTTTATTAGTTATAAAGGACTGGCATGTAAGCTGAATGAATGAAAGGATGAAGATTCGTAATGAAAGAGGTAAGGCGTATAAATGACCTACATATACAAGACATGCGGTTTATTCATGATGGTCATGATAGTAAAGTAAATGAATGGTGTTATGAAGTTAAGAGGGAGTATTAAGTTCTGAAGGTGAAGAAATCTAACAGATTATCGAAGAGGCATTTAAAAGTCGTACGGCACCCGTAGGTAAGTAAAATGACAAATATGAGGGTCAACACCCCCAGAAGGAAAATTTTATTCATCTGGTGTTTGAAAGACCAACACATCAAGATGAAGGAGTCAGTCTTATGACTGAACATGATGGCATCAGCATCCATCAATAACACATTCTGCGGTAAATGGAAGCCTTAGGTAGGCATATAAACTTCGAAACTGTTGGCAGATAGAAATAGCATAAATCGTTGTTCATAATTAATAAGATGGGCCGTACTTGTAAAGAAAGGATTGCTAAAATAACTTGAGTAACGACATGCAGTCACGGCCATAGAGTAGTATGCCAACATGACGTTATGGTGCTATAGGAACACGAACAATACGGATCCATTTAATTACTGAAAGGGCGCTCAATGAATAGGTCTGAAGCAACCAAAGGCTTTGCAAGCAATAAATGAATAGTGCCCAAATAGAAGTAAGGAGTTAAAGTATGTGACAGTAAAAATATGAACGGAGTGATGACTAAAATGTAAGTAGAATGTGTCAAATATGCTTAGAAAGAACTGCAAATCACACAGTAATGCACACCGAGGGTCCTTATAGGCTCCACTATGGAAATAGAGAATTAAACGATTATGATTGTTAGGGTTTAAATCGCCTATAAGAAAGGTTGCTCAGATGTGTTTAAAGGACTCTCCACAGACCATATACAAGGATTTTTTTTTTTTTTTCATAAACACTCCGTCACAAATCAAGAGAGTGTTACTGGCAAAAAATGATGCCTCTGAATAATTAAGGTAACTAAGGCATAAATAAGTCAATGAGAGGAAGTAATGAGAGCATAACTGATGTAAGGTCTTAGTTTCAAGACTAGATAATTCCTATACACGGGAGCTTAATCTTACTCGTACCTCCCATATAATGCCAAGTAACATACCATAAGCTACTAACTATTATCACCAGACATAAGCACTCATTGTAATGTTCATTTCATACTGGTTCACCGCAAAGATATTGCCCCACAAGGCATTTCCTCATCAAAAGGTTTACATCTAACTTGACACTATATTAATCCCTTAAGAAGTTGCAAATGGCATCCCCACATTGGGTTTCAACCATCACCATACCTAAAATCAGGTATATTAACACACCTCACTAAAACTCTCAAATCTTGGGGTAAAACAGGCAGAGGTCTGCCTAAAAACTGACTAAAGCCTGGCTTGAAGCCTTATAATAGATATATGAAATGAAAAGAAACACTTTAATAGCTCAACAGCCACATACCGGAGTTCATAACTCAACGGGTCACACACCCGGAGTGCACGATTGCAAAAATTTAAACAAATGAGAGAAATAAAACAAACAATGCAACTCTCAGATAAATGAAAGCATGCCTCACTAGCAGGTCATCCAAATGGCTCCACACTCCACTTTGTTAATGCTCAAATCTTAGGATATTACCAAATGGTTGAATCACCCAAATGGAAATGGCTCCTTATTATATGCCTACACATATGAACTTGCACTCAATAGCTCATTTAGCTGGTCTAACATAACTCATACACACCTTAATAGCTAACCCATAAACACTTGATAGCTCACAGTGGCCCTTAAAACCTTAGCTCTGATACCAAATCTGTAACGCCCCCTAATTAAGCATGTTTTACTGTTTGAAATCATTATTCTGATTCCCTCAATTACGACTAATAAACCCAATGATTGAAGCATTACCTCCGTCCCAAACGGACATGGCTTGCTGCAAGTGTACTAGAGATAACATAGTCAGGCCTAACTTCAACCATATGCAGTCACTCATTAACCAACATAAGGTTTATACACCACAATAAAGTAATTCACCACAAAGCTTATACTTCCATACACTGAAGATTACAAAATACGACTCCAAAGTATGCATGGTCTATAACACTGTTGATTCATCCAAATTTTCCTTGCTTACTTATTCTCTTCGACTGACTCACTAGCATGCTGTTTGGCTAATTTGCTAGCATGAGGGCGATTCACTGAGCGTTTGCCTAAAACAAAACATGAAAACATTTCGAACTATGAGCCGAAGCTCAATACATGCATCCCTGTACTGTTAAATGATCACTACATAAATTGGTTGGGCGTCTGCTTTGCAATTCATTTTAAGCTAAAACAGTGAATAAGATGAATGTAAAACTGCATTGCTAGTCATTATCTGACAGTGAACCCCTTGTAACGGTTACGATCTATAGATAGGTGTACACCTGCCAAGCTGATCGGGACCTGGCCTAAAGCGACGTGGGTAACTGAAGGACATTGCCCTATAACTGATAACTAATGGGGTCACTTATTATGTGATAAATCATAGATTACACTGATTCATTGATGTACTTACCAAAATATTATAATTTTGATAAATACGTGCTGATTTCTAAAGATACAGGTAATGAACGTACCTGGAACTTTTAATGAAATTCACTAAAATGGGATTATGCACAATAAGGGAAGGAAATGATAGATTAGGCTCTGATTCTATACAAAAATATCATTATAGAAACATATAGTTAGCAAATATTTTTATTTTCAGAGTTAATAATTTAGTAAAAGAAAAGTGAGAGCATAACAAGGGCTTAGAAAGAATGACTCGTAACTTAGTCCTCCAATCTCTGATTGAGGCCTAAAACCCTAATATTGAAAGCTTAAGATGTTATGAGAAACTTTCATTTGGAACACCAAACACAATTCCCACTATAGTGTTCAGAAAATGGGACTAGAACACAAGTATATCAGTTTTGGTCTAACCTGTGCAGCTCTGGTAAAATGGCCATAACATTTTCCACAGATCTCAGATTAAGGCGATTTAAAAGGCATCAGAAAGCTCACACACTAAACTATTTACCCACTAAAAAACAGAAATTTTCAATGGGTTGATAATTACTAGTTTAATCGCAAATCTTGCCCTATTTTCTAAAATTTTATAGCCTTCACTATCAAGGCTTTCTCCTTTGTTTTCACATAATTCTCCATCCAAATCACACCTTAAAGTCATGTAACAAGGCTTTGGACCTTTTCATCACCATACAAAACCATCACACTCAATTTCACTTCAAAAGTGTGTACATCAAAGATCATTTTTCAATCAAATATACACTAATAACATGCTTGCTATCAAAGGAAGGTTAAATCCCTGCATAATCAACAAAGCCCTAATGTTTTGGCTAACTTCCACTTCATTGAAGATCACTAAGAACATCCTTATAACATTATTAGAGATTAAAACTACTAAATCAAATACAAGAATCCAATAAAAACAAACTTTCCACTTAAAGCTTGCATGATTATGAGTAACCCTAACCCTAACATGCTCCCAACTCAACTCCACCATGATCAACATCAAAATAACTCTTATTTCTTATCAAAACATCATGATCAACAATCAAAAAATCAAAAAAATGAAAACCAACAAGATCAAGATTAAGGTTACTCACTTCAAGCTTGATAAAAGTAGAGATGGAGGTGATGTTTAGTGGTTTTGATGATGGAGGATGGTGGCTAGTGGTACAAGGATGTCGGGGGGGTTAGAGGCAATGGAGGCGGGCCGAAAACTGGCTGGGAAACACCAAACAACAGCTGGAGGAGGGGGCTGGTGTGCTAGAGAGAGAAAGGAGAGAGAAGATGAGTTTTGGGTTGGGTTGTGTTTTTTTGACTAATCAAATCTACTTGGCTGAGTTTTTATCTTCAAAATGACTTTTTGGCTAACTATGGTTAAGCTTAATCCTGGTAATTAGTTAGGTTAAGAAAGCAAACATGTTGGGCTTCAAATTGGGCCAAAGAAAGTTGGATTCGGGAATCAAACGCTTCGTAACGATAACGTTTTTACGTACTCAAATTTAAATTTTTGTAATGTTACAGAAACAAAATAAATTACTTAGATTAAATTTGTTAGGGCCTACGATCAATTCTTCCAAAGTTTTTGTTAATAATTAAATAGATAAATAAAACCCGAATTGCCAAGTGAGGGCCCAAATAAATTTTTTCTGACCGGGATGATTAAATGCGATAAATAAATTTAAGAAAATCATTAACATGAGGTAATTAAATAAATAAACATAAATTAGGGTTGGGCTAGTACAGTCCAAAATGAATCAGGCCGCAATGCAGGCCCAACTAAATTGGGCCAAACTTAATGAATTTGGGCCCAAATGTTTTTTCATCCTTAAAAATTAAATTTTTGTGACATTATGAAAATAATTTAACACTTAATCATATTTACTGGGGATTAATATCGATTCACCCGAAATTTTCACGTAAATGAACTCGAAATGCAAAGTGGGGCCCAAAATAAATTCGCCCAACTGGGATGATTAAATGAGATAAATCAATGTGAAAAATTAATGACATGGCTTAATTAACTAAATACACATGATTTAGGGTCAAGATAGTACAAAGCAAACACTAAACTAGGTTTAAAACTAGTTTCTTTTCATCTTGACTGCAATTTTGTCCCCAAAGAGCTCTTATCAAGGTAAAACAAACGTCCTAGAACTAGTACAAGGGAACACAAGGTGTGGTTGTGAATAAACAAACTGGCTGAACGTAAGAACTAAATTCAAATCTAATTGTTCGGTCATTTGGGGCACTAACTTCATCCACAAAGAGCTCCATCAAGCAGAAAAAATATCCTGAAATGGAGGCAAGGAAACAAAAGACATGGCTACAAATCAAGATTTAAGCCAAACATGGGAACTAACTTTAACTCTAGTTGTACTTTCATCTGAGGCTCCATTTTCACCCATAAAAACCTCCTACCAATAAAAAACAAACGCCTTGAAATAAGTGTAAGCGAACAAAAGGTGTGGCTATAGATAAATAAACCAGCCAAACTTAAGAACTAACTATTACACTGGTTGTCTTTTCTTTGGGGGTTCCAATTTCGCGCACAAAGTATTCCCACCAAGTGGAAGCAAGTGTCCTAAAATATGTGTTCTGGAACAAAATGTGTGACTATAAGTATAGAACTATGTCAAACATAAGAACTCACTTTAACTCTAGTTGCCTTTTAATTATGGCTTACATTTCACCTACAAGGTGTTCGCACCAAGGGGAAACAAGTGCCATATAATGAGTGCAAGGGAATGAAGGACATGGCAATAAATCAAGAAGTAAGCCAAGCAAGAGAACTAACTATAACTCTAGTTATCTTTTCATTTGGGACTCCAATTTCCCCCACGAATGGTTGTTATAAAAAGAAAGCAAATTCCCTAAAATAAGGCTCAGGGAACGAAAGGTGTGGGCACAAATAGAGAAACAAGCCAAACTTATGAACTAACTTTAACTCTAATTGTCTTTTCTTTTCGGGTTACAATTTGACTTACAAAAAGCTCTCACCAATCTAAACAGATGTTCTAAAATGAGTGCAATGAAATGGAAGGTGTGGCTATATATTAAGAACTAACCCAAACTTCAGAACCAAGTTTCACTCTAGTTGTCTTTTCATTTCGAGCTCCAATATCTCCCACAAGGAGTTCTCATTGAGGCAAATCAAATTACCTAAAACAAGTGCAATGTAATCAAAGTGGCAGCCACAACTCAAGAACCAAGCTAAACTAAAGAACTAATAATAACTCTAGTTGTCTTTTCATGTGGGCCCTTATTTCACGCATAAAGAGCTTCAAGTAAGAGGAAATAAATAAGATGAGTGGTGTGATGAAAGGTTGGGCTACAAATCAAGAACTGAGCTTAACTTTGGAACTAAAATTAACCATAGCATTCTTCTTTTCTGCGACTCAAACTTCACTTGGGAAGAGCCCACCTTCATATGGGTCACTCACACTTATGAATAGAGACGGCTACAAATAAACCTGAAGGGATTGGCTATCAATAATGAACTAAACCAAACACAAAACTAGCTTTAACATTGGTTTTCTTTTCAATTCGACTACAATTTTATCCCCAAAGAGGTCTTATCAAGAGAAAACAAATGACCTAGAACCAGTATAAGGGAACAAAAGGTGTGGTTACAAATAAACAAACTGGCCAAATGTAAGAACTAAATTTGAATCTTATTGTTCGCTCATTTAGGGCACTGACTTCATCCACAAAGAGCTCCGCAAAGTAGAAAAACAAAAGACATGGCTACGCATCAAGATGCAAGTTAAAATTGCAAACTAACTTTAACTTTAGTTGTGCTTTCCTCAGAGGCTCAATTTTCACCAGTAAAGACCTCCCATCAATTGAAAATGAATGCCCTGAAATAACTGCAACAGGCCAAAAGTGTGGCTACAGATAAATAAACTAGCCAAACTCAAGATCTGACTTTTACACTAGTTGTCCTTTCTTTGGAGGTTCTAATTTCACGCTCAAAGTATTCCCACCAAGGGGAAACAAGTGCCTAAAATCTGTGCAGTGGAACAAAACATGTGGGTATAAGTATAGAACTAAGTCAAACAAAAGAACTCACTTTAACTCTAGTTGTCTTTTCATTAGGGCTTAAATTTCACTTGTAAGGCGTTCCAACAACAGGAGACAAATGCCATGCAATGAGTGCAAGGGAACGAAACACATGTCCATAAATCAAGAAGTAAGCTAAATAGGAGAACTAGCTATAGCTCATGTTGCCTTTTCATTTGGGCCTCCAATTTCCCCTACGAAGAGCTTTAACTCCAAATAAAGAAACTAGCCAAACATGTAAACTGACTTTAACTCCAATTGCCCTTTCTTTTCTGGTTCTAATTTGACTTGCAAAAGGCCCCCTAATTGGAACAAACGGTCTAAAATGAGTGCAATGAAATAAAGGGTGTGGCTATAGATCAAGAACTAAACCAAACTTGAGAACTAAGTTTCACTATAGTTATGTTTTCATTCAGAGCTCCTATTTCGCCCCCAAAGAGCTCTCATTGACTGAAATCAAATTACCCAAAACAAGTGTAATGGAACGAAAGCAGTAGCCACAAATGAAGAACTGGGCCAAACTAAAGAACTAATAATAGCTGTAGTCGTCATTTCATTTGAAGCTCTAATTTCACTCAAAAGAAATGCTCCCACTAAAAGTGAACAAATGTCCGAAAAAAGAGTCCAAGGGAACAAAACATGCTGCTACAAATAAAGAAACTAGCCAAACTTACAAGCTAACTTTAACTCTACTTGTCTTTTCTTTTTCGATTCCAATTTGACTCATAAAAAGCTCCTACCAATGGAAGCAAATACTCTAAAATGAGTGCAATGGAATGAAAGATGTGGCTATATAGATCAAGAACTAACCCAAACATAACAACTAACTTTAGCTTTAGTTGTCTTTTCATTTGGGTCCCCAATTTCACTCATAAGGAGCTCTCGTCACGCAAAATCAAATCACTTAAAACAAGTGCAATGTAATGAAAGTGGTAGCCATAAATCAAGAACTAGGTCAAACTAAAGAACTAATAATAACTCTAGTTGTCTTTTCATATGGGCCCTTATTTCACCCAGAAAGAGCTCTGAGTAAGAGGAAACAAATGCCCTAAGATGAGTGCCATGTAATGAAAGGTTTGGCTACAAATCAAGAAGTAAGCCAAATAGAGGAACTAAACTTTGCCATTGTTATCTTTTCTTTCGTAGATCAAACTTTACCAGGGAAGAGACCACCTCCAGATGGATCTGTAAATGCAAATTTCGAGGCTAAAATAAATTAGACAAGAAATTCAGCAGCAAATTGAATTTTGTATTGATTTTGTATATGGGTACAATCTCTGAATTTAATACAATAAAATTGATCCTCTGATTCGATCTCCTAATGACTTGAGTATTTCGAGGGCTTAATGCTTGATCTCGGTTGATGCAAATCAGCTGAAGAACTTTGAAGGTTGTTCTTGATTTTGATCTGCAAGTCTTGATCCTTCTCGCTTGGTAGCTGGATGCTCCTTGCTG
This sequence comes from Carnegiea gigantea, assembly GCA_029747015.1. Taxonomy (NCBI): domain Eukaryota; kingdom Viridiplantae; phylum Streptophyta; class Magnoliopsida; order Caryophyllales; family Cactaceae; genus Carnegiea; species Carnegiea gigantea. The sequence goes on from JAKOGI010000933.1 coordinate 140,337, forward strand.
TCTGAGCTCTGAATTCTGCCAATGCTAAATGTTGAATATTGTTGGATAGATTAATCGATGCGAGGGCGAGGTTGCTTGATCTCGATCGATAAACTGGATGAAGAACTCTGAAGTTGACTTCAATTTGAGGTTGCAGAAGATGTTGAGCTAGCTGACTTTGATCCTTGTTGCTTGATAGTTGGATGTTGTCTGCGGTCTGAGCTCTGGAGTCCGTAGGATGTTGAATGTTGAACTCGCTCTAAAATGAGAGGGGAGGATCCCTATTTATAGGCTCTGCCGGCTAGGGTTAGAGCCGGATTTTGGGCCTAGGCCCAGTAATTATTTTCTTATTTTTAAATAAACACAATAATTACTAATTTCTACATCATCGATGACACGTAGCGGCTTTTGATTGGCTGCACTTAATTTTAACCAAGCGGGTCCACCAAAGTCAACGTGACACGTGGCACTTTATGGTTGGTCCATTTTTTACATGTGGCATCATCTGATTCGTCATAGAATTTTTGCCTTCTACAAATGCCCCCTCGAGAGTCGGCCGCGTACACGAATTTTGAGTGTTTGAAGCGGCTGAGTCTCGAAAACTTGAAAGATGCTGAAAGTTGGAGCTTTTTCTTTTTTTAGTGGGCCGCCTCCCCCTTTGTTTAGACAAATGACTTGCCGACTTGGTAGATAATCCATACTGATTTTTTTTTTTGAAGATAATTATGCTTGTAAATTTGTGATAAAATTTTATCAATAATTTGTGATAAAATCTATCAACAATTTCAGGGATAGAATTTTATCAATAATTTGTGATAAATTTTATCAGTAATTTGAATGATAAAAATCTATCAACAATTCAAAAGGATAGAATTTTATCAACAAATTTGGATAAAATTCTATCAATAATTTTCCATCAACTGCTATAAATTCATCTTTTGGGCTGCTGTCAATTATTCATCGTCTCTTCTCCCCCCTTTTTTCGATTCTTCATCTTCCGGAGTCTGATGAAGCTAAAGGCTAAGCTTTCGCAAAGAACTTGAATTAAGATCAGGGTTCTTGTTTAGTCTAGGACTAAACCTTCTCTGGGCGGAACACCCATCCAACAAAAGGCCTACATCATGGACTGCAACATTATTGTGGAGCCTAGGGCTTAGCCTCTTTCCATATGCCCCATCGTCCGCAGTTTTGGAAGAAGAACAAGTAGGCTTCTCAAGCTCCTCGATAACCCACCAAATATTTGATTTTTCATGTAATGAAGAAATGAACTGCATCAATATTGAAATCTGAGCAGCAATGCAGCATGGTCATGGCAGACTGGAAAGCCAGAGAAAGAAGAAGCGAAGACGGAGAGGCGTGAGGCTCTTTATTTTAACAAATTAATGACAAATTACCCCAGAGTGTTGGTCCCGATGAGACCAACACCTCATCGCAATTTGGCATGCCTTTTTTTTGTTTTCCTTGCTTATGCCGAGAACATTCTGACTTCCCCTTTGGTTTTTTTTTTTTTTTGGCGTTTAATTTTGTCACCCTTTTTTTTTTTGGCCTTTTTTTTTTTGCTTTTGTTGAAGAACTTAAATTTATGTTCTCTTTTTTTTTTTTTTAGGAAACTGTTGAATCAACTTAAATTTCTTTCTGCCAGCCACGACTCCCCTGATTAGATCGCGAAGTGAGGTCGACTTCTAAGACGAGGAATCGTTTCTCCCTGTAGATTCGATTCTTCGCAGGCGACTCCCTCATTTAATCTAATTGGGGTCGACTTGAATTTCTTTCTTCTAGCCACGACTCCTCCGATTAGATCGCGAAGTGAGGTCGACTTCTAAGACGAGGAATCGTTTCTCCCCGTAGATTCGATTCTTCGCAAGCGACTCCCTCATTTAATCTAATTGGGGTCGACTTGAATTTCTTTCTTCTAGCCACGACTCCTCCGATTAGATCGCGAAGTGAGGTCGACTTTCTAAGACGAGGAATCGTTTCTCCCCGTAGATTCGATTCTTCGCAGGCGACTCCCTCACTTAATCTAATTGGGGTCGACTTGAATTTCTTCCTTCCAGCCACGACTCCTCCGATTAGATCGCGAAGTGAGGTCGACTTTTAAGACGAGGAATCGTTTCTCCCCGTAGATTCGATTCTTCGCAGGCGACTCCCTCACTTAATCTAATTGGGGTCGACTTGAATTTCTTCCTTCCAGCCACGACTCCTCCGATTAGATCGCGAAGTGAGGTCGACTTCTAAGACGAGGAATCGTTTCTCCCCGTAGATTCGATTCTTCGCAGGCGACTCCCTTACTTAATCTAATTGGGGTCGACTTGAATTTCTTCCTTCCAGCCACGACTCCTCCGATTAGATCGCGAAGTGAGGTCGACTTCTAAGACGAGGAATCGTTTCTCCCCGTAGATTCGATTCTTCGTAGGCGACTCCCTCACTTAATCTAATTGGAGTCGACTTGCCATTCTTCCTTCATTCCAGATTTTGCAAAGGCATGGATTTCTCCACTCAGATAGTGAAGGCAGAACTTCTCTGGTCCGATAGCGAGGACACTACTCATCCGCTCAGGCAACAAAGATATTCAGACAATGAAGGTGTGCCCTCTCCAATAAGATAGTCAGAACATGTTCTTCCTATCAGGAAGTGAAGGCTTGGCTCCTCTGTCCAGATAACAAAGGCTTGACTTATACGATCAGACAGCGAAGGCATTTAGATTCCTCTAATCAGGCAGCAGAGACTTGGCTTCTTCCATCAGACAGCAAAAACGACTCTTCCGATCAGAAAGAGAAGTCTTAACTTATTTGATTAAGCAGCAAATGTGACTGTCACGATCAGAAAGTAACAGCTTGACTCCTTCGATCAGAAGATGAGGCATGACTTATCTAATCAGACAACATAGGTGACTCATCCCATCAGACAGTGCAAACTTGGCCTCTTCTATCAGACAATGAAGGCGACTCTCCTGATCAGAAAGTAAAGGCTTGGCTCATCCGATCAGACAACAAAGGTGACTCATCCGATCAGACAGTGCAGACTTGACCCTTTCGATAACACAGAAGCTCGACTCTTTCGGTCAGGCAGGCAAGACATGATCCTTCCAATCAGACACTGAAAGCTTGACTTTGCAAATAGCCAGTGCCCGACTTGAAGGAAAAAACGACCAATTTTAAAGGAAGATGCCTATATCGCTAATGCGAAGGAGGATGCGATCTTACTTTTGCCCCCAACTTAAAGGCTTCTAAAAGTTTGCAACAATTTGGTAGCCGTTTGAAGTCCGTTTGTGTGGTTTGAGAATGTGCTGAGTGACTTACAAGTCAACACCTTCGATAAAATGACTTGACAGTCTTTTACTTTGATGACTAAGAGTCTTGAACTCGATGACTTAGGAGTTCGTTTAGTGACTTGGGAGTCAATAAATTTGTTGACTTAGGAGTCTTAAACTTTAGAGACTTGAGAGTCATCAAGTTTGATAACTCGAAGCTTAGAACTTTCTTGACTTTGAAGTCTGGAGCTTTGATGACTTGGTAGTCTTTTAATTTTGATGTCTTGAGAGACTTGAACTTTGATGACTTGGGAGTCAACTTTGAAGTCAGGGAGTTTTATGACTCGGAGTCTTCGCGATTTGATGACTTAGAAATCCATTGCATCCAGGACTTAAAGGTCCGTAAGATTCACTTGAAAGTCTTCGATAACTTAAGAGTCAACAATTATGTTTGACTTGTGAGTCTACAACTTAGATGACTTGAGAATTTCTAAACTTTATTTATTTGAGAGCTTATGTCGTTGATGACTTGAGAGTCTACCATGTTGATGACTTGAGAGTCATAGAATTCACTTCAAAGTTTGTAATTTTGTTGACTTGATGGACTTTAGGTGACTTGGAAGTCTTTGATTTTGACGGCTTGAGTATCCTGTGGGTGACTTGATAGTCTGTGCTGACTTGAAAGTCTAGGGTGACTTGAGAGTCAAAGCTATTGATGACTTGAGAGTCGTTGAATTCACTTCAAAGCTTACAATTTTCTCGACTTGATAATCTTTAGGCGACCTGGAAGTCCTTGATTTTGATGACTTTAGAGTCTGTCAAGCTTGACTTTGAAGTTTGGCAGGGTTGACTTCGAGTTTTCAGAGTTTGATGGCGGAGGTGTCTGCAGAAGCTTACCTGCAAGTCTTAGTGCTTCTCAACTCAAAAGCCCATAAAGGCTAACTTAGAAGTCTTAGAGTTTGGTGACTTGGGAGTCTGCTAATATTGACTTAGAAGTCCGAGAGTTTTACGACTTGGGAGTCTTTGACATTTTATGACTTTGAATGCAGGATTTGCTTAAGAGTCCTGCATGATTGACTTTAGAGTCAGAGAGTTTGATAACATAGGTGTTTCTAAAGGCTGACTTAGAAGTCTGAGAGTTTGGATGACTTGACAGTATAACATGAGTGACTTGAGAGTCTTCGAGTTTCTACAAGGAGTGACTTAAAAGTCTGTAAGTTCTTTGATGACTTAGAAGTCTATAGAGGTTGACTTGGAAGTCTGCTCCCTAAATGCCAATTTTGGGTCGTTCTCTTCCAAGCAGTTTCTAATATGATCATAATGGTTGATCAATCAGATTCTTCAGTGTCGTCTTCGTCTAATATGATTTTTCCTTCTTTTATAAGTTGCAGGACTTGTCTTCTGAATGCTTTGCACTTTTGAATAGGATGACTGATAATCCTGTGATACTTGCAATATTTGGGATCATTTATTCTTTCAATTTCTTCAGGACGACTTGACTCTGGGAGTTCTATAAGTCCTTCCTCAAGAAGTTTGTCAAGCATTTCTGGCACATCAGACTCAGAATAAGGACATTCTTTCTCTACGAAGTCTCCGAGTATGGAGCTTTTATTTCTTGACGATGCCACTGAGTCATCATTACTGAGCCGTCTTCCATAGTAGGTAATTGTAAGCTCCATATCATGAGCCCGTGTTGCCAATTCTTGGAATGTTTTGGGCTTGTTCACTTGCAAAGCATAAAGTATATCCCAATCCATCCCTTGGGCACACATCTCAACAGCCGAAGATTCAGATAAATTGTCTTTACACTTCAGAGAGAGTACGCCAGCGATTAATATAATCGATGACTGGCTCTTTATTCAATTGCCTTATGTTAGTCAACTCTGTTATGCTGACTACGCGGCGCGTGCTATAGAAGTGATTCAAGAAGTCACTTTCTATTTGCCCCCAGCTATCAATGGACTCCGAGGTAAGGTTTGTATACCAGTCAAATGCAGTTCCTTTAAAGGACCACACGAACTGTTTCACCAACCGATCTCCTTCAGTGCCCGCATCACTGCAGGTTTCAACGAAGTGAGCTATGTGCTGCTTGGGATTACCCTTGCCATTAAATTGGTTGAATTTGGGGGGTTGATAGCCACTAGGCATATAAAGTGCATCGATCCTCTTTGCATAAGGCTTTGTATACAAGTGACTCTTGTGAGACCCTCCCAACTGAGCCTTGACTGCGTTAGCTATCAAATTTTGAATTTGCTCAACTGACATCAAGCTGAAGGATGAATCGTTCTTTGGTTTACGTACATCATCAGACTCCTCACTGTGATTAGACTCTTTGTCAGAATCTTCACTGCTTGAGCATTTGTTGAAAGCTTTAGATGTCCGCTTCCCCAGCTTCTTTGTCAAATCAGTAATCTGTTTGCTTTAACGCTTAATTTGAGCATCCTTTTTCGCATTTTCTTTTGAGAGTCTATCAAGGGTGGCCTTCATATCTGATAGTTGTTCCTCCAAATTGACAGTATCTGTCACCATGACTGGCATGATAACAGTGTCGAAGGATTCGACTTCAACCTGTGAGAAAACTGAATCTCTTGAAAATGTCGGTGAAGAATTGCTGCTACCATAATCATCATCCTCCTCACTGATAGGTTGGAAGGAAGGATTGATGTAGGTTTGGAATTTTTCCAGTCCACATGGTAGAGCCTTCTTTATATTGAAGATAGCAAGAGTCTTTAGCTTCAAATTAGGAAGACAAGCAGTTTGATTGACTCCATCAGCAGGCAAGTTGAAGCCAAAGGTTTGAGTTTTGCATGACTGCAAAGTTGGAGCCACTGTTTGTTGCTTTAAGGTGATGGAGGCAACAACTTTAGTCATGCTCCTAGTCATCGCCCTGGTGCTTCGATTGTTAGATGCAATACTAATCTTTGCAGATCCTTCAAACGTAGATTCGATAGTCTGCTTCTTCAAAGCATTCTTGGAGGCCATGTTAAATTTTGTATTTTGGAGAAAGAGATGAGAGGCAGAGGGTCCCACCGAGCGTGCCAAATTTGTAAACGCAAATTTCGAGGCTAAAATAAATTAGACAAGAAATTCAGCAACAAATTAAATTTTGTATTGATTTTGTATATGGGTACAATCTGTGAATTTAATACAATAAAACTGATCCTCTGATTCAATCTCCTAATGACTTGAGTATTCTGAGGGCTTAATGCTTGATCTCGGTTGATGCAAATCAGCTGAAGAACTTTGAAGGTTGTTCTTGATTTTGATCTGCAAGTGGCTGATTGTGGCTTCTGAAACTCTGCAAGTCTTGATCCTTCTCGCTTGGTAGCTGGATGCTCCTTGCTGTCTGAGCTCTGAATTCTGCCAATGCTGAATGTTGAATATTGTTGGATTGATTAATCGATGCGAGGGCTAGGTTGCTTGATCTCGATCGATAAACTGGATGAAGAACTCTGAAGTAGACTTCAATTTGAGGTTGCAGAAGATGTTGAGTTGGCTGACTTTGATCCTTGTTGCTTGATAGTTGGATGTTGTCTGCAGTCTGAGCTCTGGAGTCCGTAAGATGTTGAATGTTGAACTCCCTCTAAAATGAGGGGGGAGGATCCCTATTTATAGGCTCTGTCGGTTAGGGTTAGGGCCGGATTTTGGGCCTAGGCCCAGTAATTATTTTCTTATTTTTAAATAAAGACAATAATTACTAATTTCTGCATCATCGATGACACGTGGCGGCTTTTGATTGGCTGCACTTAATTTTAACCAAGCAGATCCACCAAAGTCAACGTGACACGTGGCACTTTATGGTTGGTCCATTTTTTACATGTGGCATCATCTGATTCGTCATAGAATTTTTGCCTTCTACAGGATCACTCACTCTTATGAACAAATATGGCTACAGATAAACACTAAAAAGCTTATATATAAATAATGAACTAAACCAAACACAAAATGTCTTTAAAACTACTTTTCTTTTCATTTCGACTGCAATTTTATGCCCAAAGAGCCCTTATTAAGAGAAAACAAACGACCTAGAATTAGTATAGGAGAACAAAAGGTGTGGTTGTGAATAAACAAACTGGCTGAACGAAAGAACTAAATTTAAATCTAATAGTTCGCTCATTTCAGGCACTAACTTCGCCTACAAAGAGCTCCATCAAGCGAAAGGAAAAAAAAAATCCTAAAATGGGTGCAAGGAAACAAAAGATATGGCTACAAATCATGAAGTAAGCCAAACTTAGGAACCAACTTTAACTAACGTTATGTTTTCATCTGAGGCTCCGTTTTCACCCATAAAGACCTCCCACCAAGAGAAAACGAATGCCCTAAAATAAGTGCAAGTGAATGAAAGTTGTGGCCACAGATAAAGAAACTAGCCAAACTTAAGAACTAACTTTTACCCTGGTTGTCTTTTCTTTGGGAGTTCCAATTTCAGGCTCAAAGTATTCCCATCAGGTGGAAACAAGTGCCCTGAAATCTGTGCAATGGAACAAATCGTATGGCTGTAAGTGTTGAACTAAGTCAAACATAAGAATTCACTTTAACTCCAGTTGTCTTTCCATTAGGGCTTGAATTTTGCCTACAAGGAGTTCGCACCAAGGGAAAAAATATGCCATGCAATGAGTCTAAGGGAACGAAACCAATGGCTATAAATCAAGAAGTAAGCCCAACACAAGAACTAAGTATAACTCTAGTTGTCTTTTCATTTGGGCCTCTAATTTCCCGCATAAAAAGCTTATGAACTAACTTCAACTCTAATTGCCTTTCTTTTCTTGTTCCAATGTGACCTACAAAAAGCTCCCACTTATGGAAATAGATACTCTAAAATGAGTGAAATGGAATGGAAGGTATGGCTATTGATCAAGAACTAACCCAAACTGAAGAACTAAGTTTCACCCTGGTTGTCTTTTGTTTCCTTGCACAGATTTTAGGGAACTTGTTTCCACGTGGTGGGAATAATTTATGTGTGAAATTTGAACCCCCAAAGAAAAGACAACTAGTGTAAAAGTTAGTTCTTATGTTTGGCTGATTTATTTCTCTGTAGCCACACCGTTTGTTCACTTGCACTTACTTTAGGGCATTCGTTTTCTCTTGGTAAGAGGTCTTTGTGGGTGAAAATAGAGCCTTAGATGAAAGCACAACTAGAGTTAAAGTTAGTTCCCAAATTTGGCTTGCTTCTTGATTTGTAGTCATGTCTTTTGTTTCCTTGCACCCATTTTAGGATTTTTTTCCCCCTTGATGGAGCTCTTTGTAGATGTACTTAGTGCCCCAAATGAGCAAACAATTAGATTCAAATTTAGTTCTTAAGTTCGGCCAGTTTGTTTACCCGCAACCACCCTTTTTGTTCCCTTGTATTGGTTCTACATCGTTTGTTTTCTCTTGATGAGAGCTCTCTGGGGACAAAACTGCAGTTAAAATGAAAAGAAAACTAGTTTTAAAGACAACATTGTGATTGGTTTAGTTTATTGTTTATAGCCAAGCCTTCCAGGGCTCATTTGTAGCCACCTCTATTCATAAGACTGAGTGACCCATATGGAAGAGGGCTCTTCCCAGGCGAAGTTTGAGTCGCAAAATAAAAGAAAGCTATGGTTAAGTTTAGTTCCTAAGTTTGGCTTACTTCTTGATTTGTAGGCAGACCTTTCCTTACATGACACACATCTTATTTGTTTCCTCTTACTTGGAGCTCTCTGTGGGGGAAATAAGGCCCCACATGAAAAGACAACTAGAGTTATTGTTAGTTCTTTAGTTTGGCATGGTTCTTGATTTGTGGCTATTGCTTTAATTGCTTTGCACTTGTTTTAGGTGATTTGATTTCGCGCGAAGAGAGCTCCTTGTGAGTGAAATTAGGAACCCAAATGAAATGACAACTATAGTTAAAGTTATTTGTTATATTTGGGTTAGTTCTTGATCTATAGAACCACATCTTTGATTCTATTACACTCATTTTAGGGAATTTGCTTCCATTGGTGGGATTTTGTTGTGAGCCAAATTTTAATTGGAAAAGAAAAGATAACTACAGTTAAAGTTAATTCTTAAGTTTGGCTAGTTTCTTTACCTGTAGCCACACCTTTTGTTCCCTTGAACTTATTTTAGGACATTCGTTCTCCTTTAGTAGGAGCTCTTCTTTTGAGTTAGAGTGCCATATGAAATGACAACTATAGCTAGTATTAGTTTTTTTGCCCAGTTCTTGATTTGGGGCTACTGCTTTCATTCCGTTGCACTTCTTTTAGGCAATTTGATTTCATTCGATGAGAGCTCCCTGTGGGTGAAATTAGAGCTCCAAATGAAAAGACAAGTACAGAGAAACCTAGTTCTTAAGTTTGGGCTACTTCCTGATCTATAGCCGCACCCTTCATTTCATTGAACTCATTTCAGAGCATTTGTTTCTATTAAGGGGAGATTTACACAAGTCAAATTGCAACTCGAAAAGAAAAGACAATTGGAGGTAAAGTTAGCTTGTAGGTTTGGCTAGTTTCTTTATTTGTAGCCACACCTTTTGTTCCCTTGCTCTTATTTTGGGGAATTTGTTTTCTTTTTATGAAAGCTCTTCGTGGGGGAAATTAGAGCCCCAAAATGAAAAGATAACTAGAGTTACAGTTGGTCCTAGTGCTTGGCTTACATCTTGATTTTTAGCCATGTCTTTTGTTCCCTTGCCCTCATTTTATGGCATTTATTTCTCCTTGGTGCTCACTCCTTATAGGTGAAATTTAAGCCCTCATGCGAAGGCAACTAGAGTTAAAGTGAGTTCCTATGTTTGACTTAGTTCTATACTTATAGCCACACATTTCATTCCATTGCACAGATTTTATGGCACTTGTTTCCACGTGGTGGTATTACTTTGTGCATAAAATATGAACCCCTAAAGAAAAGACAGCTAGTGTAAATGTTAGCTATTAAGTTTCTCTAGTTCATTTATCTGTAGCCACACCTTTTGTTCGCTTGCCCTTATTTCAGGGCATTCATTTTCTCTTGGTAGGAGCTCTTTATGGGTGAAAATGGAGCCTCTGATGAAAGCACAACTAGAGTTAAAGTTAGTTCTCTAGTTTGGCTTACTTCTTGATTTGTAGCCATGTCTTTTGTTTCCTTAAACCCATTTTAGGATATTTTTTTTCTACTTGATGGAGTGCTTTGTAGGTGAAGTTAGTGCCCCAAATGAGCGAACAATTAGATTCAAATTTAGCTCTTATGTTCGGCTAGTTTGTTTACTGACAACCACTCCATTTGTTTCCTTGTACTAGTTCTGGGTCGTTTATTTTCTCTTGATAAGAGCTCTTTGGGGACAAAATTGCTGTCGAAATAAAAAGAAAAGTAGTTTTAAAGCCAGTTTTGTGTTTGGTTTTGTTCATTATTTATAGTCAAGCCTTTCAATGTTTATTTGTAACCATATCTATTCATAAGATGAGTGACCCATACGGAGTGGGCTCTTCCCAGCTGAAAGTTCAGCTGCAAAGGAGAAGAAAGCTATGGTTAAGTCTAGTTCCTAAGTTTGGCTTGCTTCTTGTGGTAGCCCAACCTTTCATTACATGGATGTGAAACCCTAGAAAATATTGATTAATTATTATTCCGAATTATACATATATATATTTCAATTATTTATAGTTGTTACGATATTGGTCGAGCTAGTACGCTTGAGCTCGTAGTGTTTTATTTTTTAAAAAAATTTAGCGGAATATCCCTTCGAATTCCTATTCCCGAAGAGAAGCAAAGACAAGAAAGGGAAAATAGCCATGCAAGGAGAGCGGGGCAAGAAGGAAACCCTAATGTTTTAAATTTTCTCTTCTCTTCCTCTCCCCGTTCGCCTCCCACATGTTACCTCTCTCTCACTCAGCTCACTCTTTCTCTCATTGTCCTTACTCTCTCCCTCTCCCTCTCTCGCCCTAGCCGCCGCTGCCCTAGCGCCGTCGCCCCTTCTTTCTCTCTTCCATCCTTTCACTTTGGTTGTTGTACGATGTGAAACTTCTTGTAATTCTAGTAAGTATGCTAGTGGTTAATTGAAATTCTTCATAAAGACTCCATATTTCAGCCTTCGAATCTGATTTCGTACCTGGCATCCTAGAAATCCCAAAGTGAAGCACTTTGTTGGAGGAATAACACAACCTGAAGTCCTTTCCTTCTTTTTACAAATAGTTTCGACGTAAAAGAGTCATGCTTTCTCTAATTGTTTGATGATTAGGAATCATGGCATTTTGGGTGAAGGCATTGTATGCATGTTAGGGGAGGGATTAAAATTGAAATTGATTGACAGCAAGCCTAATGGTTATAGTGCAAACACCGTTCTTTACATCCAAAACTGAGACTGACTCTATGAATTTGCTGATAATTGTCATGCTCTCTAAAAATTTTCAACACTTAGGAAAGGTAGACGCCCGTGTCCTGTGATTGGGAAATTTTAAATTTCATGAATCGGGGTTAAAATAAGAAAGTTATGGCATAAATATCGGGACTAGGCAAAACTATCTGCAACAGGGACAATTTAGGAAATTATTGATATTCGAACCAGTTAGGCTCAGATTCAGTCAAGGGTCAGAAAAGAAAAGTTGTAGTTCATGGATTAGCCTTTCCAGAATAGGCTTAATCTTAAAATTATAATGTCACGAGTGAAAGTTATGGTCTTAGAAATTTGGGATAAAAATCTGAAAACAAATTGGGAAGTGCGCGGTAGTAGCATGTGTGAAGTTTTTAATATTTATAACTTTCTAAAAATTCATTTGATGGTTGGATTTGGTTATTGGGTGCAAGAAGAAGCTTAGAAAAATTATTTGGCTATAATGGGATTATATAGAGTCGGGCCAAGAGTTGGCACTAATAGACCACTGTTGTGGGTAATAGTTTTTAGGTCAAACTAGCGTTTCGAGCTCAAGCTTAGGTAACGTATTCTAACAGGTAACAATCATGGCCGAACTCCCACAAACATTCCTTTGAAACATGTACTGCGAGTGTGTTTGAATGGTATTTGAATGTATTTTTAATTGATATTCGGTGGATCTTTTCCGGAAGATTGTGTGATGAAGTTTAACTATGTTTCTTACTTAAGCGAATGTTCAACTGGTAATTGCATGAGTTTATCTTGAATCTTCGTGCTGAAAATGATGATGAAATATTTCTAGATCATAATGGGTTGGGTTGGGCTATATTCGAGTTATAAGAATGAATGGGTGAGACTGAGGAGTTGTACGCCTATGTTGTTGAAGGCCACAAGCCTTCCTTGGGTAAAAGAGCATGCATGGGAACGGCCACATGCCACCTTATGGATGGACGTGGGCTACGTTAGCAGTAACAATTCAAATTGACGGTAGGCTAGAATATGGTTAAGCGGTTGCGTTAAACCCAAATGAAGGCTATGAGACCCAGTGAGGTCGCTTACCCTTCATAACTTGAAACTGAGTAGGCAGGACTTGGGCTGTTACATGTTCATATTGAGAATGCATAAGTACTTTGAACTGCTTGTGTTTGCCCCCATCCCTAAAATAGTTCGAAATGAATTTGTGCGCATGTTGTGACTGTTAGGGGTGGTTCTTGTTGAGTTTATCTCACTGTTCCAAATGTTTTGTTTTCAGGTGAAGTGCATCACCATTGGGATGGGAACTCGAATTATAGCAAAGCCCCGTCATCTATGATTTAGTTGAGAAGAATTGGTTTTAGATTAAATTTGTTTAGAGATTATGGTTCAGTTAGACATTGTTATATTTATCGTCAAGACTCGACCTTATGCTATAACTTGAGAATAAGCCTGCATTAATGTTTTGGTTGATACTTAGCCCGGTATTTCCAAGAAGGAATTATGACAGTAACACCTCACTTAAGTTTTCTACAGTAAAATGGATTAATGTTAGTAAATAAAAAGGATTAGAAAAATCGGGGTGTTATAGTGGCACTCATCTTATTTTTTTGTCTCTTCTCGAAGCTGTTTGTGGGTGATATAAGGGCCCACACAAAAGGACAACTAGAGCTATTATTAGTTAGTTTGGCCCTGTTCTTAATTTGTGGCTACCATTGCACTTGTTTGAGGTAATTTGTTTTCACTTGATGAGAGCCCTTTGTGGAGCAAAATTGGAGCTCTAAATGAAGAGATAGCTACAGTGGAACTTAGTTCTTAAGTTTGTGTTAGTTCCTGATGTACAGCCGCACCTTTCATTCTATTTCACTCATTTTAGAGGATTTGTTTCCATTATAGGGGGGAGGTTAGAGCTTTTTGTAATTCAAATTAGAATCGAAAAGAAAAGGCAATTGGAGTTAAAGTTAGTTCGTAACTTTGGCTTGTTTCTTGATTTATAGCGACACCTTTCATTCCCTTGCCCTTATTTTACGGAATTTGTTTTGTCATTGTGAAAGCTCTTCATGGGGGAAAAATTGGAGCCCTAAATGATAAGATAACTAGAGTTATAGTTAGTTCTCATGTTTGGCTTACTTCTTAATTGATAGCCATATCTTTCGTTCCCTTGCACTCATTGCATGACAGTTATTTCCCCTTGGTGCGAACTCCTTGTAGGTGAAATTTAAGCCTTAATGAACAGCTAACTAGAGTTAAGGTGACTACTTATGTTTGACTTAGTTCTGTGCTTATAGCCACACGTTTCGTTTCTTTGCACAGGTTTTTAGGAACTTGTTCCCCCTTGATGGGAATGCTTTGTGCGTGAAATTGGAACCCCCAAGGAAAAGACAACTAGTCAAAAAGTTAGTTCTTAAGTTTTGCTTATCTGTTTATCTGTAACCACACCTTTCGTTCACTTTCACTCATTTCAGGGCAGTCATTTTCTCTTTATAGGAAGTCTTTATAAGTGAAAATGTAGCCCTAAATGAAAGCATAACTAATGTTAAAGTTCTCAGGTTTGGCTTATTTCTTGAGTTGTAGCCTTGTCTTTTGATTCATGCACTTATTTTAGGATATTTGTTTTCGCTTGGTTAAGCTCTTTGTGGGTGAAGATAGTACCCTGAGTGAGCGAACGATTACATTCAAAGTTAGTTCTTACGTTTGGCTAGTTTGTGTTTTCGCAACCATACCTTTTCTTTCGTTGTACTAGTTCTAGGTCGTTTGTTTTCTATTGATGAGAGCTCGTTATTGATAAAATTGTAATCGGAATTAAAAGAAACTAGTTTTTAATCCAGTTTTGTGTTTGGTATACTTCATTATTTACAAACAAGCCTTTCAATGTTTGTTTGTGGCCATATCTATTCATAAGAGTGAGTGACCCATATGGAGGTCGGCTCTTCCCAGGTGAAGTTTAATCCATAAAAGAAAAGACAACAATGGTTAAGCTTAACTCTTATGTAATACCCTAACCCTAAATCTTATTTATTTATTTAATTACCTCAAGTTAATGATTTTCTCATATTTAGTTATCGCATTTAATCATCCCGGTGGGAAAGAAAATCATTTGGGCCCTAGTTTACAATTCGATTTTTTTATCGTGACATTTCAGGTGAATCGATAGACGACCCTGAAAAAATGTTTCAAAAGATCAAATTACTGTTCATAACAACCAAAATATTTTATCCCGAGCTATGGAAAAAATTGATTTCAAAGAGGTATTTTGCTTAACGTGCCCAAATCATATAAGCCCAAACAAGGTTGGACAAGTTATGCTTTGATTTGGCTCATTTCCTTTTGATTATTCCCAAAACATAATTAGTAAAAGCTACTTTTGGGGGTTAAAATGCAGCCAAGTTTTTTTTTTAAAAAAATCATTTCTAGCCTAGTATAAGAAAAATATCACAACCCATCCTCCTTTCTCTCTCCTCCCATTAGCCACTATACGCCCCCCTCTTGCTTGCTGCTGTTTTTGCTGCCACAGCCACCACTGGAGCAGCCCACTGCCACCAGTCCGCCACCCATAGCTAAGCCATCACCCCCTCTCAACCCCCACCCTTATGAACCACTTCTCCCACCTCTTTTCTAGGTATCAAAGTGAGTAAACGCTAAACTTGTTCTTGTTCATTTTGATTTGTGAGTTGGTTTTCATACTTGTTTTGTTATTTTTGACTGTTGATCATGTTGTTTTGATAGAAATAAGAGTTATTTTGGTGTTTAAATTATTGGTGAAGCTTGAGAGTAAGTGGGAGTTGAGATTGTTCATAATCATGCAAGCTTAAGCTTTAAGTGATGTTTATGGATTGTTTTGTATAGATTTGGTGATTCCTAGCATCATAAATGATTATGGTGGTGTTGGTGTGGTTTTGAATAAGCTAAAGGTGAATCCAATTTAGCCACAAGCTACGGTTTTAATGATTATGCAAGGTTTAGCTTGCTTCCAATATCAAGCGTGTCATTTGTGTGTATTTGGTTGAGAAATGAATCTTTGACGTGTCTTTCAACATGGAAAATGACTTAGAGTGATTCTTATAAAAGGGTGGAATATGAGAATTTCCCCAGTTGATTATAGAGGATCATTTTGCTCATTTATGCAAATAAGCAAGGTCGTGGATGTGTTTTGAGTGGGTTTAAGAAAGAGAAGAATGAAAAATTTGATGTAGATGATTATGGAGTGAAATTGAGTAATATGGCTTTGTATAGTGATGAGAAGGACCAAGGCTTTGTTCAATGATTTTAGGGAGGGATTTTAGATGGGGAATTATGTGAAAAGAAGGGAGAAAACAAAAACATTTTGGCTGTGAATATACTGAAAAGAATGGACATTTTCTGATTTATTTGGTAGTGATTGGCCCATTGAGAAATTGTGATTTTTGGTTAGTACATAGACCAATGAGTTATCTTTTGGATGCCTTTTGAATTGCTTTAACCCAAGCTCTGTAGAAAATGTTATGGCCATTTTGTTAGGACTGCGTAGGATAGACCAAGACTAGCACCCTTGTGTTCTAGCCCAATTTCAAGAATCCTATTGTGAGAATCATGTTTTGCTTCATAAATGAGATTTTGCGAGACTTTTTAAGCTTTCTATATTGGGAAACTAGGTCTCAAACTGAGGTCGAGAGATTAAGTTACGAGTTATTTAATTTTTCTCCTATTAAGCCTTTAATTTTTTTAACTAAAACTATCAGCTGTGAAAGTAAGTACGTTCGCTAACTATATGTTCCTATAATGATATTTTTGCACAGAATCAAGGCCTAATCTATCATGTTGTCCCTTTTTTATGCATAATCTTACTCAGTAAATTTCATTAAAAGTACTAGGTGTGTTCATTGCCTGTATCTTTAGAAATCAGCATGTATTTATCAAAATTATAAAGTTTTGGTAAGTACATCAATGAATTAGTTTAGTCAATGACTTGTCACGTAATTAGTGACCCCATCAGTTATAAGTTACAGGGCAATACCCATTCAGTTACCCGCGTGACGTTAGGCCAGGTCCCTCGATCGGCTTGACTGGTGTACACCTATTTATAGACCGTAACAATTATCAAGGGTTCTCTATTAGATAATAATTAGAAATGAAGTTTTATACTTATCCCATTCTATGATTTAAATTAAAATGATTTTCAAAGCATGCCCAACTTGCTTTTCAATGAACATTTAATAATACAAAAATGCATGTGTGGAGCTTCGGCTCACAGTTCAAAATGTTTTTATATTTTGTTTTAGGCAAATGCTCAGTGAATCATCATCCTCAGGATGGCAGGCCAACTGAAAGAGATAAGTTAGCAAGGAAGTCTGAAAGGAACAGTGATGTATTATTGCTGAGATGCTTCTAGCACTATATTGTGAAATATTCTGATTATATGCTCTATAGACAGTTACTTTATTTTGGTGTAGACTTTTAGATGGTTAGAAAATATTTTTGTATGGTTTTGATGGTTGTGATTGTGTAAATGCCTTGTGGTGGTAAATGATGTTCAGCTTTGCTATATTTATTATTTATAAGCGAAACCTTGTCCTTTTTGGATGACGGTAACAACCCTATCATTGGGTTAATACTTCTAATTGGTGATGTTAATGGAGAGAATGCGAACAGTGGGTTTATGTGCATTCAGGGTGTTGCAGATTTGGTATCAGAGCCAGGTTTTGATTTTCTTAATGGGATACGAAGTATGGAGTTTAGATATAGGAGGCTGAGAAGGTTTATCAATAAGGGATATCGTATACTATTAGAGACTTGTGATATTAGAAATCTATATTGCTTATCTTCTACATGCCCGTCATTTGTGTTTTTCTTGCTGGATGGATCCTTATGCAGTTAATATGATGCATGGTACATCTGTGGCTACCCATATTTCAGTCTTGCACGCCAGCATGATAGCTTATGCGTAGGACCCTTTCTTCGAGTTCCACAATATCACGGTCTATGCATGTAGATTGTTATGGTCCTTACCTGTGGTTGACCTGTGGTTGACCTGTGGGTTGAGTTTAGATTCTGTTATCATCATTTCATGGTAACAGGGAACGTAGGTTGGGATGGACCAAGGTTTTAGGTCCAGCAGGCTTGGGCTACGATCACCTTGGAGCTGATGCCGCGAGAGGAGTTCGAACAGAGGGGGATTACTATGGAGACCCTTCAGCACATTTTTCCTTTACACCAGGCACATCCCCCACCTGCACCACCAGCACCACCATAGGGACCACCATGATCGCTTGCACCGAGCACCCCTCTGATGCCCAACAGTCCTGGGGAGGTTCATATATTGGTGGATCTCCCTGATACACTAGAGATTGTGGTATTTAGTCCTGGTGACGAGCCCATAGAGGGTCTCGAGGACCATCTATAGGATGAGGATGATCCAGAGGAGGATCAGGACATTGATGAGGTATGGGAGCAGTAGCAGATTGGTCAGGGATTGATTAGGAAGTGGGAAAGTAGCGGGCGAATCAGGAGATCGACCAGGTAGAGTCTGGAGCACCGCCCAGCAGCTTTGACTCAGGCGAGGAGTCAGAGGATGAGTCCGACCCAGATTATGATCCATCTAAGGATCGTTAGGTTGTTTCGGGTGTTGACTTGAGTAGGTTGCATTTTGAGCCTCATATGTATATATCATGATCAGATTAGATAGACACATTTTGTGTAGCCTATGACATTGTATAAAGTCAGTCAAATCCTTTTAACTGTGATAACATAGTCCGTTTCTCTTTTTGGGCATGTGATGGATTTAGTGTCTGGAGAGTTAGTGTTTTGGACTGGGGTAGGAGTTAGGGCTGATCTTACTTAATCAGTTAGATGTGATGTACTTTTGTCAATCATGCATATAAACAAGCAGCTATGTATGTGAACATATAGTTATGGAATGATATAATGAAGCTTTGGGTTCTGTTTTAAATAATATTTGAGCCATATTAAATGTATTTGTTAGGCATGCTCATCTTATATATTGAGTTATTCTAGTGATTGAATTTTTTCTTTTAATGTATGATCAAAATGTCTGAATTAGTGTAAAATAATGTGGAGAATCATATAGGGGATAATTCGAATCATGGCTAAGGATCAGCTGCACAAGCCTCATGCAACGTACCCCCAAAGTTTGGTGAAATGCCACCAACTCCCCCTAAGTTAGCTGACAATATTGGGAACCCAAACTACTTGCCGACCTTAATAGCTGACCTGACGAAGCGGATTCTCCAAGTGCCTACTGAAACCCTTCCTAAAGATGACAAATTAGCATATAGGGTCGCATGATGTAACCCTAAAGTGTATGACGGAAATTGTAATCTAGTAGTATTGGAAGAATAGGTAAGGGGAACATAGAAAATTTTTACTGTGGCAGAGGTTCCAGCAGAAAAGAAAGTAAACATTAAGACGTATTATTTGACTAGTGAAGCTAATATTTGGTGGAACACTATTAAGGGTAGTCTTATAGGGCCCAAATTCACCAGGAGTAAATTCCTGGAGGAGTTGAGGGCAAAATTTTACCCAATTATGGTCCAAAGATAAAAGGAGAAAGAGTTTATGGAGCTGAATATGAGTAGCAATATGATTGTGATGCAGTATGCTAATAAGTTTACATAATTATCCAGGTTTGTCCCTGAATTTATGTCATCTATAAGGTTAAAAACGAAAAAGTTTGAAGAGGGTTTGGCCTTCTACATTCGAAAGAACTTAGTTCGGCAACCAATCTCCACTTACTAAGAGCTATATGAGCGAGTGGCTGAAGAGGAGCAAGTGAAGGCAGAGTTGAGGGCTTTGAACCCGATCAACCAAAAGGGAAAAGGGACTGAGCGAGGAACTCCAAGTGAGAGCATGAACCAGAAGAAACCTTCTCTCGCTCCTCCCAAGAGCCGTCCTGTAGGCTCAGCGAAGCCCTGTGTGAAATGTAGAAGAACAAATCACACCACCCCTGAATGCCGAGTAGGAACCAACAAGTGCATATAGTGTGGAAGCCCGGGACACCTCATCGCTGCATGCCCCTGAAGATTGAAGGCTGTACACAAGGGTGCAGCAAAACCCCTGCCCCCACCTCGCCAAGGGCCCACACCTCCAAGGCCTGTGGTAGTAAGACGAGCATATGTAATGAGTAAGAAGAAAGCTGCCACCTTCGGTATGTTAGTCACTGAAACTCTCTTTTTAAATTCAAAACCATTTTGTGAATTATTTGATTCAGGTGCTACTCATTTATTTATATCCACCCGATCTATCATACAATTAAACCTTGAGGGTAGGAGGACGGAAACCAATTATAGGATTAAGTTACCCAATGATTCTGTAGTTGAGTGGCCCATCTCTTAAAAACTTGTTCCTATCACTATTGGTGGAACCACCTTCCCCACGGATTTGATTCAATTTGATCTGTCCGATTTTGATATCATTTTGGGAACAAATTGGTTACGCACTTATGGGGCCAAGATTGATTATGAAGATCTTAAAGTTATTTTGAAGGATGAAAAAGGAAGAGAAATATGTTTCTATAGGCAGAAGAGGAAAATCTTGTCCCTTTATTTCTGCTATAAAAGCAAGTAGGCTGTTATGTCAAGGGTGTATTGGACATTGGTGTTGTGCTGTTGACACTCAAACGAAAGAAGAGCAAGCAGAAAATATTCCTGTAGTTTGTGAATTTGAAGATGTTTTTTCCTGAGGAGATACCAGGATTACCCCTACAAAGGGATATTGATTTTGGAATTAAGCTAATCCCTAGTGCCCAACCCATCTCTGAAACCCCATATTGTATGCCCCAACTGACCTCAAAGAATTGATAGTTCGATGAGTTGTTATAAAAGAGATTTATCAGACCAAGTGTGCCACTATCGGGTGCCCTAGTGTTCTTCATAAAGAAAAAGGATGGAACTTTAATGCTATATATTGACTACAGGGAGCTGAATAAGATCACCATAAAAAGCAAATACCCTTTGCCGTGAATAGATGACTTATTTGACCAACTCTAAGGAGCAGGAGTCTTCCTTAAGATTGATTTAAGGTCAGGGTATCATCAACTTAGGATTAAACATGAAGACATCCCCAAGACTGTGTTTAGGACTAGGTATGGTCACTATAAGTTTATAGTGATGTCGTTTGGCCTCACCAATGCCCCCGCAGCCTTCCTCGATCTTATGAATAGAGCTTTTAGAACCTATTTAGATAAGTTTGTAATGGTGTTCATAGATGACATTCTTATCTGTTCTAAGGACAAGGAGGAACATGCTGATCATTTGAAGATGGTGTTACAGACCCTGAGGGAGCATCAGATCTATGGTAAATTAAAGATGTGTGAATTTTGGTTAGAGGAAGTGGTATTCTTGGAACATGTGGTTATAAAAGAAGGAATATAAAGGTGACTCCTAAAAGATGAAAGCAATCATGGAATGGTCAAGGCCTACCAACGTCACTGAGATTAGAAGCTTTCTGGGTTTAGCAGGCTATTATCGAAGGTTTGTTAAAGAGTTTTCAAAAATAGCTTCGCCCTTGACTAATCTGTTGAAGAAAGTGAATAAATCTGAGTGGACAGAGAAATATAAGAGAGCTTTTCAAGAGCTAAGGCAGCGATTAACTACCGCATCAATTCTAATGCTAACAGTAGAAGGTAAGGAGTATACCATTTATAGTGATGCTTCGAAGAACGGTTTGGGGTGTGTTTTGATGTAGGAAGACAAACTAGTAGCTTATGCCTCTCGACAGCTCAAGCCTTATGAGAAAAATTACCATACCCATGACCTGGAGTTAGTAGTCGTGATCTTTGCATTGAAAATTTGGAGACATTACTTGTATTGGGTACCATGCAAGATCTATACTGACCATCAAAGTCTAAAGTATATATTCACCTAGGAGGAGCTTAATTTGAGGCAATGATGTTAGCCTGAGTTGTTTAAGGATTATGATTTGAAAATTCAATATCACCCAAGAAAAGCAAATATTGTAGCGGATGGCCTGAGCAGGAAAGCCCAACATAGCTCAAACATTATGGTGCTTACTCAGTTACGTCTCTTGAGAGAGCTTGAGGACTTGGGATTTCAACTAGCATCCCATAGGCAAGCAAAGGTTCAATTATCAGCACTTACCTTACAGCCTAGCATAGCGGAGGAAATTCGAGTGAGCCAGGAAAGTGATCCTAAACTCCAAAGAATAAAGCAAAATTTAGACAAAGGGAAGTCTCCTGGGTTTACATTACATCAGGATAGGACCCTACGATTCCAAAATCACCTTTGGGTACCTAAAAATGAGGAATTAAGGAAGCAGATCCTAGAGGAGGCTCATAATACTCACTATTCGATGCATCCAGGAGGCACCAAAATGTACAGAGACCTGAGACAATACTTCTAGTGGAATAATATGAAGAAGTAGATTGCAAAATATGTAAACAAGTGTCTAATGTGCCAGAAGGTTAAAGCACAGCATCAGCGTCCCATGGGTGAACTGCGACCTTTAGAAATCCCCACTTGGAAGTGGGATTCAATCTCAATGGGCTTTGTTATGGGTTTACCTGTTTCTTCTTAGAAGAAGAATGCTAATTGGGTCACAGTCGATTGACTCAACAAGTCAGCCCATTTTCTGCCAATTAGGGATACTTAGGGGTTAAAAAATCTAGCCTAGCTGTATGTTAAGGAGATAGTCTGACTACATGAGATTCTGTTGGACATAGGATCAGATAGGGATCAAAGATTCCAAGCCCGTTTTTGGCAGGCGCTTCAGAAAGCCTTTGGGACTAAATTGAACTTTAGCAGCTCTTATCACAGTGAAATAAATGGGTAAACTAAAAGAGTGAATCAAATTCTAAAAGACACACTGAGAGCTTCGGTATTAGCGTTCCAAGGGAAATAGGAAGATGATTTACTGCTGGTGGAGTTTTCTTATAACAATAGCTACCAATCCACCATCAAAATGGCCCTGTTTAAGGCTTTATGTGGGAGAAAGTGTAGAACCCCGTTGTGCTGGAGTGACTTAGACGAGGCATTGATCATAGGCCACGAAATGATTCAGGAAATCATTGAAACAATAAGAACAATTTGAGAGAATATTAAGGCTGCCCAGAGCCGGCAAAAGAGTTATGGTGACAACAGAAGAAGACCTCTAGAGTTTCAAGTAGGTGATAAAGTTTTTCTAAAAGTTTCGCCAACCAAGGGTATCAAGAGGTTTGGAATGCAAGGTAAATTGAGTCCAAGATATATTGGGCCCTATGAAATCATTAAAAAGTTGAATCCTGTAGCCTATCGTCTCAATCTACTAGTAGAGCTTGAACCTGTGCATAACGTGTTTCACATCTCTCAACTCAGGAAATATATTCCAGATCCGGGCCATACCATCATATCTGAACCTATTAAAATCACTATGGATCTAGTATATGAAAAGCATCTAGTCCGAATACTAGATCGCAGGATTAAGCAGCTACGCAACAAGCAGATATCTTTAGTCAAGCTGCTTTGGACAAACCATACCTCCTAAGAAGCCACTTGGGAGACCGAAGAGGAAATGAAAGCTAAGTAGCCACATTTATTTGAGCTAACCTTGCATGACATGGTAAAGCTCATAAGTTTCGAGGAAGAAACTCTTTAAGGGGAGAAGGCTATAATAGCCAAACCCTAAATTATATTTATTTATTTAATTATCTCACTTTAATGATTTTATGATATTCAGTTGTCCATTTAACCAACCCGGTGGGGAAAAAAATTCATTTGGGCACCAGTTTGCAATTTCGTTTTTTTTTAATCTTGACATTTTAGATGAATCGATAGATGGCCCCGATAAAATATTTCAAAAGATTAAATTATTGTTCATAACAACCAAAATATTTTATCTGGAGATTTCAAAGAGGCATTTTTCTTAACAGGCCCAAATCATATGAGCCCAAACAAGGCCTAACAAGTTATACTTTGATTTAGCTAATTCCCTTTTGATTATTCCTAAAACATTATTACTGAAAGCTACTTTTGGGGATTAAAATGCAACAAAGTATTTTTTTAATCATTTCTAGCCTAGTAAAAGAAAAATATCACAACCCATCCTCCTTTCTTTCTCGTCCCTTAACTAGCAGCCCCCACTTTTGCTTGCTACTATTTTTACCGCCACAGCCACCACCAGAGCATCCCACCGCCACCAGCCCATCACCCATAGCTTAGCCACCACTCCCACCCTCATCAACCACTTCTCCCACCTCTTTTCTAGGCATCTAAGTGAGTAAACCCTAACCTTGTTCTTGTTGATTTTGATTTGTGTGTTAGTTTTGACTCTTATTGTTATTTTTGATTGTTGATCATGTTGTTTTGATAAAAACAAGAGTTATTTTGGTGTTTAAATTGTTGGTGAAGCTTGAGAGTAAGTGTGAGTTAAGATTGTTCGTGATCATGCAAGCTTAAGCTTTGAGTATTGTTTACGAATTATTTTGTATAGATTTGGTGGTCCTCAGCATCGTAATTGATTATTGTGGTATTGGTGTGGTTTTGATTGAGTTAAAGGTGAATCCAAGGTGGCCATGAGCTAGGGTTTTAATGATATATGCAAGGTTTAGCTTTCTTTTAATATCAAGCAGGTTATTTGTGTATATTTGGTTGAGAAATGAATCCTTGATGTGTCTTTCAGCTTAGAAAATGACTTGGTGTGATTCTTATATAATGGGCGAAAAATAGGGATTTCCCTAATTGATTATAAAGGATCATTTTGCTCATTTATACAAATAAGTAAGATCATGGATGTGTTTTGAGTGGGTTTAAGAAAGATAAGAATGGAAAATTTGATATAGATGATTATGTAGTGAAATTGAGTAATATGGCTTTGTATGGTGATGAGAAGGACCAAAGTTTTGTAAATGATTTTATGGAGAGATTTTAGATGGTGAATTATGTGAAAAGAAGGGCGGAAAACAAAAATGTTGTGGCTATGAACAGATTGAAAATAGGGGACACTTTGCAATTTAACTGGTACTGATTGGTCCATCAAAAAATGGTGATTTTTGATGGGTACATAGATCAGTGAGTTATCTTATAAATTCCATTTGAATCGCTTTAATCCAGGCTCTGTGGTAAAAGTTATGGTCATTTTGCTAAGACTGTGCAAGATAGACCAAAACTGGCACCCTTGTGTTCTAGCTCCATTTTAGGAAGCCTATTATGGGAATCATGTTTGGCTTTGTAAATGAGAGTTTTGTGGGACTTTCTAAGCTTTCTATATTGGGAAATTTGGTCTTAAACTGAGGTTGGGAGATTAAGTTATGAGTTATTTATTTTTGATCCTGTTAAGCCTTTCCTTTTTTTAACTAAAACTGTGAACTATGAAAGTAAATACATTCGCTAACTATATGTTCCTATGATGATATTTTTGCATAGACTCAGGGCTGAATCTATCATTTTCTCCCTTTTTTGTGCATAATCTTACTCTGTGAATTTCATTAAAATTATAACGTACGTTCATTGCCTATATCTTTAGAAATCAGCATGTATTTATCAAAATTATAATGTTTTAGTAAGGACATCAATGAATCAGTTAAGTTAATGATTTGTCACATAATTAGTAACCCCATCAGTTATCAGTTATAGGGTATCATCCTTCAGTTGCGTAGCTTCAGGCTAGGTCCCCCGATCGGCTTGGCAGGTGCACACCTATCTACAGATCGTAGTAGTTACCAGCGGTTCCCTATTAGATAATAATTACCAATACAGTTTTATGCTCATCCCATTCCCTTTTTTAAATTAAAATGAGTTGCAATGCATGCCCAACCAGCTTTTCAATGAACATTTGACAACACAAGAAGGCATGTACTGAGCTTCAGCTCACAGTTCGAAATGTTTTTATATTTTATTTCAGGCAAATGCACAGTGAATCATCGTCAGGCTAGCAGCCCGACTGAAGGAGATGAGTGAGTATGTAAGTCTGAAAAGAACAGCGATGTATTAATGCTGAGATGCTTTTAGCACTGTATTGTGAATTATTCTGATGTTAGAGCTATATACTCTATAAATAGTTTCTTTATTTTCATGTAAACCTTTAGATAGTTAAAAATTATTATGCATGGTTTTGATGGTTTGTGATTTTGTGAATGCCATATGGTGGTAAACGATGTTCAACTTTGTTCTGTTTATTGTTTATAAGCGAGGCCTTATCCTTTTTGGATAGTAGTAATGCCCCAATCATTGGATTATTACTTCTAATTGGTGAAATTAATGGAGAGAATGCAAACAGTGGGTTCATGGGCATTTGAGGTGTTACATCCTATGTTTGGCTTACTTCTTGATTTGTAGCCAAGCCTTTCATTACATAGCACTCATCTTGGGCATTTGTCTCCTCTTGGTTGAAGCTCTTCATTGATGAAATAAGGGCTCACATATAGCTCTTTGTGGGTGAAGTTAGCGCCTAAATGAGCGACCAATTAGATTTAAATTTAGTTCTTATGTTCGGCCAATTTATTTATTCACAACCACACCTTTTGTTTCCTTATAGTGGTTCAAGGTCGTTTGTTTTCTCCTGTGCTGGTTTTCTTCATTATTTATAGTCGCGCCTTTCAGTGTTTTTTTTTTGCCATATCTATTCATAAGAGTGAGTGACACATATGGAGATGGGATCTTCCTAGGTGAAATTTGATCCGTAAATGAAAAGATAGCAATGGTTAAGTTTAGTTCCTATGCTTCACTTACCGCTTGAATTGTAGCCAAACCTTTCGTTAAATAGCACTCATCTTAGGGCATTTGTTTTCTCTTGCTCGAAGCTCTTTGTGAGAGAAACAAGGGTCCACATTAAAAGACAACCAGAGTTACTATTAGTTCTTTAGTTTGACCTAGTTCTTGATTTGTGGCTACCGCTTTCATTACATTGCACTTGTCTTAGGTGATTTGATTTCGCACGATGAGAGCTCCTTGTGAGTGAATTAGGGACCTAATGAAAAGACAATAGACCTAAAGTTAGTTGTTATTGTTGGGTTAGTTCTTGATCTATATAGCCACATCTTTCATTCCATTCCACCCATTTAGAGCATTTGTTTCCATTGGTGGGAGCTTTTTGTGACTCAAATTGGAATTGAAAAAGAAAAGACAACTAGAGTAAAAGTTAGTTTGTAAGTTTAGCTAGTTTCTGTATTTGTAGCAACACCTTTCTTTCCCTTGAACTTATTTTAGGACGTTCATTCTCTATTAGTGGGAGCTCTACTTTTGAGTTAAATCAAAGTGCCACATGAAGTCACAACTAGAGCTATCATTAGTTCTTTAGTTTGGCCCAGTTCTTTGAGGCTACCACTTTGATTCCATTGCACTTGTTTTAGGTAATCTAATTTCACCCGACGAGAGCTCTTTATGGGAGAAATTGGAACTCCCATTGAAAAGGCAACTACAGTGAAGATTAGTTATTAAGTTTTGGTTAGTTCTCGATCTATGGCCACACCTTGCATTTTGTTGTGCTCATTTTAAAGCATTTGCCTCCACTGGGGGGAGCTTTTTATAAGTCAAATTCTAACCTGAAAAGAAAAGGCAGTTGGAGTTAAAGTTAGTTCGTAAGTTTGGCTAGTTTCTTTATTTATAGCCACACCTTTCGTTCCCTTACCCTTATTTTAGGGAATTTGTTTTGTTTTTATGAAAGCTCTTCGTGGGGGAACTTGCAGCCCCAAATGAAAAGATAACTAGAGTTATAGTTAGTTCTCATGTTTGGCTTACTTTATTTAGAGCCTTTTCTTTTGTTCCCTTGCACCAATTGTATGGCATGTATTTCCCCTTAGTGCGAACTCCTTGCAGGTGAAATTTAGGCCCTAATGAAAAGACAACGAGAGTTAAAGTGAGTTCTTACATTTGAATTAGTTCAATACTCATAGCCACACGTTCCATCCCATTACACAGATTTTGGGGCACTTGTTTCCACTTGGTGTGAGTACTTTGTGCCTGAAATTGGATCCCCTAAAGAAAAGACAACTAGAGTTAAAATTAGTCCTTAAATTTGGCTTGTTTGTTTATCTGTGGCCACACCTTTCTTTCGCTTGCACTTGTTTTAGGGCATTTATTTTCTCTTGGTAGGAGGTCTTGATGGGTCAAAATGGAGCCCCAAATGAAAGCACAACTAGAGTTTAAGTTAGTTTAGAAGTTTGGCTTACTTCTTAATTTATAGCCTTATCTTTTGTTTCCTTATACTCATTTTAGGATATTTGTTTCTGCTTCGTTGAGCACTTTGTGGGTGAAGCTAGTGCTCCAAATGAGTGAACAATTACATTCAAAGTTAGTTCTTACGTTCTGCCGATTAGTCTATTTCATAACCACACCTTTTGCTCCCTTGTACTGGTTATAGATCATTTATTTTCTCTTGATAAGAGCTGTTTGTGGACAAAATTGCACTCGAAATGAAAAGAAACTAGTTTTAAAGCCAGTTTTGTGTTTGATTTAGTTCATTATTTATAGCCAAGCCATTTAGTATTTATTTGTATCCATATCTATTCATAAGAGTGAGTACCCATATGGCATTTAAAGCCTGTTTTGTGTTTGTGTTAGTTCATTATTTATAGCCAGGCCTTTCAATGTTTACTTGTACCAATATCTATTCATGCGAGTGAGTGACCCATATGGAGGTGGGCTCTTCCAACGTGAAGTCTGAGCTGTAAAAGAAAAGAAAGCCATGGTTAAGTTTAGTTCCTAAGTTTGGCATTCTTCTTGATTTGTAGCCAAACCTTTCATTACATGGCACTCATCTTGGGGCCTTTGTTTTCTCTTGCTCGAAGTTCTTTATAGGCATAATAAGGGCCCATATGAAAAGGCAACCATAGTTACTATTAATTCTTTAGTTTGGTCTGGTGCTTGATATGTGGCTACTACATTCATTACATTGCACTTGTTTTAGGTAATTTTATTTCATTTGATGAGAGCTCATTGTGAGCGAATTAGGGACCCAAATTAAAAGACGACTAGAGCAAGAGTTAGTTGTCATATTTACATTAGTTATTATTAATCTATATAACCACATCTTTAATTCCATGACAGTCACTTTAGAGCATTTGTTACCATTGTTGAGCTCATTGTGGTTCGTAAGTTTGGCCAACTTATTTATTTATGGCCACACCATTTATTCCCTTGAACTTATTTTAGGACATTCGTTCTCTTTTAGTGGGAGCTATTCTTTTAAGTGAAGTTAGAGTGCCAAATGAAATGACACCTAGAGCTATTATTATCTCCTTAGTTTGGCCTAATTCTTGATTTGTGGTTACTACTTTCATTCCATCGCACTTGTTCTAGGCAATTTGATTTCACTCGATGAGTGCTCTTTGTGGGAGAAATTGGAGCTCCAAATGAAAAGACAACTTAAGTGAAACTTAGTTCTTAAGTTTGAGTTAGTTCTTGATCTATGCCCACACCATTCATTTCGTTGCACTCATTTCAGAGCATTTGTTTCCATTGGTGGGAGCCTTTTGTAACTCAAATTGGACCCCGAAAAGTAAAGGCAACTAGAGTTAAAGTTAGTTCATAAATTTGGCTAGTTTCTTGATTTGTAGCCACACCTTTCGTTCCCTTGCCCTTACTTTAGGGAATTTGTTTTCTTTTTATGGAACCTCTTCGTGGGTTGAATTGGAGCCCTAAATGAATTGATAACTAGAGTTATAGTTAGTTCTCATGTCTAGCTTACTTCTGTATTTATAGCCATGCCTTTCGTCCCTCGCACTTATTGCATGGAATTTGTTTCCGCTTGGTGCAAAGTCCTTGCAGATGAAATTTACCCCTAATGTAACGGCAATTAGAGTTAAAGTGAGTTCTTATGTTTAACTCAGTTCTATACTCATAGCCACACGTTCCGCTCCACTGCATAGATTTTAGCGCACTTGTTTCCATTAGTTCCAATTGGAACCCCAAAGAAAAGACAATTAGAGTCAAAGTTAATTCTTAAGTTTGGCTAGTTTACATATCTTTAGCCACACTTTTGTTCGCTTGCACTTATTTTAGGGCATTTATTTTCTCTTAGTAGGAGGTCATTTTGGGTGAAAATGGAAGGCTCAAATGAAAGCACAACTAGAGTTAAAGTTAGTTCTCAAGTTCAGCTTACTTCTTGATTAGTAGCCATATCTTTTTTTCCTAACCCTCATTTTAGGAATTTTTTTTTTTTGGGGTTGGTGGTGCTCTTTCTAGGTGAAGTTAGTTCCCTAGATTAGCAAATAATTAGATTCAAATTTAGTTCTTATGTTCGGCTAGGTTATTTTTTTGCAACTACACCTTTTATTCCCTTGTACTAGTTCTAGGTCGTTGGTTTTCTCTTGATAAGAGCTCTTTATGGACAAAATTGTAGTTGAAAGGAAAATAAAACTTGTTTTAAATCCAGTTAGTGTTTGCTTTAGTTCATTATTCATAGCCAAGCCTTTTAGTGTTTGTTTATAGAAACATGTATCCATAAGAATTAGTGACCCATATGGAGGTCGGCTCTTCCCATGTGAAGTTTGAGCCATAAAAGAAAAGAAAGCTATGATTAAGTTTAGTTCCTAAGTTTGGCTTACTTCTTAATTTGTAGCCAAACCGTTTATTACATGGCACTCACCTTAGGGCATTTGCTCCCTCTTGATGGGAGCTCTTTGGGGCAGAACAGGGGCCTACATGAAAAGGCAACTAGAGTTATTATTAGTTCTTTAGTTTGGACTGGTTCTTAGTTTGTGGTGACTGCTTTCATTGCATTGCACTTGTTTTAAGTAATTTGATTTCACTTGATAAGAGCTCCTTGTGAGTGAAATTAGGGACCCATATGAAAAGACAACTAGAGTGAAATTTAGTTGTTCTGTTTGGGTTAGTTATTGATCTATATAGCCACTACACTCATTTTAAAGCCTTTGTTTCCAATGGTGGGAGCTTTTTATGAGTTAAGATGGAACAGGAAAAGAAAAGACAACTACAATTAAACTTAGTCCGTAAGTTTCGCAAGTTTCTTTATTTGTAGCCATGCCTGTTGTTCGCTTGAACTTATTTTAGGACATTCGTTCTCTTTTAGTGGGATCTCCTTTTTTTAGTGAAATTAGAGCGCCAAATGAAATGTAGCTGGAGCTGTTATTAGTTCTTTAGTTTGGCATAGTTCTTAATTTGTGCTACTACTTTCATTCCATTGCACTTTTTTAGATAACTGGATTTCAATCGATGAGAGCTCTTTGCGGGTGAAATTGGAGGACCAAATGAAAAGACAACTAGAGTGAAACTTAGTTCTTAAGTTTGGGTTAGTTCTTAATCTATAGCCACACTTTTCATTTCATTGCACTCATTTGAGAGCATCTATTTCCATTAGCGGGAGTCCTTTATAAGTCAAATTGGAACCTGAAAAGAAAAGGCAATTAGATGTGAAGTTAGTTCGTAAGCTTGGCTAGTTCTTTTATTATAGCAACACCTTTCGTTCCCTTGCCCTTATTTTAGGGAAGTTATTTTCTTTTTGTGAGAGTTCTTCATGGGGAAATTGGAGACCCAAATGAAAAGGAAACTAGGGCTATAGTTAGTTATAACGCCCCCAAAATTCTATTGACATGATTTATGGAGAACTGCAGTAGAAGACTTCATAATAGAAGGTGCTACCACCATCTTGAAAAGGACAAGGCTCACTAAAACTATTTAATCTTGCAACTCATGTTTAAATCATAATATCTATTAAACTGAAACACTCCAAGACCAAAGTCCATAATAGTTCAACTTCAATACAATCGACTTAATTACACCATGTGCTAACTCGCACTCCACACTACACAAGTATATTGAATATAGATCTAACTTGACTCTCAGGTCAATCCCAATATTCATGCTATGCTGAATCCACTGTGAGCATCTGATGACTTCCAAAAGGTCTTGCTAAATGGAGAAACATGTGCTACTTCATCGCCTAAAATGGAAAACATGAAAACAATTCGAAAATGTGAGCTAAAACTCAGTACATGCATTCCTGTATTGTAAAATGAGCATAGAAACACTGTTGATAGGCACCCGCCTTTGCAATTCATTTAGTTCGCAACAAGAATGAAAATGAATATAATATGAAACTGAATTGCTCATTATTATCTGGATGTGAATCTCTTGCAATGATATGATCCATACATAGGTGTACCCCTGCCAATCCGATCAAGAGTTACCCTGAAGCCGCGTGGGTAAATGATGGGCTAACGCCCTATAAATCATAACTGACGGGGTCACAAGTTAAATGGCAAATCGCTGTATAAACTAATTCATTGATAAACTCATTAAGAGTTGTAACTTGATAAATATGTTCTGCTTTCTGAAGATACAGGCAATAGACATACCTTGAGTCTTTAAAACAATGTCATCTGACTTGATAAATGTCATCAGTTTTATAAATGTCATCTGACTTGATAAATATGTTCTGACTTGATAATACTTATGCATAACGGGGAACAATAACTAGGCCTCATCTCTGTTTCATAAACATCATTATAGGTATGTGTAGTCAGTAAATGATCCCTACTCACATAATTGAGTAAGTAAAAGTATGTGTAATAGAAATTGTGTAATTAAATGGTATACATAACTTGGATATTTCAACATTACTTCAAAACTGAATTAATGAAAGTAATTAAATCCAATATAAAGTAAATGAAAGTAAAATAGGCCATAATGAGATAAATGAGATTAAAAAGAAAAAAGCCTTGATGGCGACAAATGGGAGAGTGGTTTTGGCCTTTTTTGAGATAGGTTACCGGTACAGGTTTAAGGCTCGTTGATGTATAGCTTGGTTGAAGATAACAGTGAGTACACTAGATTGGCTTGATAAATACATTTGATACATTTTAAATTGAGTAAGTAATAGAGGTTTGAGGCCAAGAGAGATATGTCTTGGTTTGAAATAGCATAAACTGCAATAACTTAGTTTAATAAATATGATTTCTGAGTCAAAAATTCTCCCCACTTCCCATATTTCATTCATAAGTCCATTAATTATAGAATTCCACCCCAATGAGTCATTGAACTCAATAGAAGCTATTAAGCTCACTAAACTTGGTATTTTCTTTGTAAAATCCATAATTGATTCAAAGCTCATAAATAAGCTCCCAAATTGTATACTTATCTCCTTTTTTCCCATTAATCAAGCTAAAAGCTCCATGAAAGCCTATGAATATTCATTTCCCTCTTAAATGACATTACTTGGCCCAAAATACACAAAATGAGTGTATGATCAATCTCACTCAATCTTTATTATTGCTCTTTACATAATTACTCAAAATACTTCCAAAAATCAACAAACTCAAAAAATACTCAACCAAAATTTATGAAATCATATAAGAAATTCGAAAATAATATGGGCAATCTGTAGTAAATTTTTCAAAATTTTCCTCCAAGTATACGCTGTACAGAAATTGCAATAACAACCCAATTTGGACTAAAGCAGGTCAATTCAATTCAAAAATTTATAACTTTCATCCTTGACCTTAAACAGAGACCTAAAACCCTAATATAGAAATACTAAGAAGTTCCAAAAAACTTTCATTTACAATGCAGAACATGATTCCTACGATAGGGTTCCCAAAATGAGGCTAGAACACAAGTGTGTTAGTTTTGGTTAAACTTGCGCAGTTCTAGCAAAACAGCCATAATATTTTCCACAGAACTCAAATTATAGTGATTCAAATGGCATTTGAAAGCTAACAAACTGACCTATCTACCCACCAAAAATCATAATTTTTCAGAGGGCGGATCATTACTAGTTTAATCTCAAATTCACCCCTGTTTTCTACCATTTCTAGCCCTCACTGTTTTTGCTTTCTCCTCTTTTTTCCACATAAATCCTCACTTGAATTCATTCTAAATCACCAAAAACATCATCATAATCATCAATAAGGCTAAAGATTACAAAATTATATACAAAAGAATACAAATTCATCACTTAACTTAAGCTAACTTGATCATGACAAAACCCTAACCTTAGCATGCTTCAAGCTCAACCCCACCATGAACAATATCCCTAAAATCAAATAAAATTTACATGATAACATCTATTTTGATCTCAAGAACATAAAACATAACAAAAAGAACCAAAAACACATCAAGATCAAGTTAGGACCTTACCTCTTTGAGAGCTTAGAAGGAGAGGGTGTGAGGTTGTTTGAGGGTGGAGAAGGCTGCCTTGGTTGGTGGGGGGACTAGGGGTGGCACTGGGTAGTCGACTGGGGGCTGTCTGGTGGCCAGAACAGTAACAAATAGCAGTAGGGGGAGGGGACAGCCGTGAGGTTAGAGAGAGAGCGAGAGAGGAGAAGAGAAGTGTGTCTGTGTGGATCTTTTACTTGGCTAGGAATGAAAGAAGAATTTAATTGGCTGATTTTTTAAGCCTCCATAAATATCTTTTTGCCAATTAAAGTTAGGCATAAATGATAGTAATTAACTTAATTTAATTGCACCAAAATTGTCGGGCCAAAATTTGAACCCAATGGAATTGGGCCATAATTTGGCCCAATGGATTGGGCTAAAATAAATGAATTCGGACCCAAGTTTTTACATGGCTAGAACTTAAAATTTTGTGACGTTATGAAAAATAATTTAACGCTAAATCATAATTATCGAGGCCTACTATCGGTTCACCGAAAATTTAATCAATCAACGAAACTTGAATTAACAATCAATGAAACTTGAATTGCACAATGGGACCCAAATGAAATATTCTCAAACCGGGATGATTAAATACGATAAATGAAAGCAGAAAATTTAAATGACATAAGGTAATTCAGAAAATATCTAAATTGAGTGTAATTGAATTAATAAATATGATTTGGTTAAACAAATAATCATGAGTGATTAAATCAATAAACATGATTAATTAAATGAATAAACATGATTAATTAAATAAATAAATATAATTTAAATAAATAAATATGGGTTAGGGTTGGGTTATTGCATTAGTTCTCATATTTGGCTCACTTCTTGATTTATACCCATGTCTTTCGTTGCCTTGCAATCATTTAAGCCTTAATGAAAAGACAACTAGAGTTAAAGTGAGTTCTTATGTTTGACGTAGTTTTACAATTATAGCCACACGTTTCGTTCCATTGCACAGATTTTAGGGAAGTTGTTTCCACTTGGTAGGAATACTTTGTGCGTGAAATTGGAATGCCTAAAGAAAAGATAACTGGTGTAAAAGTTAGTTCTTTAGTTTGGCTAGTTTATTTAACTGTTGCCACTCCTTTCATTCGCTTGCACTTATTTCAAGACATTCATTTTCTTTTGGTAAGCGGTCTTCGCGGGTGAAAATGGAGCCAAAGATGAAAGCACAACTAGAATTAAAGTTAGTTCTCAAGTTTGGCTTACTTCTAGATTTCTAGCCATGTCTTTTGTTTCCTTGCATGCATTTTAGGAATTTTTTTTTTTTCCGCTTGATGGAGCACTTTGCAGGTGAAGTTAGTGCCTTAAATGAGCGAACAATTACATTCAAATTTAATTCTTACGTTCGGCCACTTTGTTTATTTGCAACCACACCTTTTGCTCCCTCGTACTAGTTCTAAGTCGTTTGTTTTCTCTTGATAAGAGCACTTTGGGGGACAAAATTGCAGTCGAAATGAAAAGAAAACTAGTTTTAAAGCCTGTTGTATGTTTGGTTTAGTTCATTATTTATAGCCAAGACTTTCAGTGTTTATTTGTAGCCATATCTATTCATAAGAGTGAGTAAACCCATATGGAGGTCGGCTCTGCCCAGGTGAAGTTTGATCCGCAAAAGAAAAGATAGCAATGGCTTAGTTTAGTTGCTATATTTAGCTTACTTCTTGATTTATAGCCAAACCATTCATTGCATGGTGCTCATCTTAGGGCATTTGTTTCCTTCTACTCGGAGCTCTTTGTGGGTGAAATAAGGGCCCATATAAAAGGACAACCAGAGTTATTAGTGGTTCTTTTGTTTTGCCCAGTTCTTGATTTATGGCTACCACTTTTATTACATTGCACTTGTTTTAGGTGATTTGATTTTGCTTGGTTAGTGTTCCTTTTGAGTGAAATTGGGGACCCATATGAAAAGACAAGTAGAGTTAAAGTTAGTTGTTATGTTTGGGTTAATTCTAGATCTATATAGCCACTTCTTTCATTCCATTGCACTCATTTTGGAGCATTTGTTGCCATTGGTGGAGGTTTTTATGGGTCAAATTGGAATTGGAAAAGAAAAGACAACTAGAGTTAAAGTTAGTTCGCAAGTTCGGCTAGTTTCATTATTTGTAGCCATACCTTTCATTCCCTTGAACTTATTTTAGGACATTCATTCTCTTTTAGTGGGGGCTCTTTTTTTGAGTTAAATTAAAGCGCCAAATGAAATAATGACGAGCTATTATTAGTTCTTTAGTTTTGCTAAGTTCTTGGTTTATGGCTATCGCTTTCATTCTATTGCACTTTTTTTTGGTAATTTGATTTAACTCCATGAGATCTCTTTGTGGGGTGAAATT
This sequence comes from Carnegiea gigantea, assembly GCA_029747015.1. NCBI lineage: Eukaryota > Viridiplantae > Streptophyta > Magnoliopsida > Caryophyllales > Cactaceae > Carnegiea > Carnegiea gigantea. The sequence goes on from JAKOGI010000933.1 coordinate 176,208, forward strand.
GGAGCTCCAAATGGAAAGACAACTATAGTGAAACTTAGTGCTTAAGTTTTGGTTAGTTCTTAATCGAGAGCCACACCTTTCATGTCATTGCACTCATTTTAGAGCACTTGTTTCCATTGGAGAGTGCTTTTTGTAAGTCAAATTAAAACCTGAAAAGAAAAGACAATTGGAGTTAAGGTTAGTTTGTAAGTGTGGCTAGTTTCTTTATTTGTAGCAACACCGTTTGTTCCCTTGCTTTTATTTAAGAGAATTTGTTTTCTTTTTATGAAACCTATTCCTGGGGGAAATTGGAGCCCCAACAAAAAAGATGACTAGAGTTATAGTCAGTTCTCATGTTTGGCTAACTGGTTGATTTATAGCCTTGTCTTTTTTTTCGTTGCACTTCTTGTAAGGCATTTGTTTCCCCTTGGTGCGAACTCCTTGCAGGTGAAATTTAAGCCCTAATAAAAAGACAACAACAGTTAAAGTGAGTTCTTATGCTTGACTTAGTTCTATACTTATTGCCACATGTTTCGTTCCATTCCATAAATTTTCAGGCACTTGTTTCCTCTCGGTGGGAATACTTTGTACATGAAATTGGAACCCCCAAAGAATAGACACCTCATGTAAAAGTTAGTTCTTAAGTTTGACTAATATATTTATCTGTAGCCACGCCTGTCGTTTACTTGCACTTATTTTAGGGCGTTCATTTTCTCTTGGTAGGTGGCCTTTATGGGTGAAAATCGACACTCAGATGAAAGCACAACTAGAGCTAAAGTTAGTTCTCAAGTTTGGCTTACTTCTTGACTTTGTAGACTTGTCTTTTTTTTTTTCCTTGCACCCTTTTTAGGATGTTTTTTCTACTTAGTGGAGCTCTTTGTGGGTGAAGTTAGAGCCCCAAATGAATGAACAAATAGATTCAAACTTAGTTTGTACGTTTAGGCAATTTGTTTATTCACAGCCACACCTTTTGTTTCCTTGTACTAGTTCTAGGTCGTTTGTTCTCCCTTGATAAGAGCTCTTTGGGGACAAAATTGTAATCTAAATGAAAAGAAAACTAGTTTTAAGGGCAGTTTTGTGTTCGGTCTAGTTCATCATTTATAGGAAAGCCTTTCATTGTTTATTTATAACCATATCTATTTATAAGAGTGAGTGACCCATATGGAGGTGGGCTCTTCCCAGGTGAAGTTTTATCCGCAAAAGAAAAGACGGCTATGGTTAAGTTTAGTCCTTAAGTTTGGCTTACTTCTTAATTTGTAGCTAAACCTTTCATCACATGGCACTCGTGTTAGGGTATCTGTGTCCTCTTACTCGGAGCTCTTTGTGGGTAGAATAAGGATCTGCATGAAAAGACAACTAAAGCTATTATTAGTTCTTTAGTTTGGCCTGGTTCTTAATTAGTGGCTACCGCTTTCATTACATAGCAGTTGTTGTAGGTAATTTGATTTCACTCAATGAGAGCTCCTTGTGGGTGAAATTAGGGAGGCAAATGAAATGACAACTAGAGTTAAAATTAGTTGTTATGTTTGGGTTAGTTCTTGATCTATATAGCCATATCTTTCATTCCATTGCACTCATTTCTGAGCATTTCTTTCCATTGGTGGGAGCTTTTTATGAGACAAATTGGAACAAAAAAAGAAAAGACAACTAGAATTAAAGTTGGTTGGTGAGTTTTGCTAGTTTCTTTATTTGTAACCACACCTGTTGCTTGAACTTATTTTAGGACATTCGTTCTCTTTTTGTTGGAGCTCTTCCTTTGAGCGAAATTTGAGTGCCAAATGAAATGAGAACTAGAGCGATTATTAGCTCCTTTGTTTGGCCAAGTTCTTGATTTGTGGCCATCCCGTTCCTTCCATTGCCCTTGTTTTAGGTAATTTGATGTCACTCAATGAGAGCTCTTTGTGGAGTGAAATTGGAGCTCTAAATGAAAACACAACTACAGTGACACTCAGTTCTTAAGTTTGGGTTAGTTATTGATCTATAGCCACACCTTTCATTTCATTGCACTCATTTTAGAGCATTTATTTCCATTGAGGGGAGCTTTTTGTAAGTCAAATTGGAACCCGGAAAGAAAAGCCAATTAGAGTTACAGTTAGTTCATAAGTTTGGCTAGTTTCGTCATTTGCAGCAGCACCTTTCGTTCCCTTACCCTTATTTTGAAGAATTTGTTTTCTTTTTGTGAAAGTTCTTTATGAGGCAAATTGGAGCCCAAATGAAAAGATAAGCAGAGTTATAGTTAGTTCTCATGTTTAGCTTACTTCTTGATTTATAGCCTTGACTTTCGTTCCCTTGCACTCATTGTATGACATTTGTTTCCCCTTAGCAGAAACTCCTTGCAGGTGAAATTTAAGCCTAATGTAACGGCAACTAGAGTTAAAGTCAGTTCTTATGTTTGACATAGTTCTATACTCATAGCCACACATTCTGTTCCACTGCACAGACTTAGGGCACTTGTTTCCACTAGTTCCAATTGGAACCCCAAAGAAAAGACAGCTAGAGTTAAGTTAGTTCTTAAGTTTGGCTAGTTTATTTATCTGTAGCCACACCTTTTATTCTCTAGCACTTATTTTAGGGTATTTATTTTCTCTTAGTAGGGGGTCTTTTTGCGTGAAAATGAAAGCCCCAAATGAAAGCACAACTAGAGTCAAAGTTAGTTCTCAGGTTTGGCTTACTTCATGATTAGTAACCATATCTTTTTTTTCCCTTACACTACTTTTAGGATATGTTTTTTTTGCTAGGTGGAGCTCGTTTCAGAGAAGGTAGTGCCCAAAATTAGTGAAAAATTAGATCCAAAGTTAGCTCTTACGTTTAGCCTGATGTAGATCGGTCCATGGTCCTCAATTAGCCCTAAACATTTTTTTGAGTTCATGCACAAACCAACTTGTGCAAATGTTTTTCCAAACGTCCAGGAGGTTTAGAGCTTTTTCTTATGGTTAAGATGTTAATTGACATCTTAACCATCAAACCATGCCCAAGAGTCATGTCCAAACCAAGATAGCATGGGAATTTTGAAGCCATACACTAAACACTTCTTAGTTTAAGCCATTTTGAACCATTTCCAGTTTTAAAGTTGATTCGTTAACTTAAACTTGATTTAACTTTGATTTCTTTGCTAAGAGAGTTTATTAACATTCTAATAAACTTAATTATGCAATTAAATTAGTTTTAAATTAAGTATTTCTATCTAATCTTTCAAAGGATTCAAAGGAGCTGGTTGTCAGATTAATTACTGCAGCATACCTGGTATTTTGAGCTTAATTACTTAGGCCTCTTTGAGGTTTAAGTCAAATATTTTCCATGGGTCTCAAGTTCAAGAAGTTAACTTTCCAACGAAATAAGTTTCCACTCAATTGGACTTCATTTGATAATTTAACTCAGCTCTTGAATTTAAACTGTCCAGGCTGCAGTTTTGGGATAATTTTTACTCAATTTTGTTTTTATTATTTTCTACGTCAAACAACGTCCTAATGTTGTCATTCTTTTTGTTAGTTTACTTCAGATGTCTAGTTTATAGCCATGTTAAGCGAGGACTAAGAAGAACACGATAAGGGGCCCAGTTCAGCACATTTAATCAAGCTACTTAGAATGCACCTAAAAATGCATGACCCAAAAGATCTTGGTGATTAAGGTCCTTAATGGTGTCCAAATCCTGATTTAAAAATGGGGGTGTTTCGAGACATCTTAAGGTTTCCCCTAATGGAAGGAAACCAAGGATTAGTCACCAAAATGGAGTGATACTTGCTGCATGAAGACACGGCCCACACGGCTCCTCCACGATAGCTTGCTTAGCAAGGGAGTCTTACCCTCCTAGGTGGGTTTCTTCCACCAATATGTGTGTTAGGGTGTTGGTGCCTTGAGCTTAGTCACCATGTGACTCATAAATGAAGAGAAAGCCATATGGAAGAGGAAGATAGTGCTACTTTGCAAGCTTACATTCGGACACTCAAGTAGGAGGTGGCAAGCATGTATTCCACCTCACCTTTTGAGATGGTAGCCATGGATGATTTCCTTCTTAGGGAGGAAAATGTAACCAAGCAGCCTAGGAACATTAAGGAAGAAGCTTAAATAGCCATTTTGCGATGTATTTAAGCTTTTGTTAATGTTTTAGCATAGTTTAGCAACAAACTATGTAATTTAGATAAGCTCGCATACCTAGGAAGTTTCCTAACCATTAGGTAATCTCCTAATGATTACCTAATGAGAAAGGAAAGCCTTAAGCGTGCCATTATAGGTGGCATGGCCATTCCGTTTGTACTGAAGTTTTGAGAAATTGAATCAGAAGTTGAGTTATAAACTCCTCTGTGTTACTTTAAATTCTCTACTTACTTATCTCCAATTCGGCCAATTAGAGTGGTGTTCAAGTGAGTCTTAATCTTGATTAGGTGGTAAAATCTATATCCTAATCTAGAATTAAGGGCCCTGAAATAGTTCTTAGTGGTGAAATCTGCATCCATTTTAGTTCTATTGATACTAAGTTTGGCGCCTCGATTTCCTTCTTCAAAGCCTTGAATTCTCCTTTCCTTTCACACCATCTCCCATGCTTTCCCATGCCATCTCCTCTCTTTTCCCCTAAACACTTAAGCTTTCCTTTCATTCCCTGTTTTCCCAGCATGACTACATCAATTTTGGTATTAGAGCAAGTTCTGAATCCTTGCGTGGAATCATCCCATTCATGTTTCTGCTCGTTGAGTTCATCCCAAACGAAATCCAAATAACAAACAGCCTACGTACGTTTCAAATCAACCCACAAAGAACCCTAGAGCTCATCCATCATGCCATCCCCAATGAGCTTGGAGAAAGAGCTAGCTTTGATTGATATTAGATATGCTCGCTTCGAAATTTCAAAATTTCGTGGCCAAGAGGAAGAGTTCACAGGTTGGTTATCTAACGTGGAACGAGTTTTTTCTTATTGTATCCTTAATGACCAAGAGAAGTTCAAAGTTGTTATTTCAAGATTGAAAGGTTGTGCACTTCAATGGTGGCAGAATTACAAGATTAAGAGAAGAAAGAAAAGAAAAGGGAAGGTGAGAACTTGGAAGAAGATGAGAAGTAAGCTGATGGGTGCCTTTAGCACACCGTCTTACATACTCAAACATGTTTCCTGATGTAACTGCTGAGGGTCTAGGCTAATACTCAAATTAAGAGTGAAAGCTTACAAACCAAGGGAGAATATAATCAAGGAAAAAACCAAGGAAAGTGGCACGTTAGGGGCTGGTTGTGAGGCAGCAACAACGTGAGGTAGGGATCGAATTTAGAATCAAGGGATTCTAAATGGGAAAAGGAAAAGAAGGAAACACCAAAGAACACCAAGGGGAATCACACGGGTTTGTGAGGTCTGAATGAACACCTTAAGCAATTCAAGTTGTTTCAAAGGGTTTGGATAGTCTAAACTCTTACTTAGATACAGAAACACCACTAAGTTTGAGTTTAGGGAGCTAAACCTCAACTAGGATATAGAAACACCACCTAATTAAGAGTTAAGACTTACTTGATCACCACTTAGTTCGGTCTAAACTAAGATAAGCAAGTGAAGTGTTAAAATGTGCCTAAGCACGAAAGCACAAATGCTCTCAACTTGGGTTTTCTTTCAAATTCGATATATGATACAAAGGGGGGGCCGTGTGATGCTTTATAAAGACCTAAGCTAGCAAGCACACACACTAGCACACACCTCTACCTTTCCTTACTAGGGAGGAAAAGTATTAAGAGCTAATACAAACCAGTAAAGCTTAATCTAAGTACAAAGCTTGCTTAAACTAATCTGAATATATCGAAAGCATAAAGTGAAGTAATATTAATGCTTATTATACATTAATCTACTCATACTTAAGCTTAATACAACCAGAATGCTTGCTAAATTCTCATTGGACAGCCATAAAGTACTTCTCCCTTTGCGGCTAGCCAATCACATGTAAGAGACCAAAAGGTGGTAGCTTCTTCTTCATTGGTTGAACATTTCAAGGTAGCATCCTATCTTAAGAGGGCTTAGGGACGTGTGCCAAGCCTAGAAAAGTGTGCCACTCAGCATTGGAAGCAACCAAGCCAAAGAAAACTCACTTGAGAAGGAAAACTAGCTGCTGCTGTAAGCTGGGTTGTGCTGGCAGAATGCAGGGTCTGATTGCAGGCCACATTTCCGAGGGCAAACGTGGTCATAACTTGTCTTGCCACACATGGTTGGAAAGCTTGAGACGTCCTCTAACAACTCCTATTGGAATTACTCAATTTGGAGTTCATTTGCCTAATGAAAATATCAAAATGGCCAGGCTGGTCTGAACCGGGTCTTAGTCTGCGCGGTTTAGAAGATTGACCTGGTTCTTCATCTTCCACTTGACTTAACTCGATTTTATCAGTTGGAACATGTAGCTAACATCTTGAGGACCCAAAATATGTAAAAATACAAGACTTATACCAAAATATAGCTTAAGAAATGAAAAGAACAAAACCAGGTACATTCTGACCCCGCTAGGCAGTTTTGACACCTTGGGTTTATTTGCTAATTTGAATGGGTAAATGAAGTCCAAATAGGATGAAACTTGATTTGGTGTAAAGCGGACTTCCTGAACTTCAATCCCAATGAAAATTATTAGCCTTAAACCTTAAGGATGGTTGAGTAATTAAGCACACAAAAACAAGTTAGCTGCTGGAATTAACCCTTGTCCTGTAGTTTCAATGCTTAAACAAAATAAGGATGATTTATTCATCCTTTAAACACCAAAATGAAATTACCTAATTGATTTGCTTCTTTTAAATCAAAGGATGGAGGGATTTCCATCATTTCCCCACTTCTGCCCTCACTCCGGGACCAACCTTTTAACAAAGGGAGTTCCATTTCCTTTTCTAAACCTGCGGTTCCCTCTCCTTCCATGCCATAAAGAATCCAAACTCCACAAGAGAGTCTACCCCCACAAAACAAACCCCACCCTCGTCCTTTTCATAGAAGAAGATGCCTTATGTGCCAAAGACTTAGACACATATCCGCAAACTGCTCATGCAGAAATGTTATCACGTTAGCTGAATGGGAAGCCATGAAGGAGTGTGACGTCGAGGAAAACAAAGAAGAAGATGTGGTAGTCAATCAAGAGGAAACTCTAGAAGAGATAATAGTGAAAGCAAATGAAGGTGACATACTTACTTTAGGCACCAGCAATCCACCAAAGAGCTATAAACATCTAAGCCTTTTTCTCACTTCTAGTAAACCATTACTTAAAGCTCCTAATTCTGAATTTAGAGCTTTTAACGAATGGGTTCAAAATAAGTCCGAAGGATCCCCTCCAAACCAGATTCAAATCAGCAAAGGGAATGAATGGAAAGAGCTTACAAGACCAAGAGAGACTTGTTCAAATGGTTAGTGTTATTTCAGCCAGATCATATGGCGAAAATTTGAGGACAAATTTTTTCTAACAAGGGAAGGATGATGTAGATCGGCCCGTGGTCCTCAATTAGCCGTAATTGTTTTTTTTAGTTCATGCACAAACCAACCTCTACATCTGTTTTCCTAAACCTCCAAGAGGTTTTGAGCTTTTTCTTATGGTTAAGATGTTAATTAGCATCCTTAACCTTCAAACCATTCCAAAGAGTCATGTCAAAACCAAGATAGCATGGGAATTTTCAACTCCTAAACTAAACACTTTTCTATTTAGGCCATTTTAAACCATTTCTAGTTTTAAAGTTGATTCGCCAACTTAAACTTGATTTAACTTTGATTTGTTTGCTAAGAGAGTTTAGTAACATTCTAATAAACTTAATTATGCAATTAAATCAGTTTCAAATTAAGTATTTTTGCCTAATCTTTCAAAGGATTTAAAGGAGCTAGTTGTCAGATTACTTCTACCAGCATACCTGGTTTTGTGAGCTTAATTACTTAGGCCTCTTTGAGGTTTAGGTCAAATATTTTTCCATGGTTTTGAAGTTCAAGAAGTTAACTTCCAATGAAACAAGTTTCAACTCAATTGGACCTCGTTTGATAATTTAACTCAGCTCTTGAACTTAAACTGTCCAGGCTGTAGTTTTGGGACAATTTTTACTTGGTTTTGTTTTTATTATTTTCTACATCAAACGACATTGAAATGATGTAATTCCTTTTTGTTAGTTCACTTAGGATGTCTAGTTTATAGTCATGTCAAGCACAGACCAAGAAGAACACGATAAGGGGCCCAATTCAGCCTATTTTGTCAAGCTGATTAGAATGCACCTAAAACTACACGGTTAAAAAGATCTTGGTGATTAAGGTCCTTATTGGTGTCCAAATCCTAATTTTCAAAAATGGGGGGTTTCTAGACATCTTGAGGTTCCCCCCATGGAAGGAAACCAAGGATTAGTCACCAAAATGGAGTGACACTTGCCATATGAAGACATGGCCCACACAGCTTTGCCACAGCAGCTTGCTTAGCAAGGGAGTTTTACCCTCCTGGGTGGGTTTCTTCCACCAAGATGTGTGTTAGGTTGGCTGTTACCTTGAGTTTAGTCACTGTGTGACTCATAAATGGAGAGAAAGCCACATAGAAGAGGAAGATATTGCCACTTTACAAGCTTACCTTCGGACACTCAAGCAGGAGGTGGTAAGCATGCATTACTCCTAACCTTTTTGGATGGCAGCCATGGACGATTTCGTTCTTAGGGAGGAAAATGTGACCAAGTGGCCTATAAACATTAAGGAAGAAGCTTAGATTTCCATTTTGCTATGTAATTAAGCTTTTGTTCATACTTTAGCATAATTTAGCAATAAACTATGTATTTAGATAAGCTAGCATACTTAGGAGGTTTCCTAACCATTAAGTAGTTTCCTAATGATTACCTAATGAGTAAGAAAAGCCTTCGGCGTGCCATTATAAGTAGCATGGCCATTCCTTTTGCACTCAAGTGTTGAGAAATTGAATCAGAAGTTGAGTTATAAACTCCTCTGTGTGTTAATTTAAATTCACTACTTGCTTATCTCTATTTCGGCCAATAAGAGTGGTGTTTAAGTGAGTCTCAATCTTGATTAGGTGGTGAAATCTGTATCCTCATCTAGGATTAAGGGCCCTGAAATAGTTCTTAGTGGTGAAATCTGTATCTAAGAAACGTTTCGGTTTTATCGATAATAAGTTTAGTGCCTTGATTTCCTTCTTCAAGGCCTTGAATTCTCCTGTCCTTTCACGCCATCTCCCTTGCTTTCCCACGCCATCTCCTCTCTTTTCCCCTGAACACTTAAGCTTTCCTTTCATTCCCTCTTTTCCCAGGATGACTACATCAATTTTGGCATTGGAGCAAGTTCTGAATCCTTGCCTGGAATCATCGCCTTTATATTTCTATTCGTTGAGTTCATCCCAGACAAAATCCAAACACAAACAGCCTACTTACATTTGAAATCAAAAGAACCCTAGACCTCGTCCATCATGCCATCATCAATGAGCTTGGAGAAAGAGCTAGCTTTGATTGATATTGGATATGCTTGCCTTGGAATTCCAAAATGTTATGGCCAAGAGGAAGAGTTCACAAGTTGGTTAAGGCAGAACAAGTTTTTGCTTGTTGTATCCTTAATGACCAAGAGAAGTTTAAAGTGGTTATTTCAAGATTGAAAGGTTGTGCACTTCAATGGTGGTAGAATTACAAGATTAAGAGAAGAAAGAAAGAAAAAGAGAAGGTGAGAACTTGGAAGAAGATGAGAAGTAAGCTGATGGGTGCCTTTACCGCACCCTCTTGCATGCTCAAACATGTTTCCCCACTTCTGCCGCTACTCTGGGACCAACCTTTTATCGAGGGGAGTTTCATTTCCTTTCCTAAACCTATGGTTCCCTATCCTTCTATGCCATAAAGAATGCAAACTCCACAAGAGAGTCTACCCCCACAAAACAGACCCCACCCTTATCCTTTTGGCAGAAGAAGATTCCTTAAGTGCCAAGGACTTGAACACACATCCGCTGACTGCCCAAATAGAAATGTTATCACCTTAGTTGAATGGGAAGCTGTGAAGGAGTGTGAGGTTGAGGAAAAGAAAGAAGGCGAAGTGGTAGTCAATCGAGAGGAAGCTCTAAAGGAAACTCTAGAAGAGATAATAGTGAAAGCAGATGAAGGTGACACGCTTACTTTGGGCACCAACCATCCACCAAAAGCTATAAGCTTCTAAGCCTTTTTTTCACTTCTAGTAAACCACTACTTAAAGCTCCTAATTCTGAATTTAGAGCTTTTAAGGAATGGGTTCAAAATAAGGATGAAGGATCCCCTCCAGACCAGATTCAAATTCGCAAGGGGAATGAATGGAAAAGAGCTTACAAGACAAGAAGAGACTTGTTCAAATGGTTAGTGTTATTTCAGCCAGATCATATGGCGAACATTTGAGGATAAATTTTTCCTAACAAGGGGAGGATCATGTAGATCGGTCCGTGGTCCTCAATTAGCCCTAATCATTTTTTTGAGTTCATATATAAACCGACTTGTGCATCTATTTTCCTAAACCTCCAAGAGGTTTAGAGCTTTTCTCTATGGTTAAGATGTTAAGTGACATCCTTAACCTTCAAACCATGCTAAAGAGTCATGTCAAAACCAAGATAGCATGGGAATTTTCAAGTCCTAAACTAAACACCTTTTAGTTTAGGCCATTTTGAACCATTTCCAATTTTGAAGTTGATTCGTCAACTTAAACTTGATTTAACTTTGATTTCTTTACTAAGAGAGTTTATTAACATTCTAATAAACTTAATTATGCAATTAAATTAGTTTTAAATTAAGTGCTTTTGTCTAATCTTTCAAAGGATTCAAAGGAGCTAGTCGTCGTATTAAGTCCAGTAGCATACATGGTTTTCTACTCTTAATTACTTAGCCTCTTTAAGGTTTAAGTCAAATATTTTTTTCATGGCTTTTAAGTTCAGGGAGTTAAATTTCCAATAAAACAAGTTTCAGCTCAATTGGACTTCATTTGATAATTCAACTCAGCTCTTGAACTTAAACTGTCCAGGCTGTAGTTTTGGGATAGTGTTTACTTGGTTTTGTTTTTAATATTTTCTAGATCAAACGACATCTGAATGTTGTAATTATATTTTTGTTAGTTCACTTAGGATGTCTAGTTTACAGCCACGTCAAGCACGGGCCAAGAAGAGCATGATAAGGGCCCCAGTTCAGCGCATTTTGTCAAGCTGCTTAAAATGCACGGTTAAAAAGATCTTGGTCCTTATTGGTGTCCAAATCCTGATTTTCAAAAAGGAGGGGTTTTTATACATCCTAAGGTTTCCCGTCATGGAAAGAAACCAAGGATTAGTCTCCAGAATGGAGTGACACTTGCTGTATAAAGACACAACCCAGACAGCTTCTCCACGGTAGCTTGCTTAGCAAGGGAGTTTTACCCTCCTATGTGGGTTTCTTCCACCAAGATGTGCACTAGGTTGGCTGGTACCTTGACCTTAGTCACCATGTGACTCATAAATGGAGAGAAAGCCATATGGAAGAGGAAGATAGTGCCACTTTGTAAGATTACATTCAGACACTCAAGCAGGAGGTAGCAAGCATGTATTACTCCTCACTTTTAGAGATGGCAGCATGGACGATTTCCATCTTGGGGAGGAAAATGTGACCAAGCAGCCTAGGAACATTAAGGAAGAAGCTTAGATAGCCATTTTGCTATGTAATTAAACTTTCGCTCATGTTTTAGCATAGTTTAGCAACAAACTGTGTAATGTAGATAAGCCAGCATACTGAGGAAGTTTCCTAACCAATAAGTAATCTACCAATTATCACCTAATGAGTAAGGAAAGCCTTAGGCATGCCATTATAAGTGGCATGGCCATTCTTTTCGTACTCCAGTGTTGAGAAATTGAATCAGAAGTTGAGTTATAAACTCCTCTGTGTGTTACTTTAAATTCTCTACTTACTTATCCATAATTCGGCCAATTAGAGTGGTGCTCAAGTGAGTCTTAATCTTGATTAGGTGGTGAAATCTATATCCTAATCTAGGATTAAGGGCCCTAAAATAGTTCTTAGTGGTGAAATTTGTATCTAAGAAACGTTTCAGTTCTATCGCGACTAAGTTCAATGCCTTGATTTCCTTCTTTAAGGCCTTGAATTCTCCTTTCCTTTCACGCCATCTCCCTTGCTTTCCCACGCCATCTCCTCTCTTTTCCCCTAAACACTTTAGTTTTCCTTTCATTCCCTCTTTTTCCAATGTGACTACATCAATTTGTGCATCAGAGCAAGTTCTAAATCCTTACCTGAATCATCCCATTCGCATTTCTATTCGTTGAGTTCATCCCAAATAAAATCCGAACACAAACAGCCTACTTATGTTTCAAATCAACCCACAAAGAACCCTAGACCTGTCCATCATGCCATCATTAATGGGCTTAGAGAAAGAGCTAGCTTCGATTGATATTGGATATGCTTGCTCAGAAATTCCAAAATTTCATGGCCAACAAGAAGAGTTCACAGGTTGGTTATCTAATACGGAACGAGTTTTTGCTTGTTGTGTCCTTAATGACCAAGAGAAGTTCAAAGTTATTTTTTCAAGATTGAAAGGTTGTGCACTTCAATGGAGGCAGAATTATAAGATTAAGAGAATAAAGAAAGGAAAAGAAAGGTGAGAACTTGGAAGAGGATGAGAAGTAAGCTGATGGGTGCCTCTAGCCCACCCTCTTGCATACTCAAACATGTTTCCCTACTTTCGCCCCCACTCTGGGGCCAACCTTTTAACAAGGAGAGTTCCATTTCCTTTCCTAAACTTGTGGTTCCCTCTCCTTCCATGCCACAAAGAATCCAAACTCCACAAGAGAGTCTACCCTCACAAAACAGACCCCACCCTAGACCTTTTGGCAGAAGAAGATGCCTTAAGTGCCAACGACTTGGTCACGCATCCGTAGACTGCCCAAACAGAAATGTTATGACCTTAGCTAAATGGGAAGCCGTGAAGGAGTGTGAGGTTAAGGAAAAGAAAGAAGAGGATGTGGTAGTCAATAACGAGGATGCTCTAAAGGAAACTCTAGAAGAAATAATAGTAAAAGCAGATGAAGGTGACATGCTTACTTTAGGAACCAACTATCCAGCAAAGAGCCTTAAGCATCTAAGCCTTTTTCTCACTTCTAGTAAGCCACTACTTAAAGTGCCTAATTCTAAATTTAGAGCTTTTAATGAATGGGTTCAAAATAAGTCCGAAGGATCCCCTCCAAACCAGATTCAAATCAACAAGGGGACTAAATGGAAAAGAGCTTTCAAGACTAAGAGAGACTTCAAATGGTTAGTGTTATTTCATCCAGATCATATGTTGAAAATTTAAGGATAAATTTCTTCCAACAAGCGGAGGACGATGTAGATCGGTCTATGGTCCTCAATTAGCCCTAATCCTTTTTTTGAGTTCATGCACAAACCGACTTGTGCATCTGTTTTCCTAAACCTCTAAGAGGTTTAGAGGTTTTCCTAAACCTCTAAGTTAAGATGTTAATTGACATCCTTAACCTTCAAACCATGCCAAAGATTCATGTCAAAACCAAGATAGCATGGGAATTTTTAAGTCCTAAACTAAACACTTTTTGGTTTAGGCCATTTTGAACCATTTCAAGTTTTGAAGTTGATTCATTAACTTAAACTTGATTTAACTTTGATTTCTTTGCTAAGAGAGTTTATTAACATTCTAATAAACTTAATTATGCAATTAAATTTTTTTTAAATTAAGTATTTTTGTCCAATCTATCAAAGGATTCAAAGGAGCTGGTTGTCGGATGAATTCCAATAGCATACCTGGTATTATGAGCTTAATTACTTAGGATTCTTTGAGGTTTAAGTCAAATATATCTCTTGGGGTTTTGAAGTTCAAGAAGTTAACTTTCCAACGAAACAAGTTTCAGCCCAATTGGACTTCATTTGATAATTCAACTTAGCTCTTGAACTTAAACTGTCCAGGCTACAGTGTTGGGATAGTTTTTACTCGGTTTTGTTTTTATTATTTTCTAGATCAAACGACATCCAAATGTTGTAATTATTTTTTTGTTAGTTCACTTAGGATGTCTAATTTATAGCCATGTCAAGAACAAACCAAGAAGAACATGATAAGGAGCCTAGTTTAGCCCATTTTTTCAAGCTTCTTAGAATGCACCTGAAAATACACGGTTAAAAATATCCTGGTGATTAAGGTCTTTAATGGTGTCCAAATCCTGAGTTTCAAAAAGGGGGAGTTTCTAGATATCTTGAGTTTTCCCCCCATGGAAGGAAACTGAGGAGTAGTCACCAAAATGGAGTGACAGTTGCTAGATAAAAACATAACCCATATGGATTCTCCACAGTAGCTTGCTTAGCAAGGGAGTTTTCCCCTCCTAGGTGGGTTTCCTCCACCAAGATGTGTCCTATGTTGGCTAGTACCTTGTGCATAGTCACCATGCGACTCATAAATGGAGAGAATGCCACGTGGAAGAGGAAGATAGTGTCACTTTGCAAGCTTACATTCGGACACTTAGGTAGGAGGTGGCAAGCATGTATTACTCCTCACCTTTTAAGGTGGCAACCATGGATGATTTCCATCTTAGGGAGGAAAATGTGACGAAGTAGCCTAGGAACAGTAAGGAAGAAGATTAGATAGCCATTTTGCTATGCAATTAAGCTTTTGTTCATGTTTTAGCATAGTTTAGGAACAAACTATGTAACTTAGATAAGCTAGCATCCTTAGGAAGTTTCCTAACCAATAAGTAATCTCCTAATGATTACCTAATGAGTAAGCAAAGCCTTAGGCGTGCCATTATAAGTAGCATGGCCATTCCTTTTGTGCTCAAGTGTTGAGAAATTAAATCAGAAGTTGAGTTATAAACTCTTCTGTGTGTTACTTTCAATTCTCCACTTGCTTATCTCTAATTCAGCCGATTAGAGTACTGGTCAAGTGAGTCTTAATCTTAATTAGGTGGTGAAATCTGTATTCTAATCTAGGATTAAGGGCCCTGAAACAGTTCTTAGTGGTGAAATCTGTATCTAAGAAACGTTTCAATTCTATTGATACCAAGTTCAGTGCCCTAATTTCCTTCTTCAAGGCCTTGAATCCTCCTTTCCTTTCACGCCATCTCCGTTGTTTTCCCATGCTATCTCCTCTCTTTTCCCCTAAACACTTAAGCTTTCCATTCATTCCCTCTTTTCCCAGTGTGAGTACATAACAGGCAGTTTACTTATTTGCAACCACACATTTTTTTCGCTTGTACCGATTTTAGGTCGTTTGCTTTCCCTTGATAAGAGCTCTTTATGGACAAAATTACAGTTGAAAGGAAAGGAACACATGTTTTAAAGCCAGTTAGTGTTTGGTGTTGTTCATTATTCATAGCCAAGCCATTCAGTGTTTGTTTATAGGCACATCTATTCATAAGAGTTAGTGACCCATCTGGAGGTGGGCTCTTCCTAGGTGAAGTAGAGCCACAAAAGGCAAGAAAGCTATGGTTAAGTTTAGCTCCTAAGTTTGGCTTACTTCTTGATTTGTAGCCAAACAGTTTATCACATGGCACTCATCTTGGGGCATTTGTTCCCCCTCGCTCGGAACTCTTTGTGGGCGAAACAGGGGCCCATATGAAAAGGCAATTAGAGCTATTATTAGCCCTTTAGTTTGGCCTAGTTCTTGATTTGTGACAACTGCATTCATTACATTGCACTCATTTTAGGTAATTTGATTTCGCCCAATGAGAGCTCCTTGTCAGCAAAATTGGGGAGCCAAATGAAAAGACAACTACAGCGAAAGCTAGTTGTTATGTTCAGCTTAGTTCTTGATCTCCCATTCCATTGCACGCATTTCAGAGCATTTGTTTCCATTAGTGGGAGCTTTTTATGAGTTAAACTGGAATTGGAAAAGAAAAGACAATTAGAACTAAAGTTGGTCTGTAAGTTTGGCTAATTTCTTTATTTGTATCCACACCTGTCATTCGCTTGAACTTATTTTAGGACATTCATTCTCATTCAGTCGGAGCTCTTCTTTTGAGTGAAATTAGAGCACCAAATGAAATGACAGCTGAGCTATTACTAGCTCTTTGTGGGTGAAATTGGAGCTCCAAATGAAAAGACAACTAGAATGAAACTTAGTTCTTAAGTTTGGGTTAGTTCTTGATCCATGGCTACACGTTCGTCCCTTTGCCCTTATCAGAGTTAAAGTTAGTTCGTAAGTTTTGTTAGTTTCTTTGTTGTAGTGACATCTTTCATTCTGTTGCCCTTATTTTATAGAATTTGTTTTCTTTTTATGGGTGCTCTTCGTCGGGGAAATTGGAGACCCAAATGACAAGGTAACTAGAGGTATAGGTAGTTCCCATGTTTGGCTTACTTCTTGATTTATAGCCATGTCTTTCATTACCTTGCACTCATTTAATCCCTAGTGAAAAGACAACTAGAGTTAAAGTGAGTTCTTATGTTTGACTTAGTTTTTAGGGCAGTGGTTTCCACTTGGTGGGAATATTTTGTGCGTGAAATTGGAACCCCTAAAGAAAAGACGACTAGTGTAAAGGTTAGTTTTTAAGTTTGCACAGTGTATTTATCTGTTGCCACACCTTTCGTTCACTTGCACTTGTTTCAAGGCATTCATTTTCGCTTGGTAAGAGGTCTTTATCGGTGAAAATGAAGCCTCTAATTAAAGCACAACTAGAGTTAAAGCTATTTCAGAAGTTTAGCTGGCTTCTTGATTCGTAGCCATGTCTTTTTTTTTCATTGCTCCCATTTTAGAATATTTTCTTCCACATGATGGGGCTTTTTGCGGGTGAAGTTAGCACCCCAAGTGAGCAAACAATTACATTCAAATTTAATTGTTACATTCAGCCAGTTTGTTTATTCACAGCTGTACCTTTTGTTCCCTTGTACTAGTTATTAGACCTTTGTTTTCTCTTAGTAGGAGCTCTTTGGGGACAAAATTACAGTCGTAATGAAAAGACAACTAATTTTAAAGCCAGTTGTTTGTAGCTATCTCTATAAGAGTAAATGACCCATATGGAGGTGGGTTCTTCCCAGGTGACCCATATGGAGGTGGGCTCTTTGTGGGTGAAATAAGGGCTCACATTAAAAGACAACTGGAGTTAAAGTTGGTGACCCAAATGAAAAGCCAACTAGTGTTAGAGCTAGTCATTATGTTTGGGTTAGTTCTTGATCAATATAGCCACTTCTTTCATCCCATTGCACTCATTTTAGAGCATTTGTTCCCATTGGCGGAGCTTTTTGTTATTCAAATTGGAATCGAAAAAAGAAAAGAGAACTAGAGTAAAAGTTAGTACATAAGTTTCGCTAGGTTCATTATTCGTAGCCACACCTTTCACTCCTTTGAACTTATTTTAGGACATTCGTTCTCTTTTAGTGAGCTCTCCTTTTGAGTGAAATTAGAGTGCTAACTGAAATGACAAGTAGAGCTATTATTAGAGCTTTAGTTTTGTCAAGTTCTTGATTTATGACTACCGCTTTCATTCCATTGCACTTTTTTAGGTAATTTGATTTAACTCGATGAGAGCTCTTTGTGGGCTGAAATTATAGCTCCAAATGAAAAGACAACTACAGTGAAACTTAGTTCTTAAGTTTGGGTTCATTCTTGATCTAGAGCCACACCTTTCATTTCATTGCACTCATTTTAGAGCATTTGTTTCCATTGAGGGAACTTCTTGTAAGCCAAATTGGTACCCGAAAAGAAAAGGCCATTGCAGTTAAGCTTAGTTCATAAGCTTGGCTAGGTTCTTTATTTATAGCAACACCATTAATTGCCTTGCCCTTATTTTAGAGAATTTATTTTCTTTTTATGAAAGCTCTATGTGGGAGTAATTAGAGCCCCAAATGAAAAGATAACTAGAGTTATATTTAGTTCTCATGTTTGCCTTACTTCTTGATTTATAACCTTGTCTTTTGTTCCATTTCACTCATGGTGTGGCATTCGTTTCCTCATGGTGCTAACTCATTGCTATTGAAATTTAAGCCCTAATGAAAAGACAACTATAGTTAAAATGAGTTCTTATGTTTGACTCAGTTCTATACTTATTGCCGCATGTTTTGTTCCGTTGCACAAATTTTCGGGCACTTGTTTCCACTGGGTGGGAATACGTTGTGCATGAAATTGGAACCCCCAAAGAATAGACACCTGGTGTAAAAGCTAGTTCTTAAGTTTGCTTAGTATATTTATCTGTTGCCACACCTTTCGTTTCCTTGCACTTAAGTTAGGGCGTTCATTTTCTCTTGGTGGGTGATCTTTATGGGTGAAAATCGACGCTCAGATGAAAGCACGCCTAGAGCTAAAGTTAGTTCTCAAGTTTGGCTTACTTGTTGACTTTGCAGCCATGTCTTTTGTTTCCTTACACCCTTTTCAGCATATTTTTTCCTGCTTGATGGAGCTCTTTGTGGGCGAAGTTAGAGCCCCAAAAGATTGAATAATTAGATTCAAATTTAGTTTTTACATTTGGCCAGTTTGTTTATTTATAACCACGCCGTTTGTTTCCTTGTACTAGTTTTAGGTCGTTTGTTCTCTCTTAATAAGAGCTCTTTGGAGACAAAATTGTAGTCTAAATGAAAAGAAAACTACTTTTAAGGCCAGTTTTATGTTTGGTTTAGTCCATTATTTATAGGAAAGCCTTTCAGTATTTATTTGTAGCCATATCTATTCATAAGAGTGAGGTGGGCTCTTACTGGGTGAAGTTTGATCTGCAAAAGAAAAGACATTGATGGTTAAGTTTAGTCCATAAGTTTGGCCTACATCTTGATTTTTAGCCAAACCTTTCATTACATGGCACTCATCTTGGGGCATTTGCTTCCTCTTGGTCTAAGTTCTTTGTGGGTGGAATAAGGGCCCGCATAAAAAGACAACTAAAGTTATTATTAGTTCTTTAGTTTGCCCTTGTTTTTGATTAGTGGCTACCGCTTTCATTACATTGCACTTGTTTTTAGTAATTTGATTTCGTTCGATGAGAGCTCCTCATGGGTGAAATTGGGGACCCAAATGAAAAGACAGCTAGAGTGGAAGTTAGTTGCTATGTTTGGGTTTGCTCTTGATCTATACAGCCACATCCCTAATTTCATTGCACTCATTTTAGAGCATTTCTTTCCATTGGTGGGAGCTTTTTATGAGTCAAATTGGAACCGAAAAAGAAAAGACAACTATAATTATAGTTGGTTTGTAAGTTTGGCTAGTTTCTTTATTTGTAGCCACACTTGTCGTTCGCCTGAACTTACTTTTGCATATTCGTCATCTTTTAGTGGGAGTTCTTCATTTGAGTGAAATTAGAGCGCCAAATGAAATGACAACTGGAGCAGTTATTAGTTCTTTACTTTTGCCAAGTTCCTGATTTATGGCTATCGCTTTCATTCCATTGCACTTTTTTTAGGCAATTTAATTTAACTCGATGACAGCTCTTTTTGTGGTGAAATTGGGGCTCCAAATGAAAAGATAGCTACAGCAAAACTTGACACTTAAGTTTAGGTCAGTTCTTGATCTAGAGCCACACCATTCATTTCATTGCACTCATTTTAGAGCATTTGTTTCCATTGAGGGGAGCTTTTTGTAAGTTAAATTGGAATCCAAAAAGAAAAGGCAATTGGAGTTAATGTCAGTTTGTAAGTTTGGTTGGTTCTTTATTTATAACGACACCTTTCATTCCCTTGCCCTTATTTTAGGGATTTTTTTTTTTTTTTGAAGGAGAGCTCTTTGTGGGGAAATTAGACCCCAAATGAAAAGGTAACAAGAGTTTATAGTCAGTCCTTGTGTTTGGCTTACTTCTTGATTTATGGCCTTGTCTTTTGCTCAATTGCACTCATTGTATGGCATTTGTTTCCCCATGATGCGAACTCCTTGCAGGTGAAATTTAACCCCTAATGAAAAGATAACTAGAGTTAAAGTGAGTTCTTATATTTGACTTAGTTCTATAGTTACAGCTACAGGTTTTGTTTCATTGCACAAATTTTAGGGCACTTGTTTCCACTGGGTGGGAATACTTTGGGTGCGAAATTGGAACCCCAAAGAAACGACACCTAGTGTAAAAGTTAGTTCTTAAGTTTGGCCAGTTTATTTATATGTAGGCACACCTTTCATTCACTTGCACTTATTTTAAGGCGTTTATTTTCTCTTGCTGGGAGATCTTTAGGGGTAAAAATCGACCCTCAGTTGAAACCACAACCGAAGTTAAAGTTAATTCTCAATTTTAGCTTACTTCTTGACTTTATAGCCATGTCTTTTGTTTCATTGCACCTTTTTTATGATATTTTTTCTACTTGACGGAGATCCTTGTGGGTGCAGTTAGAGCCCCAAATGAACGAACAATTAGATATACGTTTGGCCAATTTGTTTATTCACCAACCCCTGATTTTTTCCTTGTGCTGGTTCTTGGTCATTCCTTCTCTCTTGATAAGAGCTCTTTGGGACAAAATTGCAGCCTAAATGAGAAGAAAACTGGTTTTAAAGCCAAAGCTGCGTTTGGCTTAGTTCATTATTCATACGAACACCTTTCAATGTTTATTTGTAACCATATCTATATATAAGAGTGAGCAACCCATGTGGAGGTGGGCTTTTTCTCGGTGAAGTTCGATCCATAAAAGAAAACACAGCTATGTTCAAGTTTAGTTCTTACGTTTGGCTTACTCCTTAATTTGTAGCGAAACCTTTCATTACATGGCACTCATCTTGGGGCATTTGTGTCGTCTTGCTCGGAGCTCTTTGTGGGTGAAATAAGGCCCCACATAAAAGGACAACTGGAGTTATTACTAGTTCTTTAGTTTTGCCTAGTTCTTGATTTATGGCTACCGATTTTATTACATTGCACTTGTTTTAGGTGATTTGATTTGACTTGATCAGAGCTCCTTGTGAGTGAAATGGCTGACCCAAATGAAAAGACAACTAGAGTTAAAGTTAGTTCTTATATTTGGGTTAGTTCTTGATCTATTATGGCCACTTCTTTCATTCCATTGCTCTCATTTTAGAGCATTTGTTTCCATTGGGGGAGCTTTTTGTGAGCCAAATCGGAATCGGAAAACAAAAGACAACTAATGTTAAAGTTAGTTCGTAAGTTTGGCTAGTTTCATTATTCGTAGCTACCCCTTTGATTCCTTTTGACTTATTTCAGCACATTCGTTCTCTTTTAGCGGGAGCTCTTCTTTTGAGTGAGATTAGAGCGCTAAATGAAATGACAACTAGAGCTATTATTAGTTTTTTAGTTTTGTCAAGTTCTCATTTTGTGGCTACCACTTTCATTCCACTACACTTTTTTTAGGTAATTTGATTTAACTTGGTGAGAGCTCTTCGTGGGGTGAAATTGGAGCTCTAAATGAAAAGACGACTATAGTGAATTTAGTTATTAAGTTGGGGTTAGTTCTTGATCTAGAGCCACACCTTTCATTTTGTTGCACTCATTTTAGAGCATTTATCTCCATTGGGGAGCATTTTGTATGCCAAATTGGAACGCGAAAAGAAAAGGCCATTGCAATGAAAGTTAGTTCGTAAGTTTGGCTAGTTTCTTTATTTGTGGCAACACCTTTCATTCCCTTGCCCTTAATTTAGAGAATTGTTATCTTTTTTATGAAAGCTCTTAATGGGAGAAATTGGAGAAATGAAAAGATAACCAGAGTTATAGTTAGTTCCCCTGTTTAGCGAACTTTTTGATTTATAGCCTTATCTTTTGCTCACTTGCACTCATTGATGCATATTTCCATATGCATCATTTTTATTCAAGTCCAATTTCAAAGAAGAAAAGGGTCAAAGAAGATCATGCTCGGAAGTGTGCTTATTTGGTCTTATTAAGTAAGTTCAAAGACTCACGACACTATGAAGAGGTCAAAAAGAGGTTAAGCTTTGCTAGAAATTTGGCGCTGAATTCATCCCTGCGGAACCCGATTTTTTGTGACCACTTTTGGACAAGCTCAAGTGGACCCACAACTTGAGGCTCCACATGTTTTTGAAGTTTAAGATTTCAGCTTTCAAATAAGCCCAAGTTTGTTTAATTTGGACATCATTTGATTGGGCAAAATATCACTCAAAGATACGTTATGCTGATCCAGTCCAGTCTGAGATAGGTGCATTGTTTGGGCCATAACTTTCAAACCGCTTATCCAAATTGAGCAAATGAGCCCATTCTGGAAAATAGACTTCCAGGGCTTTCTAACAAGCCCAAGAACGCGTGATTTGGCCGAGTATTCTGGAAGTTATGCTCTGTTGAAGTTGAGGCAGTTGCAAGGATTAATGCTGGGAATATGAAGAGTCTTCGGTTACATATACTTGTGTGGCTGATATTGTGCACGTTTTAGATGCTTCTAGATTGATGTAATCAGCTGCAAAAATCCTAGAATATTCCTTGTAACCTCCCCCACCCCTTTTATGATGTGTCTTTTCATTTTTCTTAGACTTTTCATTAGCTAGTTTTAATTGTTAGGAGTTATTTGAGTCTTTTGATTGTCTTTTGCTGAGTCTATAAAAGGGGAGGGGCATGTGAAGCTAATCATTCAGCATTGTAAGAAATTTCCAAAGCAATACAAGTACTTTGAGTGTGTTTCTCAAAAGTGCAACTAAATTCCTAGTTCTATATCTTGAATTGTGGCAAATTCAAGTGGTGTTCTAGGTTCTCTTCCTTTTCCAATTGGAGTGATTCCTTGGTTAAGACAAGAGAATTAGCCCAAGGTCAAGTCATTGAGTGGCTCCGTGAAGGATTATCTCAATTACAAGATCTTGTTCTATTCCTTTTTCTTGTGTAGTGAAATTCTTCATCCATCTCATCCATCTTTCATTTCTCTTCCCAATTTGGCTTATTTTGAGTTGGAGTTTGATTTGGTTCACTTGCCACCCACATATACATCAATTGGTATCAGAGCCAAGGTTCTTAAGTGACCCACATCACACCCACATACATCCCAAAAAGCCAAAATACAAAAAACAAAAAGAGGCACAAACCGGCAATCCGAGTCTCGAAGACCAGAGAAGCAGCACGGTGCCCCCGTGCCACCATACACGACCGTGCCATATCATTTTTCCAGAAATCTTCAAGTCGAGACGGAGCACGGTGCCCCCGTGCCACCAAGCACGACCGTGCCACGGTACTTTTCTGCATTTCTTCAAGTCGAAGCATAGCACGGCCTGCCCGTGCCCCCTTGCACGACCGTGCCACCTTTGCCACAGCCAACTTTCGTTTCAAATCAATCCACGAAGAGCCCTAGACCTCATCCTTTATGCCGTCTTCAAAGAACTTGGAGAAAGAACTAGCTCTTATTGATATTGGATATGCTTGCTTTGCAATTCCAAAATTTCATGGCGAAAAGGAAGAGTTCACAGGTTGGTTATCTAAGGTGGAACGAGTTTTTGCTTGTTGTATCCTTAATGACCAACAGAAGTTCGAAGTGGTTATTTCAAGATTGAGAGGTTGTGCACTTCAGTGGTGGAATAAATATAAGTTTGAGCGAAAAAAGAAAGGAAAAGAAAAGGTGAGAACTTGGAAGAAATTGAGTAGTAAGTTGAAGGATTCCTTTTACCCATCCACTTACATGCCCATGAAAGAAAGTATCTCCGTTAAGCTCACGGGTTCATTCCCTTCCACCCCACAAAAAGAACCAACCCCACAAATGATCTTTCCCCCACAACCTAGGAGGTGTCTCAAGTGCCAAGGGCTTGGACACTTATCCACGGATTGCCCAAACAACGAGGTCATTACCTTGGAAGAAAGGAAAGCCGTGGAAGAAGAGAACGATCAGGAGGAAAGCCTTGAAGAAGAAATTGAACTCAAGGTTGAAAAAGAAGAAATACTTCACTTAGAGAAGGTTTCTCAAAAGCCAAACAAAGATGAAAAGATCCAAGGAGAGGAAGCTTCAAGCCTAGTTGACCTACCTCTTGTTTTTGGTGACTGTGGTGATGAAGAGACCATTGAACTTGAGACCCAAAGATCCGAGTTGAAGCAAGAAGAGATTGTGCAAGAAATTGAGCAATCCTTCACCGAAGAAGGGTGCCAAGAAGATAATGAGGTGAATTTGAGCATAACCCCAAGAATTGAAGAACATGTAGTTAAAGACCTTGAAGTGATGAAGCCATGTAGGGTTGCTGAAGAGTTTGAACAACTCTTGATTCAAGAAGTACGCCCTACCCAACTCCAAGCACCCGAGTTGGAGGCATGTGGGGTTATTGAAGAAGTTGAGCAACTCTTGACCCAAGAAGAATTCACCTTAACCCCCATTCAACCTTCCCAACTCCCTCAAACCACAAAAGGACCGACAAGCCTTACCCCTCATTCATTCTTCCCAAGCCCTTGCCCCCAAAGAAGATTTCCCACTTCCGCCTCTTCTCCTCACCAGATATGACCCGTTTTATCATCCTCCCCTCACCCTCTTCTATATCTCTCTAGAGGTGATGCCCTTTGACCACTTCCTACAAGAGCTCCCATTTCATAAGCATGCCTCCCTTCATGAGAAGCTTGCCAACCCTTTGAGTTTGATGACAAACTCAAAACAACCCGGGGAGTATGATGCATATTTCCATATGCATCATTTTTATTCAAGTCCAATTTCAAAGAAGAAAAGGGTCAAAGAATATCATGCTTGGAAGTGTGCTTATTTGGTCTTATTAAGTGAGTTCAAAGACTCACGACACTATGAAGAGGTCAAAAAGAGGTTAATCTTTGCTAGAAATTTGGCGCTGAATTCATCCCTGCGGAACCCGATTTTTTGTGACCACTTTTGGACAAGCTCAAGTGGACCCACAACTTGAGGCTCCACATGGTTTTTGAAGTTTAAGATTTCAGCTTTCAAATAAGCCCAAGTTTGTTTAATTTGGACATCATTTGATTGGGCAAAATATCACTCAAAGATACGTTGTGCTGATCCAGTCCAGTCTGAGATAGGTGCATTGTTTGGGCTATAACTTTCAAACCGCTTATCCAAATTGAGCAAATGAGCCCATTCTGGAAAATAGACTTCCAGGGCTTTCTAACAAGCCCAAGAACGCGTGATTTGGCCGAGTATTCTGGAAGTTATGCTCTGTTGAATTTGAGGCAGTTGCAAGGATTAATGCTGGGAATATGAAGAGTCTTCGGTTACATATACTTGTGTGGCTGATATTGTGCACGTTTTAGATGCTTCTAGATTGATGTAATCAGCTGCAAAAATCCTAGAATATTCCTTGTAACCTCCCCCACCCCTTTTATGATGAGTCTTTTCATTTTTCTTAGACTTTTCATTAGCTAGTTTTTAATTGTTAGGAGTTATTTGAGTCTTTTGATTGTCTTTTGCTGAGTCTATAAAAGGGGAGGGGCATGTGAAGCTAATCATTCAGCATTGTAAGAAATTTCCAAAGCAATACAAGTACTTTGAGTGTGTTTCTCAAAAGTGCAACTAAATTCCTAGTTTCTATATCTTGAATTGTGGCAAATTCAAGTGGTGTTCTAGGTTCTCTTCCTTTTCCAATTGGAGTGATTCCTTGGTTAAGACAAGAGAATTAGCCCAAGGTCAAGTCATTGAGTGGCTCCGTGAAGGATTATCTCAATTACAAGATCTTGTTCTATTCCTTTTTCTTGTGTAGTGAAATTCTTCATCCATCTCATCCATCTTTCATTTCTCTTCCCAATTTGACTTATTTTGAGTTGGAGTTTGATTTGGTTCACTTGCCACCCACATATACATCACTCATTGTATGGCATTTGTTTCCCTGTGATGCGAACTCCTTGCGGGTGAAATTTAAGCCCCAATGAGTGAGAACTAGAGTTAAAGTGAGTTCTTATGTTTAACTTAGGTCTATACTTATAGCCGCATGTCTTATTCCATTGCACAAATTTTACGGCATTAGGGCACTTGTTTCCACTAGGTGGGAATACTTTGTGCATGAAATTGGAAACCCCCAAAGAAAAGACACCTAGTGTAAAAGGTAGTTTTTAAGTTTGGCTCGTTTATTTATCTATAGCCACACCTTTTGTTGACTTGCACTTATTTTAGGGCATTCATTTCCACTTGGTGGGAGGTCTTTATGGGTGAAAATCGACCCTCAGATGAAAGTGCAACTAGTGTTAAAGTTACTTCTTAAGTTTAGCTTACTTCATGACTTTGTAGCCATGTCTTTTGTTTCCTTTCATCGATTTCAGGATATTTTTTTCTGTTTGTTAGAGCTCTTTGCGGGTGACTTTAGAGCCCCAAATGAATGAACAATTACATTCAAATTTGGCTCTTATGTTTAGCCAGTTTGTTTATTCACCACCACACCTTTTGTTTCCTTGTAGTAGTTCTAGGTCATTTATTCTCTCTTGATAAGAGCTCGTTGGGGACAAAATTGCAGTCTAAATGAAAAGAAAACTAGTTTTAAAGACAGTTTTGTCTATAGTTTGGTCCACTATTTATCAGAAAGCCTTTCAGTGTTTATTTGCAGCCATATCTATTCATAAGGGTGAGTGACCCATATAGAGGTGGGCCCTTCCTAAGTGAAGTTTTATCCGTAAAAGAAAAGGCAGCGATGGTTAAGTTTAGTCCTTAAATTTGGCCTACTTCTTGATTTGTAGTCAAATCTTTTATTACATGGCACTCATCTTGCGGCATTTTGCTTTCTCTTGCGCTGAGCTCTTTGTGGGTGGAATATGGGCTCGCATGAAAAGACAACTAAAGTTATTATTAGTTCTTTTGTTTGGCCTAGTTCTTGATTAGTGGCTACAACTTTCATTACATTGCACTTGTTTTAAGTAATTTGATTTCGCTCAATGAGAGCTCCTTGTGAGCAAAAGAGGTGGCCCAAATGAAAGACAATTGGAGTGGAAGTTAGTTGTTATGTTTGGGTTAGTTGTTGATCTATATAGCCACATCCCTAATTCCATTGCACTCATTTTAGAGCATTTCTTTCCATTGGTGGGAGCTTTTTATGAGCCAAATTGGAATCGAAAAAGAAAAGACAAGTAGAACTAAAGTTGGTTTGTAAGTATGGCAAGTTTCTTTATTTGTAGCCACACTTGTTGTTCGCTTGAACTTATTTTAGGGCATTCGTTCTCTTTTGGTAGGAGCTCTTCTTTTGAGTGAAATTGGAGCACCAAATGAAATGATAGTTAGAGCTATTATTACTTCTTTAGTTTTGCCAAGTTCTTGATTTATGGCTACCACTTTCATTCCAATGCACTTTTTTTAGGTAATTTAATTTAACTCGATCAGAGCTCTTTAGGGGGTGAAATTAGGGCTCCAAATTAAAAGAAAACTACAGTGAAACTTAGTTCTTAATTTTGATTTAGTTCTTGATTGCATTTGTTTCCATTGGGGGGAGCTTTTTGTAAGTCAAATTGGAACCCAAAAAGAAAAGGCAATTGGAGTTAAAGTTAGTTTATAAGTTTGGCTGGTTTCTTTGTTTGTAGTAACACTTTCACTCCCTTGCCCTTATTTTAGAGAATTTATTTTCTTTTTTTGAAAGCTCTTTGTAGCGGAAATTGGTGCCCCAAAGGAAAAGGTAACTAAAGTTATAGTTAGTTCTCATGTTTGGCTTACTTCTTGATTTATAACCTTATCTTTTGTTCAATTTCACTCATGGTGTGGCATTTGTTTCCTCGTGGTGCCAACTCGTTGCTGGTGAAATTTAAGCCCTAATGAAAAGACAACTAGAGTTAAAGTGAGTTCTTACATTTGACTTAGTTCTATACTTTTAGCCGCATGTTTCATTCCATTGCACAAATTTTAGGGCGCTTGTTTCCACTTTGTGGGAAAACTTTGTGCTTGAAATTGGAACCCCCAAAGAAAAGACACCTAGTGCAAACGTTAGTTATTAAGTTTGGCTAGTTTATTTATCTGTAGCAACGCCTTTTGTTCACTTGCACATATTTTAGGGTGTTCATTTTCTCTTGGCGGGAGGTCTTTATGGGTGAAAATCGATGCTCAAATGAAGGGACAACAAGAGTTAAATTAGTTCTCAAGTTTGGCTTACTTCTTGACTTTGTAGCCATGTCTTTTGTTTCCTTGCACCCTTTTTAGCATATTTTTTCCTGCTTGGCGGAGCTATTTATGGGCGACATTAGAGCCCCAAATGAACAAATGATTAGATTCAAATTCAGTTCTTACATTTGGCCAGTTTGTTTATTCACAACCACTCCGTTTGTTTACTTGTACTGGTTCTAAGTCGTTTGTTCTCTCTTGATAAGAGCTTTTTGGAGACAAAATTGCAGTCTAAATGAAAAGAAAACAACTTTTAAGCCCAGTTTTGTGTTTGGTTTAGTCCATTATTTATAGGAAAGCCTTTTAATATTTATTTGTAGCCATTTCTATTCATAGTGAGTGACCCACGTGGATGTGGGCTCTTCCTAGGTGAAGTTTGATCCGCAAACTAAAAGAGAACTATGGTTAACTTTAGTCCTTAAGTTTGCTTTACTTCTTGATTTGTAGCCAAAACTATCATTAAATAGCACTCATCTTGGGGCATTTGTTTCCTCCTGGTCTGAGCTCTTTGTGGGTGGAATAAGGGCCTGCATGAAAAGACAACTAAAGTTATAATTAGTTCTTTAGTTTGGCCTTGTTCTTGAGTAGTGCCTACCACTTTCATTACATTGCACTTGTTTTAAGTAAGTTGATTTCGTTTGATGAGAGCTCCTCATGAGCGAAATTGGGGATCCAAATGAAAAGACAGGTAGAGTGGAAGTTAGTTGTTATGTTTTCGTTAGTTCTTGATCTATATAGCCACATCTCTAATTCCATTGCACTCATTTTAGAGCATTTCTTTCCATTGGTGGGAGTTTTTTATGAGTCAAATTGGAACTGAAAAAGAAAAGACAACTAGAATTATGGTTGGTTTGTAAGTTTGGCTAGTTTCTTTATTTGTAGCCACACTTGTCGTTCACTTGAACTTACTTTAGGACATTCGTTATCTTTTGGTGGGAGCTCTTCTTTTGAGTGAAATTAGAGCGCCAAATGAATTGTCAATTAGAGCTATTACCAGTTCTTTGGTTTTGTCAAGTTCTTGATTTATGGCAACCGCTTTCATTCCATTGCACTTTTTTTGGGTAATTTAATTTAACTCGATGAGAGCTCTTTGTGGGGTGAAATTAGGGCTCCAAATCAAAGGACAACTATAGCAAAACTTAGTTCTTAAGTCTAGGTTAGTTCTTGATCTAAAGCCACACCATTCATTTCATTGCACTCATTTTAGAGCATTTGTTTCCATTGGGGGGGTTTTTGTAGGTCAAATTGGATCCCGAAAAGAAAAGCCAATTGGAGTTAAAGTTAGTTCGTAAGTTTAGCTAATTTCTTTATTTGTAATGACACCTTTCATTCCCTTGCCTTATTTTAGGGAATTTGTTTTTTTTTTTTTTTTAAGGAAAGCTCTTCGTGGGGAAATTAGACCCCAAATGAATAGATAACAAGAGTTATAGTTAGTCCTTGTGTTTGGCTTACTTCTTGATTTATAGCCTTGTCTTTTGCCCCCTTGCACTCATTATATGGCATTTACTTCCCCGTGATGCGAACTCGTTATAGGTGAAATTTAACCCCTAATGAAAAGACAACGAGAGTTAAAGTGGGTTCTTATATTTGACTTAGTTCTATAGTTATAGCTGCAGGTTTTGTTTCATTGCACAAATTTTAGGGCACTTGTTTCCACTTGGTGGGATTACTTTGGGTGTGAAATTGGAACCCCAAGAAAAGACACCTAAGGCAAAAGTTAGTTCTTAAGTTTGGCCAGTTTATTTATATGTAGCCACACCTTTCGTTCACTTGCACTTATTTTAGGGCGTTTATTTTCTCTTGTTAGGAGATCTTTAGGGGCAAAAATCAACACTCAGATGAAACCACAACTGGAGTTAAAGCTAGTCCTCAAGTTTAGCTTACTTCTTCACTTTGTAGCCATGTCCTTTGTTTCCTTGCACCCTTTTTATGATATTTTTTTCCGCCTGATGGAGATCCTTGTGGGTGTAGTTAAAGCCCCAAATGAACGAATAATTAGATTCAAATTTAGTTCTTACGTTTGGCCAGTTTGTTTATTCGCCACCACACCTTTTGTTTCCTTGTGCTGGTACTTTGTCGTTTGTTCTCTCTTGATAAGAGCTCTTTGGGGACAAAATTGCAGTCTAAATGACAATAAAACTGGTTTTAAAGCTAGATTTGGGTTTGGTTTAGTTCATTATTTATACGAATTCCTTTCAGTTTTTATTTGTAACCATATCTATTTATAAGAGCGAGTAACCCATATAGCGGTGGGCTCTTTCTTGGTGAAGTTTGATCCACAAAAGAAAAGACAGCTATGTTCAAGTTTAGTTCTTAAGTTTGGCTTACTTCTTAATTTATAGCCAAACCTTTCATTACATCGCACCTCTTGCTTGGAGCTCTTTGTCAGTGAAATAAGGGCCCACATGAAAAGACAACTAGAGTTATTAATAGTTCTTTAGTTTTGCCCAGTTCTAGATTTATGGCTACTGATTTTATTACATTGCACTTGTTTTAGGTGATTTGATTTTGCTTGATCCGAGCTCCTTATGAGTGAAATCAAGGACCCAAATGAAAAGACAACTAGAGTTAAGGTTAGTTCTTATGCTTGGGTTAGTTTTTGATCTGTATAGCCACTTCTTTCATTCCATTGCTCTCATTTTGGAGCATTTGTTTGCATTAGTGGAGCTTTTTGTGAGCCAAATTGGAATCAAAAAAGAAAAGGCAACTAATGTTAAAGTTAGTTCATAAGTTTGGCTAGTGTTCTTATTTGTAGCTACCCCTTTCATTCCTTTGAACTTATTTCAGCACATTCGTTCTCTTTTAGTGGGAGCTCTTCTTTTGAGTGAAATGACCACTAGAGCTATTATTACTTCTTTAGTTTTGTCAAGTTCTCAATTTATGGCTACCGCTTTTATTCCACTATACTTTTTTTGGGTAATTTGATTTAACTTGATGAGAGCTCTTTGTGGGGCGAAATTGGAGCTCTAAATGAAAAGACAGCTACAGTGAAACTTAGTTCTTAAATTGGGGTTAGTTCTGGATCTGGAGTTAAAGTGAGTTTGTTATAACCTTGTCTTTTGTTCTCTTGCACTCATTATATGGCATTTGTTTCCCCATGGTGCGAACTCCTTGTAGGTGAAATTTAGGACCCAATGAAGAGACAACTAGAGTTAAAGTGAGTTCTTATGTTTAACTTAGGTCTATACTTATAGCCGCATGTCGTGTTCCATTGCACAAATTTTAGGGCATTAGGGCACCTGTTTCCACTTGGTGGGAATACTTTGTGTGTAAAGTTGGAACCCCCAAAGAAAAGACACCCAGTTTAAAAGGTAGTTCTTAAGTTTGGCTAGTTTATTTATCTGTAGCCACACCTTTCGTTAACTTGCACCTATTTTAGGGCGTTCATTTCCTCTTGGAGGGAGGTCTTTATGGGTGAAAATCGACCATTAGATGAAAGTACAACTAGTGTCAAAGTTAGTTCTCAAGTTTAGCTTACTTCTTCATTTTATAGCCATGTCTTTTGTTTCCTTGCACCTATTTTTCGATTTTTTTTTTTGTTTGATGAAGCTCTTTGCGTTGAAGTTAGACCCCCAAATGAATGAACAATTAGACTAAAATTTGGTTCTTGCATTTGGCCAGTTTGTTTATTCACCCCCGCACCTTTTGTTTCCTTGTACTAGTTCTAGGTCATTTGATCTCTCTTGATCAGAGCTCGTTGGGGACAAAATTGCAGTCTAAATCAAAAGAAAACTAGTTTTAAAGCCAGTTTTGTCGTTGGTTTAGTCCATTATTTATAGGAAAGCCTTTCAGTGTTTATTTACAGCCATATCTATTCATAAGGGTGAGTGACCTATATAGTGGTGGGCCCTTCCTAGGTGAAGTTTGATTCACAAAAGACAAGATAGCGATTGTTAAGTTTAGGCCTCAAATTTGGCCTACTTATTGATTTGTACCCAAAGCTTTCATTACATAGCACTCATCTGGGGGCATTTGCTTCCCTGCTCGGAGCTCTTTGTGGGTGGAATAAGGGCCCACATAAAAAGAGAGCTAAAGTTATTATTAGTTCTTTTGCTTGGCCTGGTTCTTGATTAGTGGCTACGGCTTTCATTACATTGCACTTGTTTTAAGTAATTTGATTTCGCTCGATGAGAGCTCCTTGCGGGTGAAAGTGGGGGCCCAAATGAAAAGACAACTGGAGTGGAAGTTAGTTGTTATATTTGGGCCACTTCCCTGATTCCCTTGCACTCATTTTAGAGCATTTCTTTCCATTGGTGGGAGCTTTTCATGAGTCAAATTGGAATCCAAAAAGAAACGACAACTAGCAATAAAGTTCGTTTGTAAGTTTGGTAAGTTTCTTTATTTGTAGCCACACCTGTGGTTCGCTTGAACTTATTTTAAGGCATTCGTTCTCTTTCGGTGGGAGCTCTTCTTTTCAGTGATATTATAGCGCCAAATGAAATGATAGCTAGAGCTGTTATTAGTTCTTTAGTTTTGCCAAGTTCTTAATTTATGGCTATAACTTTCATTCCAATGCACTTTTTCTAGGTAATTTAATTTAACTCGATAAGAGCTTTTTAGGGGGTGAAATTAGGGCTCCAAATGAAAAGAGAACTATAGTAAAACTTAGTTCTGAATTTTTTGTTAGTTCTTGATTTAGAGCTACAACATTCAATTCATTGCACTCATTTTGGAGCATTTGTTTCCATTAGGGGGAGCTTTTTGCAAGCCAAATTGGAACCTAAAAAGAAAAGGAAATTGGAGTTAAAGTTAATCCATAAGTTTGGCTAGTTTTTTTATTTATAGCAACACCTTTCATTCCCTTGTCCTTATTTTAGAGAATTTGTTTTCTTTTTTTGAAAGCTCTTTATAGTGAAGTTGGAGCCCCAAACGAAAAGATAACTAGAGTTATAATTAGTTCTCATGCTTGGCCTACTTCTTGATTTATAACCTTGTCTTTTGTTCCATTTCACTCATGATGTGGCATTTGTTTCCCCATGGTGCCAACTCGTTGCTGGCGAAATTTAAGCCCTAATGAAAAGACAACTAGAGTTAAAGTGAGTTCTTATGCTTAACTTAGCTCTATACTTATTGCTGCATGTTTCGTTCCATTGCATAAATTATAGAGCCCTTGTTTCCACTTTGCGGGAATACTTTGTGCTTGAAATTGGAACCCCCAAAGAAATGACACCTAGTGTAAAAGTTAGTTCTTAAGTTTGGCTAGTTTATGTATCTGTGGCCACACCTTTCTTTCACCTGCACATATTTTAAGGCGTTCATTTTCTCTTGGTGGGAGGTCTTTGTGGGCGAAAATCGACGCTAAGATGAAGGCACAACAAGAGTTAAAGTTAGTACTCAAGTTTGGCTTACTTCTTGACTTTGTAGCCATGTCTTTTGTTTTCTTGCACCATTTTTAGCGTATTTTTTTCTGCTTGATAGAGCTCTTTGTGGGCGACGTTGGAGCAACAAATGAACGAACAATTAGATTTAAATTCAGTTCTTACGTTTGGCCAGTTTATTTATTCACAACCACCCCGTCTATTTCCTTGTACTAGTTCTAGGTCATTTGTTCTCTCTGGATAAGAGCACTTTGGAGATAAAATTGCAATCCAAATGAAAAGAAAACTTCTTTTAAGGCGAGTTTTGTGTTTGGTTTAGTCCATTATTCATAGGAAAGCCTTTCAGTATTTATTTCTAGCCATATCTGTTCATAAGAGTGAGTGACCCACGTGGAGGTGGGATCTTCCTCGGTGAAGTTTGATCAGCAAAAGAAAAGACAACTATGGTTAAGGTTAGTCCTTAAGTTTGGCTCACTTCTTCAGTTGTAGCCAAAACTATTATTACATGGTACTCATCCTGGGCATTTGTTCCCTCTTGGTCTAAGATCTTTGTGGGCGGAATAAGGGCCCGCATGAAAAGACAACTAAAGTTATAATTAGTTCTTCAGTTTGGACTGGTTCTTAATTAGTGGCTACCGATTTCGTTACATTGCACTTGTTTTAAGTAAGTTGATTTCGTTTGATGAGAGCTCCTTGCGAGTGAAATTGGGGACCCAAATAAAAAGACAACTAGAGTGGAAGTTAGTTGTTATGTTTGGGTTAGTTCTTGATCTATATAGCCGCATCCCTAATTTCATTACACTCATTTTTGAGCATTTTTTCCTTTGGTGGAAGCTTTTTATGAGTCATATTGGAACCGAAAAAGAAAAGACAGCTAGAACTATAGTTGGATTATAAGTTTGGCTAGTTTCTTTAATTGTAGCCACACCTGTCGTTTGCTTGAACTTACTTTAGGACATTCGTTATCTTTTAGTGGGAGCTCTTCTTTTGAGTGAAATTAGAGCGCCAAATGAAATGACAACTAGAGCTATTATTAGTTCTTTGCTTTGTCCAAGTTCTTGATTTATGGCTACCGCCTTCATTCCATTGCACTTTTTTTAGCTAATTTAATTTAACTCGATGAGAGCTCTTTGTGGGGCGAAATTGGGGCTTCAAATGAAAAGATAACGACAGCAAAACTTAGTTCTTAAGTCTAGGTCAGTTCTTGATCTAAAGCGACACCATTCCTTTCATTGCACTCATTTTAGAGCATTTGTTTCCATTAGGGCGAGCTTTTCGTAGGTCAAATTGGAACCCAAAAAGAAAAGGCAATTGGAGTCAAAGTTAGTTCGTAAGTTTGGCTAGTTTCTTTTTTTGTAACGACACCTTTTATTCCCTAGGCCTTATTTTAGGGAATTTGTGTTTTTTCCAGAAAAGCTCTTCATAGGGGAAATTAGACCCCAAATGAAAAGATAACAAGAGTTATAGTAGTCCTTGTGTTTGACTTACTTCTTGAGTTATGGCCTTGTCTTTTGCTCCCTTGCACTCTGATGCATATTTCCATATGCATCATTTTTATTCAATACCAATTTCAAAGAAGAAAAGGGTCAAAGAAGATCATGCTTGGAAGTGTGCTTATTTGGTCTTATTAAGTGAGTTCAAAGACTCACGACACTATGAAGAGGTCAAAAAGAGGTTAAGCTTTGCTAGAAATTTGGTGCCGAATTCATCCCTGCGGACCCCGATTTTTGTGACCATTTTTGGACAAGCTCAAGTGGACCCACAACTTGAGGGCCCATGTGCTTTTGAAGCTTAAGATGTCAGCTTTAAAATAAGCCCAATTTTATTTAATTTGGCCATCATTTGATTGGGCAAAATATCACTCAAAGATACGTTGTGCTGATCCAGTCCAGTCTGAGATAGGTGCATTGTTTGGGCCATAACTTTCAAACCGCTTATCCAAATTGAGCAAATGAGCCCATTCTGGAAAATAGCCTTCCAGGGCTTTCTAACAAGCCCAAGAACGCGTGATTTGGCCGAGTATTCTGGAAGTTATGCTCTGTTGAAGTTGAGGTAGCTGCAAGGATTAATTCTGGGAAAATGAAGAGTCTTAGGTTACATATATTTGTGTGGCTGATATTGTGCACGTTTTAGATGCTTCTAGATTGAGGTAATCAGCTGCAAAAATCCTAGAATATTCCTTGTAACCTCCCCCACCCCCTTTTATGATGTGTCTTTTCATTTTTTCTTAGACTTTTCATTAGCTAGTTTTTAATTGTTAGGAGTTATTTGAGTCTTTTGATTGTCTTTTGCTGAGTCTATAAAAGAGGAGGGGCATGTGAAGCTAATCATTCAGCATTGTAAGAGATTTCCAAAGTAATACAAGCACCTTTGAGCGTGATTCTCATTTGTGTCTCAAAAATTCCTAGTTCTATATCTTGAATTTGGCTAATTCAAGTGGTGTTCTAGGTTCTCTATCTTTTCCAATTGGAGTGATTCCTTGGTAAGACAAGAGAATTAGCCCAAGATCAAGTCATTGAGTGGCTCCGGGAAGGATTATCTCAATTACAAGATCTTGTTCTATCCCTTTTTCTTGTGTAGTGAAGTTCTTCATCCATCCCATCCATCTTTCATTTCTCTTTCCAATTTGGCTTATTTGAGTTGGAGTTTGATTTGGTTCACTTGCCCCCCCCACATCTACATCAATTGGTATCAGAGCCAAGGCTTTTAAGTGACCCACATCATACCCAAACACATCCCAAAAAGCCAAAATACAAAAAAAAAAAAAAACAGAGGCACAAACCGGCAATCCGAAGTCTTGAAGACCAGAGAAGCAGCACGGTGCCCCCGTGCCGCAACACACGACCGTGCCATATTCTTTTTCCAGGAATCTTCAAGTCGAGACGGAGCACGGTGCCCCCGTGCCGCCAAGCACGACCGTGCCACTTCTGCATTTTCTTCAGCCGAAGCATAGCACTGCCTGACCTTGCCCCCTTGCACGACCGTGCCACCTTTGCCACAGCCAACTTACGTTTCAAATCAATCCACGAAGAACCCTAGACCTCATCCTTCATGCCGTCTTCAAAGAACTTGGGGAAAGAACTAGCTCTTATTGATATTGGATATGCTTGCTTTGCAATTCCAAAATTTCATGGCGAAAAGGAAGTGTTCGCAGGTTGGTTATCTAAGGTGGAACGAGTTTTTGCTTGTTGTATCCTTAGTGACCAAGAGAAGTTCAAAGTGGTTATTTCAAGATTGAGAGGATGTGCACTTCAGTGGTGGAATAAATATAAGTTTGAGCGAAAAAAGAAAGGAAAAGAAAAGGTGAGACCTTGGAAGAAATTGAGTAGTAAGTTGAAGGGTTCCTTTTACCCATCCACTTACATGCCCATGAAAGAAAGTATCTCCGTTAAGCTCACGGGTTCATTCCCTTCCA
This sequence comes from Carnegiea gigantea, assembly GCA_029747015.1. Classification (NCBI taxonomy): domain Eukaryota; kingdom Viridiplantae; phylum Streptophyta; class Magnoliopsida; order Caryophyllales; family Cactaceae; genus Carnegiea; species Carnegiea gigantea. The sequence goes on from JAKOGI010000933.1 coordinate 212,712, forward strand.
CCCCACAAAAAGAACCAACCCCACAAATGATCTTTCCCCCACAACCTAGGAGGTGTGTCAAGTGCCAAGGGCTTGGACACTTATCCACGGATTGCCCAAACAACGAGGTCATTACCTTGGAAGAAAGGAAAGCCGTGGAAGAAGAGAACGATCAGGAGGAAAGCCTTGAAGAAGAAATTAAACTCAAGGTTGAAAAAGAAGAAATACCTCACTTAGAGAAGGTTTCTCAAAAGCCAAACAAAGATGAAAAGATCCAAGGAGAGGAAGCTTCAAGCCTAGTTGACCTACCTCTTGTTTTTGGTGACTGTGGTGATGAAGAGCCCATTGAACTTGAGGCCCAAAGATCCGAGTTGAAGCAAGAAGAGATTGTGCAAGAAATTGAGCAATCCTTCACCGAAGAAGGGGGCCAAGAAGATAATGAGGTGAATTTGAGCATAACCCCAAGAATTGAAGAGCATGTAGTTAAAGACCTTGAAGTGATAAAGTCATGTAGGGTTGCTGATGAGTTTGAACAACTCTTGATTCAAGAAGTACGCCCTACCGAACTCCAAGCACCCGAGTTAGAGGCATGTGGGGTTGTTGAAGAAGTTGAGCAACTCTTGACCCAAGAAGAATTCACCTTAACCCCCATTCAACCTTCCCAACCCCCCAAGCCACAAAAGGACCGACAAGCCTTAACCCTCATTCATCTTTCCCAAACCCTTGCCCCCAAAGAAGATTTCCCACTTCCGCCTCTTCTCCTCACCAGATATGACCCGTTTTATCATCCTCCCCTCACCCACTTCTATATCTCTCTAGAGGTGATGCCCTTTGACCACTTCCTACAAGAGCTCCCATTTCATAAGCATGCCTCCCTTCATGAGAAGCTTGCCAACCCTTTGAGTTTGATGCATATTTCCATATGCATCATTTTTATTCAAGTCCAATTTCAAAGAAGAAAAGGGTCAAAGCAGATCATGCTTGGAAGTGTGCTTATTTGGTCTTATTAAGTGAGTTCAAAGACTCACGACACTATGAAGAGGTCAAAAAGAGTTTAAACTTTGCTAGAAATTTGGTGCCGAATTCATCCCTGCGGAACCCGATTTTTGTGACCACTTTTGGACAAGCTCAAGTGGACCCACAACTCGAGGGCCCATGTGCTCTTGAAGCTTAAGATGTCAGCTTTAAAATAAGCCCAATTTTATTTAATTTGGACATCATTTGATTGGGCAAAATATCACTCAAAGATACGTTATGCTGATCCAGTCCAGTCCGAGATAGGTGCATTGTTTGGGCCATAACTTTCAAACCGCTTATCCAAATTGAGCAAATGAGCCCATTCTGGAAAATAGACTTCCAGGGCTTTCTAACAAGCCAAGAACGCGTGATTTGGCCGAGTATTCTGGAAGTTATGCTCTGTTGAAGTTGAGGTAGTTGCAAGGATTAATGCTGGGAATATGAAGAGTCTTAGGTTACATATATTTGTGTGGCTGATATTGTGCAAGTTTTAGATGCTTCTAGATTGATGTAATCAGCTGCAAAAATCCTAGAATATTCCTTGTAACCTCCCCCACCCCCTTTTATGATGTGTCTTTTCATTTTTCTTAGACTTTTCATTAGCTAGTTTTAATTGTTAGGAGTTATTTAAGTCTTTTGATTGTCTTTTGCTGAGTCTATAAAAGGGGAGGGGCATGTGAAGCTAATCATTCAGCATTGTAAGAGATTTCTAAGGCATTTTCAAGAGTAATTCAAGCACCTTTGAGAGTGATTCTCATTTGTGTCCCAAAAATTCCTAGTTCTATATCTTTAATTGTGGCAAATTCAAGTGGTGTTCTAGGTTCTCTATCTTCTCCATTGGAGTGATTCCTCGGTTAAGACAAGAGAATTAGCCCCAGATCAAGTCATTGAGTGGCTCCGTGAAGGATTATCTTAATTACAAGGTCTTGTTTATCCTTGTTCTTTTTGTTATTATTCTTCAAACCATCTCAAACTAGCTTCCACCATATTCACTTTTCTTTGGTTGATTCTTGTTTAGTTTGAGTTTGAGTTGATTTGGTTCACTTACCACCCACATCTACATCAATTGGTATCAGAGCCAAGGCTTTTTAAGTGACCCACATCATACCCAAACACATCCCAAAAAGCCAAAATACAAAAAAAAAAAGAGGCACAAATCGGCAATCCGAAGTCTTGAAGACCAGAGAAGCAGCACGGTGCCCCCGTGCCACAACACACGACCGTGCCATATTCTTTTCCAGGAATCTTCAAGTCGAGACGGAGCACGGTGCCCCCGTGCCGCCAAGCACGACCGTGCCACTCTACCTTTCTGCATTTTCTTCAGCCGAAGCATAGCACGGCCTGACCGTGCCCCCTTGCACGACCGTGCCACCTTTGCCACAGCCAACTTACGTTTCAAATCAATCCACGAAGACCCCTAGACCTCATCCTTCATGCCGTCTTCAAAGAACTTGGAGAAAGAACTAGCTCTTATTGATATTGGATATGCTTGCTTTGCACTTCCAAAATTTCATGGCGAAAAGGAAGAGTTCGCAGGTTGGTTATCTAAGGTGGAACGAGTTTTTGCTTGTTGTATCCTTAATGACCAAGAGAAGTTCAAAGCGGTTATTTCAAGATTGAGAGGATGTGCACTTCAGTGGTGGAATAAATACAAGTTTGAGCGAAAAAAGAAGGGAAAAGAAAAGGTGAGAACTTGGAAGAAATTGAGTAGTAAGTTGAAGGATTCCTTTTACCCATCCACTTACATGCCCATGAAAGAAAGTATCTCCGTTAAGCTCACGGGTTCATTCCCTTCAACCCCACAAAAAGAACCAACCCCACAAATGATCTTTCCCCCACAACCTAGGAGGTGTCTCAAGTGCCAAGGGCTTTGACACTTATCCACGGATTGCCCAAACAACGAGGTCATTACCTTGGAAGAAAGGAAAGCCGTGGAAGAAGAGAACGATCAGGAGGAAAGCCTTGAAGAAGAAATGGAACTCAAGGTTGAAAAAGAAGAAATACTTCACTTAGAGAAGGTTTCTCAAAAGCCAAACAAAGATGAAGAGATCCTTGGAGAAAAAGCTTCAAGCCTAGTTGACCTACCTCTTGTTTTTGATGACTATGGTGATGAAGAGACCTTTGAACTTGAGACCCAAAGATCCTAGTTGAAGCAAGAAGAGATTGTGCAAGAAATTGAGCAATCCTTCACCGAAGAAGGGTGCCAAGAAGATAATGAGGTGAATTTGAGCATAACCCCAAGAATTGAAGAGCATGTAGTTAAAGACCTTGAAGTGATGAAGCCATGTAGTGTTGCTGAAGAGTTTGAACAACTCTTGATTCAAGAAGTACGCCCTACCGAACTCCAAGCACCCGAGTTAGAGGCATGTGGGGTTATTGAAGAAGTTGAGCAACTCTTGACCCAAGAAGAATTCACCTTAATCCCCATTCAACCTTCCCAACCCCTCAAACCACAAAAGGACCAACAAGCCTTAACCCTCATTCATCATTCCCAAACCCTTGCCCCCAAAGAAGATTTCCCACTTCCGCCTCTTCTCCTCACCAGGTATGACCCGTTTTATCATCCTCCCCCCACCCTCTTCTATATCTCTCTAGAGGTGATGCCCTGTGACCTCCTTCCCCAAAAGCTCCCATATTGTAAGCGCGACCCCTTTCTTGAGAGGCTTGCCAACCCTTTGAGTTTGAGGCCAAACTCAAAACAACCCGGGGAGTATGATGCATATTTCCATATGCATCATTTTTATTCAAGACCAATTTCAAAGAAGAAAAGGGTCAAAGAAGATCATGCTTGGAAATGTGCTTATTTGGTCTTATTAAGTGAGTTCAAAGACTCACGACACTATGAAGAGGTCAAAAAGAGGTTAAACTTTGCTAGAAATTTGGTACCGAATTCATCCCTGCGGAACCCGATTTTTTGTGACCACTTTTTGACAAGCTCAAGTGGACCCACAACTTGAGGGCCCATGTGATTTTGAAGCTTAAGATGTCAGCTTTAAAATAAGCCCAATTTTATTTAATTTGGACATCATTTGATTGGGCAAATATCACTCAAAGATACGTTGTGCTGATCCAGTCCAGTCTGAGATAGGTGCATTGTTTGGGCCATAACTTTCAAACCGCCTATCCAAATTGAGCAAATGAGCCCATTCTGGAAAATAGACTTCCAGGGCTTTCTAACAAGCCCAAGCACGCGTGATTTGGCCGAGTATTCTGGAAGTTATGCTCTGTTGAATTTGAGGCAGTTGCAAGGATTAATGCTGGGAATATGAAGAGTCTTCGGTTACATATACTTGTGTGGCTGATATTGTGCACGTTTTAGATGCTTCTATATTGATGTAATCAGCTGCAAAAATCCTAGAATATTCCTTGTAACCTCCCCCACCCCCTTTTATAATGTGTCTTTTCATTTTTCTTAGACTTTTCATTAGCTAGTTTTTAATTGTTAGGAGTTATTTGAGTCTTTTGATTGTCTTTTGCTGAGTCTATAAAAGGGGAGGGGCATGTGAAGCTAATCATTCAGCATTGTAAAAGATTTCCAAAGTAATACAAGCACCTTTGAGAGTGATTCTCATTTGTGTCTCAAAAATTCCTAGTTCTATATCTTGAATTTGGCTAATTCAAGGGGTGTTCTAGGTTCTCTATCTTTTCCAATTGGAGTGATTCCTTGGTAAGACAAGAGAATTAGCCCAAGATCAAGTCATTGAGTGGCTCCGTGAAGGATTATCTCAATTACAACATCTTGTTCTATCCCTTTTTCTTGTGTAGTGAAGTTCTTCATCCATCTCATCCATCTTTCATTTCTCTTTCCAATTTGGCTTATTTGAGTTGGAGTTTGATTTGGTTCACTTGCCCCCCCACATCTACATCACACTCATTGTATGGCATGTGTTTTCCCGTGATGCGAACTCCTTGCAGGTGAAATTTAACCCCTAACAAAAAGACAACTAGAGTTAAAGAGAGTTCTTTGACTTAGTTCTATAATTATAGCTGCAGGTTTCGTTTCATTGCATAAATTTTAGGGAACTTGTTTCCACTTGGTGGAAATACTTTGGGTGTGAAATTGGAACACAAAAGAAAAGACATCTAGTGTAAAAGTTAGTTCTCAAGTTTGGCCAGTTCATTTATATGTTGCCACACCTTTCGTTCACTTACACATATTTTAGGGCGTTTATTTTCTCTTGCTGGGAGATCTTTACAGGCGAAAATCGACCCTCAGATGAAACCACAACTGGAGTTAAAGTTTGTTCTCAAGTTTAGCTTACTTCTTCACTTTGTAGCCATGTCCTTTGTTTCCTTGCACCCTTTTTACGATATTGTTTCTACTTGATGGAGATCCTTGTGGTTGCAGTTAGAGCCCCAAATGAACGAACATGTATATATTCAAATTTAATTCTTACGTTTGGCCAGTTTGCTTATTCACCACCACGTTTCCTTGTGCTGGTTCTTGGTCATTTGTTCTCTCTTGATAAGAGCTCTTCGGGGACAAAATTGCAGTCTAAATGAAAATGGAACTGGTTTTAAAGCTAAATTTGTGTTTGGTTTAGTTCATTATTCATACCAACTACTTTCAGTGTTTATTTGTAACCATATCTATTTATAGGAGTGACTAACCAATATGGAGGTGGGTTCTTTCTTGGTGAAGTTTGTTCCACAAAAGAAAAGACAACTATGTTCAAGTTTAGTTCTTAAGTTTGGCTTACTTCTTAATTTATAGCCAAACCTTTCATTACATGGCACTCATATTGGGGCATTTGTGTTGATGTATCCTCAGGGGGGAAAACCAAGAGGGTGGGAAAGTGGGAGAAGAATGTAAAGAACGAAAGCAAGGCAACTTTGAATTCACAAACTCACCTTGATTGTGGATAGTAAAACCGGAACTAACACCAACCTTGGATACAGAAACACCACCAAGGAATGATGTTAGAGCCCTTAACAACCTCTTGGATACAGAAACACCACCAAGAATGAAGTTAAGACTCTTACTAGATCACCACTCAACCTGGCCAAAGGAAGAGATAAGCTAGAAGAGAGTTTGGGAGTCTAAAGGAGCAAAGCTCAACTTCATTCACTAATATTCAGCTTATGGCCGGCCAAAGGGGCCTTAGTGGCTTTAATACTTCATTCACTAATATTCAGCTTATGGCCGGCCAAAGGGGCCTTGGGGGCCTTAGTGGCTTTCAAGCTTCAACATATTGGCCCTAGGCTACATTACAAGCTAAACTAGGCAAAAATACAAAGATTAAATCAAAACATAAAAGGATAGATGCATCCTCCTCTTGACAACTCTTCAATGCTAATCTTGAGGATGAGGTGTCGACTTGGGGGCCAAGGGAAGCTTCTTTGGTAGCTAAGTACTCTTCATGGTGGCTCTTGCAAGTGGCTAAGCATAGATTAGAGCAAAAATCACCTCAATTTCTTCCCCTTGTACCCGGCTGGCAGGTTTTGGGTAAAAAGGTGTTTTGTGCCTTGTTTTGGTGGTTAATAGCTCCTCATGTGTGTAATTTAGCTGAGGTTTTTTATGGCCACTTGATAATATTTTTAAAGTACTTTCAAACCATAAAAGTTTCAAACCAAATGGAGGAGAAATGGGCCACCAAACAGCTCCTTGATTCGGACATGTCTAGTTCAGCGCCAGGTTGGAGCTGCTGACTTTGCTTGATGATTTGAGGTATCAAATGATCTCCAAATGACTTGCAAGAGGTCTTGATGGAAAGAGCACATCTTGAACTTAAACTTAGGCTTCCTGCAACCCCATTTTAGCCCCGAGAATATTAGGAAATAACATGCACAAAACCGGGTTTGTGCATGGCTGAAATTCCAGTTTTGACAAAATAATTCCCTTGCTCTCCTAGGCTGATTTCTTGTATCTTGGACATGAGACTTGGACCTTTTGAGCTTCCTTGATGGCCTTGGATCATGATAGGGGATGGGCCTCCATCATCCTCCCCTTGTTGAAGAGAATTTGCCCTCAAATTGATAAGATGATCATCCTCCTCATAAGGGCTAAGGTCGGCTACATTGAAAGTGGCCGAAACTCCATATTCACCGGGCAAGTTTATCTTGTAAGCATTGTCATTGATGCGCTCTAGCACTTCAAAGGGGCCATCGGCTCTTGGCATCAACTTGCTCTTCCTCTTAGAAGGAAACCGTTCCTTCCTCAAATGGATCCATACCAAATCACCGGGGAGGAACACCATCTTCTTTCTATGCTTGTTGGCATGGTCCTTGTATGATGCATTTGCCTTTTCAATCTTGGCCCTCACGATTTCATAGAGTTTTTGAATCTCTTCCACTCGTTTGCTAGCCTCCATGTGAGGCTTCTCATTCATTTCTCTTGGGTTAAGATCAAGGGGACTCAAAGGATCCAACCCATAAACTACCTTGAATGGAGATAAACCCATGGCCTTGCTAGGTGACTTGTTGAAGGCGAACTCAGCATTTGGCAAAGCTAAGTCCCAAGCTTTGATGTTGGACTTTACTAGCACTCTCAAGAGAGTTCCCAAAGTCCGGTTGGTGACTTCGGTTTACCCATCCGTTTGAGGGTGGCATGAAGTGCTATACTTGAGCTTGGTTCCCATCTTCTTCCAAAGTGTCACCCGAAAATGGCTAAGGAACTTGGTATCCCTATCCAAAACAATGGATCTAGGAATGCCATGTAGCCTCATCACTTCCTTGAAGTATAACTCGGCAATGTGGATGGCATCGTTGGTCTTGGTGCAAGGTATGAAATGGGCCATCTTAGAGAAATGATCAACAACCACAAAGATTGAATCCTTACCCCTTTGTGTCCTTGGAAGGCCAAGAACAAAGTCCATGCTTCCCAAGGATGATTGGGAATGGGTAAGGGCGTGTATAGGCCGTGGGGTAGGAGGTGGCTTTTGGCAACTTGGTAAGTTGCACACCTCTTCAACACATCTTGTACATCTTTGCTCATACTCGGCCAATAGTAATGTTCCCTTAGCATCATAAGGGTCTTGTTTTCTCCAAAGTGACCGGCTAGAGATCCACCATGAACCTCATGTATGAGTAGCTCTCTTGTGCCACACTTAGGCACACACAACCTTGAGCCTTTGAACAAAAAGCCATCTTGGACAAGAAAGTCACCTTTGGGATGCCGAAGGCACTCCTTGTAGAGCTCTCCCAAATCTTCATCATTCTCATAGAGGGACTTCAAGTGCTCAAAGCCAAGAATGCAAGCATCAAGTTGAAATAGAAGTAAGTGCCTCCTTGACAAGGCATCGGCTCCTTGATTGAGCTTTCCGGATTTGTGCTTGATGGTGAAGTTGAAAGATTGGAGGAACTCCACCCACTTGGCATGCCGTGAGTTAAGCTTATGTTGCCCTTGAATGTATTTTAAGGCTTCATGATCCGAGTGCAAGATAAACTTACTAGCCACCAAGTAATGATTCCAGTGCTCAAGGCACCTCACTATGGCATAAAACTCCTTATCATAGGTTGAGTATTTCCTCCTTGAGTCACAAAGCTTCTCACTAAAGAAGGCTAAGGGCTGCCCCTCTTGAGTGAGAACTCCTCCAATGCCAACTCCCGATGCATCACACTCTACCTCAAACACTTTATCAAAGCAAGGCAAGGCAAGAACCGGTGCTTGGGTGAGCTTGGACTTGATAGTTTCAAAGGCCTCTTGAGCTTTGGCAGTCCACTTAAATGTTGTACCTTTGATAACCTCGGTCATAGGGGCCATAATAGTGCTAAAGTTTCTAATGAACCGCCTATAGAAGGAGGCAAGCCCATGGAAACTTCGCACATCATGGATGCTCTTTGGGGTTGGCCAAGACCGAATTGCTTCCACTTTGCTCTCATCCACTTTGATGCCTTCACTTGTAACAATGTAACCAAGGAAGGTTGCCTCATGAGTAAAAAATGTACACTTCTTGAGGTTAACATAAAGCTTTTCCTTCTCTAGAACCTTCATGACTTGAGTGAGATGTTGAAGGTGCTCTTCTTCATTCTTGCTATAGATGAGGATGTCATCAAAATACACCACAACAAACTTTCCAATGAAAGGCCGAAACACTTGGTTCATGAGCCGCATGAATGTACTCGGAGCATTTGATAAACCGAATGGCATAGCTAGCCACTCATACAAGCCTCCTTTGGTCTTGAAGGCCGTCTTCCACTCATCCCCTTCTCTAATGCGGATTTGGTAGTAACCACTCCTCAAATCCACCTTAGAGAACACACTAGAACCATATAACTCATCAAGCATGTCTTCAAGGGGGGAATTGGATATCTATACTTGATGGTTATCTTGTTGATCGCCCGACTATCAACACACATGCGCATACTCCCGTCTTTCTTTGGCACAAGGACGGCCGGAACCGCACAAGGGCTCAAGCTCTCTCTAATCAACCCCTTGACCATAAGCTCATCAACTTGCCTTTGGATCTCCATGGTTTCCTTGGGGTTTGTTCGGTAAGCCGGTTTGTTTGGGAGGATGGAACCGGGTATAAGATCAATGTGGTGTTGGATGGATCTTTGTGGAGGTAAGCCGGGGGGTATCTCTTCGGGAAAGACATGGTTAAAGCGTTCAAGGAGGGAAAGGGCTAGGGGGTGTGATGGTGTGGGGGTTTCAGACTCTTCAAGGGTGGCTAGGATCCACTCCTTAAAGGCCTTGAATTCATGGTGAGAAGCCTTAAGGAGAGGCTCACTCACGGCCAAGAGCATGTCCGAATGGTCATGGCTTGGTTGGGGGCTTGCTTTTGTGGAGTTGGGAAGGGCTTAATGGGGCAAGGGTGATCTTCCTCCCATCCTTGTGGAAGGTGTAGGTATTCAAATAGCCATCATGCATGACTTTCCGGTCAAACAACCAAGGTCTACCCAACAAGAGGTGACATGCATCCATCGGGATGATATCACACCATAATTCATCATGGTAATGCTTTCCAATTGAAAATGTGATCAAGCATCTTGAATTAACTTGCAACCCCTTACCTTGATTTAGCCATTGAATGTTGTAGGGGTGAGGATGAGCCGAAGCTTGAAGACCCAGCTTCTCCACCATAGTCAATGATGCTACATTTGCACAACTCCCTCCATCAATGATGAGGGAACACACTTTGCCTTGAATGGTACATCTTGTATGAAAGATGTTCTCTCTTTGCTCTTCACGTTCTCTTCTTTTAGTACTCAAGGCTCTCCTCAATACAAGTAGTTCTCTTTCATCCGCCTCTTCAACTACTTCCTCTTGCTCCTCCATGTAGCATACACCTTCCCCCTCTTCCTCCTCTACTCCCTCTTCTTCCCTCTTCTCATCCCACTCGGCCAAGGTAATAATCCTCCTATTTGGACACTCCGAAGCAATGTGCCCAAGACCTTGACACTTGAAACACCTTCTTTGGTCATTTGGCTTAGGATTGGGATGGTTTTGGGGTGGTGGACTTTTTTGTGGAGCTTGGTTCTTTTGTGGAGGTGAGGGTGTAGAAACCGTAGGTTTAGGAGGTGGGTAAGAGCTCCCCTTGTTGAAAGGTTGGCTCTTAGGAAAGGGTTTGAGAGGTTCTCTTTTGTGGAGCTTGGATTTTCTTTGTTGTTCCACTTTGTGGGCCAGGACACACACCTCATCAAAAGTGGTATATTGTTGCAATTCTACCACATGAGCATATCTAGGATCTAACCCTCCTAAATATCTCACTATGGTTTGTTCTTCAGGCTCCCTCAAATCACATTTGATCAACAACTTTTCAAACTCTCTAGTATACTCCTCAACACTCATGCTACCTTAGACAAGGTTGTGAAGTTGGGAGTAGTTATCTTGTAGGTAAGATGGGGGTAAGAAACGGGCCTTAAGTTTGGCTTTCATTTTCTCCCATGTTTGAATCTTTCCCTTCCCTTGCCTAGCTCTCTTAGCACAAAGGTTGGACCACCAAAGAGAAGCATATTTATGAAGTCTAAGGGCAACAAGTTTTACCTTATTTCCCTCCGAAATCTCCTTGTAGTCGAAGATCCTTTCAACGGTTTGCAACCATTCCAAGAACTCATCGGGGTCTAGCTTCCCTTCGAACTCCGGGATCTCCACTCTGATGTCTCCATGGTGTGAGGTGGGTTGCCTTCCTCTCCTCATTCTTCCATAGGCCTCTTCTTCACTTGATGAGCTCAAGTGCGGGGTCTCTCTCACTTCTTGCTCGGAGTCAGAGGAGTTAGAAGATTGGGAACTCTTAATCTTCTTGCGTTTTTGCTTCAAAGAATCTCCGAGTTGTCACCTCAAGTACTCATTTTGACCTTTAATCTCTTCATTTTGCAGCCTCAAGGCCTCATAATTCTTCATGAGGGCCTCAAACTTCTCCTCCAAGGTCATACTACTAGGACTCATGTTAAAACAAGGTGGTACTTCACGGACTGGATGTGGCACGGGCATATTCTTAGGCACGGGGTGACCGTGCTGATGTTCTGGCCTGTGAAAACTGTGGGGCACGGTTTTGGTGTTTCTATGGGGGAAATGTGTTTGGGTGTTTGGAAGGGTGTTGGGCAGCAAGCTCAGGCCTAGGGAAGCCTTAGCTCTGATACCAAGTATGATGTATCCTCAGGGGGGAAAACCAAGAGGGTGGGGAAAGTGGGAGAACAATGTAAAGAACGAAAGCAAGGCAACTTTGAATTCATAAACTCACCTTGATTGTGGATAGTAAAACCGAAACTAACACCAACCTTGGATACAGAAACACCACCAAGGAATGATGTTAGGGTCCTTAACAACCTCTTGGATACAGAAACACCACCAAGAAGGAAGTTAAGACTCTTACTAGATCACCACTCAACCTGGACAAAGGAAGAGATAAGCTAGAAGAGAGTTTGGGAGTTCAAAGGAGCAAAGCACAACTTCATTCACTAATATTCAGCTTATGGCCGGCCAAAGGGGCCTTAGTGGCTTTAATACAAGGCTTTCAAGCTTCAACACATAGGCCCTAGTCTACATTACAAGCTAAACTAGGCAAAAATACAAAGATCAAATCAAAACATAAAAGGATAGATGCATCCTCCTCTTGACAACTCTTCAATGCTAATCTTGAGGATGAGGTGTCGACTTGGGGGCCAAGGGAAGCTTCTTTGGCAGCTAAGTACTCTTCATGATGGCTCTTGCAAGTGGCTAAGCATAGATTAGAGCAAAAATCACCTCAATTCCTTCCCCTTGTACCCGGCTGGCAGGTTTTGGGTAAAAGGGTGTTTTGTGCCTTGTTTTGGTGGTTAATAGCTCCTCATGTGTGTAATTTGGCTGAGGTTTTTTATGGCCACTTGATAATATTTTTAAAGTAATTTCAAACCATAAAAGTTTCAAACCAAATGGAGGAGAAATGGGCCACCAAACAGCTCCTTGATTTGGACATGTCCAGTTCAGCGCGAGATTGGAGCTGCTGACTTTGCTTAATGATTTGAGGTATCAAATCATCTCCAAATGACTTGCAAGAGGTCTTGATGGAAAGAGCACATCTTGAACTTAAACTCAGGCTTCCTGCAACCCCATTTTAGCCCCGGGAAGATTAGGAAATAACGTGCACAAAATCGGGTTTGTGCATGGCTGAAGTTCCAGTTTCGACAAAATAATTCCGTTGCTCTCCTAGGCTGATTTCTTATATCTTGGACATGAGACTTGGACCTTTTGAGCTTCCTTGATGGCCTTGGATCATGATAGGGGATGGGCCTCCATCATGTGTCCTCTTGCTCGGAGCTCTTTGCGGGTGAAATAAGGGCCCATATGAAAAGACAACTGGAGTTATTAATAATTCTTTTGTTTTTTTTAGTTCTTGATTTATGGCTACTGATTTTATGACATTGCACTTGTTTTAGGTTATTTCATTTGGCTTGATCCGAGCTCCTTGTGAGTGAAATCACGAACCCAAATGAAAAGACAACGAGAGCTAAAGTTAGTTCTTATGTTTGGGTTAGTTCTTGGTCTATATAGCCACTTCTTTTATTCCATTGCTCTCATTTTAGGGCATTTGTTTCCATTGGTGGAGCTTTTTGTGAGCCAAATTGGAATCAAAAAAGAAGAGACAACTAATGTTAAAGTTAGTTCGTAAGTTTGGGTAGTTTCATTATTCATAGCTACCCCTTTCACTCCTTTGAACTTATTTCAGCCCATTCGTTCTTTTTTAGCGGGAGCTCTTCTTTTGAGTGAAATTAGAGCGCTAACAGAATTAACAACTAGAGCTATTATTAGTTCTTTCGTTTTGTCAAGTTCTCAATTTGTGGCTGCCGCTTTCATTCCACTAGACTTTTTTTAGGTAATTTAATTTAACTCGATGAGAGCTCTTTGTGGGGTGAAATTGGAGCTCCAAATGAAAAGACGACTATAGTGAAACTTAGTTCTTAAGTTGGGGTTAGTTCTTGATCTAGAGCCACACCTTTCATTTTGTTGCACTCATTTTAGAGCATTTGTTTCCAATGGCGTGCATTTTGCAAATCAAATTGGAACCCGAAAAGAAATTGCCATTGGAGTTAAAGTTAGTTTGTAAATTTGGCTTGTTTCTTTATTTGTGGCAACACCTTTCATTCCCTTCCCTTAATTTAGAGAATTTGTTTTCTTTTTATGAAAGATCTTAATGGGGGAAATTAGAGTCCCAAATGAAAAGATAACTAGAGTTATGGTTAGTTCTCGTGTTTGGCTTACTTTTTGATTTGTAGCCTTGTCTTTTGTTCCCTTGCGCTCATTGTATGGCATTCGTTTCCCTGTGGTGCGAACTCCTTGCAGGTGAAATTTAGGCCCTAATGAAGAGACAACTAGAGTTAAAGTGAGTTCTTGCGTTTAACTTAGGTCTATACTTATAGCCACATGTCTTGTTCCATTGCACAAATTTTAGGGCATTAGGGCACTTGTTTCCACTTAGTGGGAATACTTTGTGCGCAAAATTAGAACCCCCAAAGAAAAGACACCTAGTGCAAAAGGTAGCTCTTAAGTTTAGCTAGTTTATTTATTTATAGCCACACCTTTCGTTGACTTGCACCTATTTTAGGGTGTTCATTTCCTCTTGTTGGGAGGTCTTTATGGGTGAAAATCGACCTTCAGATGAAGGTACAACTAGTGTTAAAGTCAGTTCTCAAGTTCAGCTTACTTCTTGACTTCGTAGCCATGTCGTTTGTTAGCTTTCAACCATTTTAGGATATCTTTTCTGTTTGATGGAGCTCTTTGCAGGTGAAGTTAGAGCCCCAAATGAATGAACAATTAGATTCAAATTTGGTTCTTGCGTTTGGCCAGTTTGTTTATTCACCACCACACCTTTTGTTTCCTTGTACTAGTTCTAGGTCATTTGTTCTCTCCTGATAAGAGCTCGTTGGGGACAAAATTGCCATCTAAATGAAAAGAAAACTAGTTTTAAAGCCAGTTTTGTCTTTGGTTTAGTCCATTATTTATAGGAAAGACTTTTAGTGTTTATTTGCAGCCATATCTATTCATAAGGGTGAGTGACCCATACAGAGGCAGCCCCCCCTAGGTGAAGTTTGATTCGCAAAAGAAAAGACAACAATGGTTAAGTTTAGTCCTTAAGTTTGGCGTACTTCTTGATTTGTGGCCAAACCTTTCATTACATGGCACTCATCCTGGGGCATTTGCTTCCTCTTGCTCGGAGCTCTTTGTGGGTGGAATGAGGGCCCGCATGAAAAGACAACTAAAGTTATTATTAGTTCTTTTGCTTGGTCTGGTTCTTCATTAGTGGCTACTGCTTTCATTACATTGCACTTGTTTTAAGTAATTTGATTTCACTTGATGAAAGCTCATTGTGAGTGAAAGTGGGGGCCCAAATGAAAAGACAACTAGACTGGAAGTTAGTTGTTATATTTCAGTTAGTTCTTGATCTATACAGCCACATCCCTAATTCCATTGCACTCATTTTAGAGCATTTCTTTCCATTGGTGGGAGCTTTTTATGAGTCAAATTAGAATCGCAAAGGAAACGACAACTAGGATTAAAGCTGGTTTGTAAGTTTGGCAAGTTTCTTTACTTGTAGCCACACTTGTAGCTCGCTTGAACTTATTTTAGCGCATTCGTTCTCTTTTGGTGGGAGCTCTTCTTTTGAGTGAAATTACAACACGATGAAATGATAACTACTGCTATTATTAGTTCTTTAGTTTTGCCAAGTTCTTTATTTATGGCTGTAACTTTCATTCCAATGCACTTTTTTTAGGTAATTTAATTTAACTCGATGAGAGCTCCTTAGGGGGTGAAATTAGGGCTCCAAATAAGAAGACAACTACAGTAAAACTTAGTTCTTAATTCTGGGTTAGTTCTTTATCTGGAGCTGCAACATTCATTTCGTTGCCCTCATTTTGGAGCATTTGTTTCCATTAGGGGAGGTTTTTGTAAGTCAAATTGGAACATAAAAAGAAACGACAATTGGACTAAAAGTTAGTTAGTAAGCTCCGCTAGTTTCTTTATTTATAGTAACACCTTTCACTCCCTTGTCCTTATTTTAGAGAATTTGTTTTCTTTTTTTGAAAGCTCTTTATAGGGGAAATTGGAGCCTTAAAGGAAAAGATAACTACAGTTCTAGTTAGTTCTCATGTTTGGCTTACTTCTTAATTTATAACCTTGTCTTTCCATTTCACTCATGGTGTGGCATTTGTTTCCTCGTGGTGCCAACTCGTTGATGGCGAAATTTAAGCCCTGATGAAAAGACAACTAGAGTTAAAGTGAGTTCTTATGTTTAACTTAGTTCTATACTTATTGCTGCATGTTTCGTTCCATTGCAGAAATTGTAGGGCCCTTGTTTCCACTTTGCGGGAATACTTTGTGCTTGAAATCGGAACTCCCAAAGAAATGACACCTAGTGTAACAGTTAGTTCTTAAGTTTGGCTAGTTTATATATCTATGGCCACACCTTTCTTTCACCTGCACATATTTTAAGGCGTTCATTGTCTCTTAGTGGGAGGTCTTCATGGGTGAAAATCGGTACTCAGATGAAAGCACAACAAGAATTAAAGTTAGTACTCAAGTTTGGCTTACTTCTTGACTTTGTAGCCATGTCTTTTGTTTCCTTGCGCCATTTTTAGCATATTGCTTTCTACTTGATAGAGCTCTTTGTGGGCGACATTAGAGCCCCAAATGAACGAACAATTAGATTCAAATTTAGTTCTTACATTTGGCCAGTTTGTTTATTTGCAACCACGTCGCTTGTTTCCCTGCACTAGTTCAGGTCATTTGTTCTGTCTTGATAAGAGCACTTTGGAGATAAAATTGAAGTCCAAATGAAAAGAAAACTTCTTTTAAGGCCGGTTTTATGTTTGGTTAGTCCATTATTTATGGGAAAGCCTTTCTGTATTTATTTGTAGCCATATCTACTCAGAAGAGTGAGTGACCCACATGAAGGTGGGATCTTTCTAGGTGAAGTTTGATCCACAAAAGAAAAGACAACTATGGTTAAGGTTAGTCCTTAAGTTTGGCTCACTTCTTGATTTGTAGCCAAAACTATTATTACATAGCACTCATCTTGGGCACTTGTTTCCTCTTGGTCCGAGATCTTTATGGGTGGAATAAGGGTCCGCATGAAAAGACAACTAAAGTTATAATTAGTTCTTTAGTTTGGCCTGGTTCTTGATTGGTGGCTACCGATTTCTTTACATTGCACTTGTTTTAAGTAAGTTCATTTCGTTTGATGAGAGCTCCTTGTGAGTGAAATTGGGGACCCAAATAAAAAGAAGCTAGAGTGGAAGTTAGTTGTTATGTTTGGGTTAGTTCTTGATCTATATAGCCACATCCCTAATTTCATTGCACTCATTTTTGAGCATTTTTTTCCTTTGGCGGAAGCTTTTTATGAGTTATATTGGAACCAAAAAAGAAAAGACAACTCGAACTATAGTTGGTTTGCAAGTGTGGCTAGTTTCTTTAATTATAGCCACACTTGTCATTCGCTTGAACTTACTTTAGGACATTCATTATCATTTAGTGGGAGCACTTCTTCCGAGTGAAATTAGAGCGCCAAATGAAATGACAACTAGAGCTATTATTAGTTCTTTGCTTTGTCCAAGTTCTTGATTTATGGTTGCCGCCTTCATTCCGTTGCCCCTTTTTTAGCTAATTTAATTTAACTCGATGAGATAACTAGAGTTAAAGTGAGTTCTTATATTTGACTTAGTTCTATAGTTACTGCTGTAGGTTTCGTTTCATTGCACAAATTTTAGGGCACTTGTTTCTACTTGGTGGGAATACTTTGGGTGCGAAATTAGAACCCCAAAGAAAAGACACCTAGTGTAAAAGTTAGTTCTTAAGTTTTGCCAGTTTATTTATATGTAGCCATACCTTTCGTTCACTTGCACTTATTTTAGGGCGTTTATTTTCTCTTGCTAGGAGATCTTTAGGGGCGAAAATCGACCCTCAGATGAAACCACAACATGAGTTAGAGTTAGTTCTCAAGTTTAGCTTACTTCTTGACTTTGTAGCCATGTCCTTTGTTTCCTTGCACCCTTTTTATGATAATTTTTCTACTTGATGGAGATCCTTGTGGGTGTAGTTAGAGCCGCAAATGAACGAGCATATATAGATTCAAATTTAATTCTAACGTTTGGCCAGTTTGCTTGTTCACCACCACACCTTTTGTTTCCTTGTACTAGTTCTTGGTCGTTTGTTCTCTCTTGATAAGAGCTCTTTAGGGACAAAATTGTAGTCTAAATCAAAAGGAAATTGGTTTTAAAGCTAGGTTTGTGTTTGGTTTAGTTCATTAGTTATACGAACTCCTTTCAGTGTTTATTTACAACCATATCTATTTATAGGAGTGAGTAACCCATATGGAGGTGGGCTCTTCCTTGGTGAAGTTTGATCCACAAAGAAACAATAGCTATGTTCAAGTTTAGTTCTTAAGTTTAGCTTACTTCTTAATTTATAGCCAAACCTTCCATTACATGGCACTCATATTGGGGCATTTATGTCCTCTTCCTCAGAGCTTTTTGTGGGTGAAATAAGCGCCCACATGAAAAGACAACTGGAGTTATTAATAGTTCTTTAGTTTTGCCCAGTTCTTGATTTATGGCTACTGATTTTATTACATTGCACTTGTTTTAGGTGATTTCATTCTGCTTGATCCGAGCTCCTTGTGAGTGAAATCACAGACCCAAATGAAAAGACAACTAGAGTTAAAGTTAGTTCTTATGTTTGGGTTAGTTCTTGATCTATATAGCCACTTCTTTCATTCCATTGCTCTCATTTTAGGGCATTTGTTTCCATTGGTGGAGCTTTTTGTGAGCCAAATTGGAATCAAAAAAGAAGAGACAGCTAATGTTAAAGTTAGTTCGTAAGTTTGGGTAGTTTCATTATTCATAGCTACCCCTTTCATTCCTTTGAACTTATTTAAGCCCATTCATTCTCTTTTAGTGCAAGCTCTTCTTTTGAGTGAAATTAGAGTGCTAATAGAAATGACAACTAGAGCTATTCTTAATTCTTTTGTCTTGTCATGTTCTTAATTTGTGACTACCGCTTTCATTCCACTACACTTTTTTTAGGCAATTCAATTTAACTCGATGAGAGATCTTTGTAGGGCGAACTTGGAGCTCCAAATGAAAAGACGACTACAATAAAACTTAGTTCTTAAGTTGGGGTTAGTTCTTGATCTAGAGCCACACCTTTCATTTCGTTGCACTCATTTTGAAGCATTTGTTTCCATTGGTGAGCGTTTTGCAAATCAAATTGGAACCCGAAAAGAAATAGCCATTGAAGTTAAAGTTAGTTTATAAGTTTGGCTAGTTTCTTTATTTGTGCAATAACTTTCATTCCCTTGCCCTTAATTTAGAGAATTTTTTCTTTTTATGAAAGCTCTTAATGGGGGAAATTCGAGCCCCAAATGAAAAGATAACTAGAGTTATGGTTAGTTCTCGTGTTTGGCTTACTTTTTGATTTGTAGCCTTGTCTTTTGTTCCCTTGCGCTCATTGTATGGCATTTGTTTCCCCGTGGTGCGAACTCCTTGCAAGTGAAATTTAAGCCCTATGAAGGGACAACTAGAGTTAAAGTGAGTTCTTGTGTTTAACATAGGCCTATACTTATAGCTGCATGTCTCGTTCCATTGCACAAATTTTAAGGCATTAGGGCACTTGTTTCCACTTGGTGGGAATACTTTGTGCGTGAAATTGGAACCCCCAAAGAAAAGACACCTAGTGCAAATGGTAGCTCTTAAGTTTGGGTAGTTTATTTATCTATAGTCGCACCTTTTGTTGGCTTACACCTATTTTAGGGTGTTCATTTCCTCTTAGTCGAAGGTCTTTATGGGTGAAAATCGACCATTAGATGAAGGTACAATTAGTGTCAAAGTTAGTTCTCAAGTTTAGCTTACTTCTTGACTTTGTAGCCATGTCTTTTGTTAGCTTTCACCCATTTTAGGATATTTTTTCTGTTTGATGGAGCTCTTTGCGGGTGAAGTTAGAGCCCCAAATGAATGAACAATTAGATTCAAATTTGGTTCTTGCATTTGGCCAGTTGGTTTATTCACCACCATACCTTTTGTTTCCTTGTACTAGTTCTAGGTCATTTGTTCTCTCTTGATAAGAGCTCGTTGAGGAGAAAATTGCAGTCTAAATGAAAAGAAAACTAGTTTTAAAGCCAGTTTTGTCTTTCGTTTAGTCCATTATTTATAGGAAAGACTTTCAACGTTTATTTGCAGCCATATCCATTCATAAGGATGAGTGACCCATATAGAGGTGGGCCCTTCCTAGGTGAAGTGTGATTCGCAAAAGAAAAGACAGCGATGGTTAAGTTTAGTCCTTAAGTTTAGCCTACCTCTTGATTTGTAGCCAAACCTTCCGTTACATGGCACTCATCTTGGGCCATTTGCTTCCTCTTGCTCGGAGCTCTTTGTGGGTGGAATAAGGGCCCGCATGAAAAGACAACTAAAGTTATTATTAGTTCTTTTGCTTGGCCTGGTTCTTGATTAGTGGCTGCCGCTTTCATTACATTGCACTTGTTTTAAGCAATTTGATTTCGCTCGATGAGAGCTCCTTGTGAGTGAAAGTGGGGGCCCAAATGAAAAGACAACTAGAGTGGAAGTTAGTTGCTATATTTCAGTTAGTTCTTGATCTATATAGCCACATCCCTAATTCTATTGCACTCATTTAAAGCATTTCTTTCCATTGGTGGGAGCTTTTTACGAGTCAAATTAGAATCGAAAAAGAAACGACAACTAGCATTAAAGTTGGTCTGTAAGTTTGGCAAGTTTCTTTATTTGCAGCCACACTTGTAGTTTGCTTGAACTTATTTTAGGGCATTCTTTCTCTTTTGGTGGGAGCTCTTCTTTTGAGTGAAATTACCACGCCAAATAAAATGATAACTAGAGCTATTATTAGTTCTTTAGTTTTGCCAAGTTCTTTATTTATGGCTGTAACTTTCATTCTAATGCACTTTTTTTAGGTAATTTAATTTAACTCGATGAGAGCTCCTTAGGGGGTGAAATTAGGGCTCCAAATGAGAAGACAACTACAGTAGAACTTAGTTCTTAATTCTGGGTTAGTTCCTGATCTAGATCTGCAACATTCATTTCGTTGCCGTCATTTTGGAGCATTTGTTTCCATTAGGGGGAGCTTTTTTGCACGTCAAATTGGCACCTGAAAAGAAAAGGCAATTAGAGTTAAAGTTAGTTTATAAGCTTTGCTAGTTTCTCTATTTGTAGCAACACCTTTCACCCCCTTGTCCTTATTTTAGAGAATTTGTTTTCTTTTTTTAAAAGCTCTTTGTAGGGGAAATTGGAGCCCCAAACGAAAAGATAACTAGAGTTATAGTTGGTTCTCATGTTTGGCTTACTTCTTAATTTATAACCTCGTCTTTCCATTTCACTCATGTTGTGGCATTTGTTTCCTCGTGGTGCCAACTCATTGCAGGTGAAATTTAAGCCCTGATGAAAAGACAACTAGAGTTAAAGTGGGTTCTTATGTTTGACTTAGTTCTATACTTATTGTCGCATGTTTCGTTCCATTGCACAAATTATAGGGCCCTGGTTTCCACTTTACGGGAATACTTTGTGCTTGAAATTAGAACCCCTAAAGAAAAGACGCCTAGTGTAAAAGTTAGTTCTTAAGCTTGGCTAGTTTATTTATCTGTAGCCACACCTTTCATTCACGTGAATATATTTTAAGGCGTTCATTTTCTCTTGCTAGGAGGTCTTTATGGGTGAAAATTGACGCTCAGATGAAGGCACAACAAGAGTTAAAGTTAGTTCTCAAGTTTGGCTTACTTCTTGACTTGGTAGCCATGTCTTTTGTTTCCTTGGACCCTTTCTAGCATATTTTTTTCTACTTGATGAAGCTCTTTGTGGGCAATGTTAGAGCCCCAAATTAACGAACAACTAGATTCAAATTTAGTTCTTACATCTGGCCAGTTTGTTTATTCGCAATCACACTGTTTGTTTCCTTGTACTGGATCTAGGTCATTTGTTCCCTCTTGATAAGAGCTCTTTGGAGACAAAATTGCTGTCTAAATGAAAAGAAAACTACTTTTAAGGCCTGCTCTGTGTTTGGTTTAGTCTAATATTTAGAGAGCTATTGTTAGCGGGACATTCATTATGTTTTAGTGGGAGCTCTTCTTTTGAGTGCAATTAGAGCACCAAATGAAATGACAACTAGAGCTATTATTAGTTCTTTGCTTTTTGTAAGTTCTTGATTTATGGCTACCACTTTCATTCCATTGCACTTTTTTTCGGTAATTTAATTTAACTCGATGAGAGCTGTTTGTGGGGTTAAATTGGGGCTCCAAATGAAAAGACAACTACAGTAAAACTTAGTTCTTACGTTTAGGTTAGTTCTTGATCTAGAGCCACACCATTCATTTCATTGCACTCATTTTGGAGCATTTGTTTCCATTGGGGGGAGCTTTTTGCAGGTCAAATTGGAACCCGAAAAGAAAAGGCAATTGGAGATAAAGTTAGTTCATAAGTTTGGCCAGTTTCCTTATTTGTAACGACACCTTTCATTCCCTTGCCCTTATTTTACGGAATTTGTTTTTGTTTTTAGGAAAGATCTTCGTGGGGGAAATTAGAACCCAAATGAAAAGATAACACAAGTTATAGTTAGTCCTTGTGTTTGGCTTACTTCTTGATTTATAGCCTTATCTTTTGCACCCTTGCACTCATTGTATGGCATTTGTTTCCCAATGATGCAAACTCCTTACAGGTGAAATTTAACCCCTACTGAAAAGACAACTAGAGTTAAAGTGAGTTCTTATATTTGACTTAGTTCTATAGCTACAACTGCAGGTTTCATTTCATTGCACAAATTTTAGGGCACTTGTTTCGACTTGTTAGAAATGCCTTGGGTGTGAAATTGGAACCCCAAAGAAAAGACACCTAGTGTAAAAGTTAGTTCTTAAGTTTGGCCAGTTTATTTATATGTAGCCACACCTTTCGTTCGCTTGCACTTATTTTAGGGCATTTATTTTCTCTTGCTGGGAGATCTTAAGGGCCGAAAATTGACCCTCAGATGAAACCACAACTGGAGTTAAAGTTAGTTCTCAAGTTTAGCTTACTTCTTGACTTTGTAGCCATGTCCTTCGTTTCCTTGCACCCTTTTCATGATATTTTTTCTGCTTGATGGAGCTCCTTATGGGTGCAGTTAGAGCTGCAAATGAACGAACAATTAGATTCAAATTTAGTTCTTACGTTTGGTCAGTTTGGTTATTCGCCAGCACAACCTTTGTTTCCTTATGCTGGTTCTTAGTCATTTGTTCTCTCTTGATAAGAGCTCTTTAGGGACAAAATCGTAGTCTAAATCAAAAGAAAACTAGTTTTGAAGCTAGATTTGCATTTGGTTTAGTTCATTATTTATATGAACTCCTTTTAGTGTTAATTTGTAACCATATCGATTTATAAGAGTGCGTAACCCATATTGAGGTGGGCACTTTCTTGGTTAAGTTTAATCTACAAAAGAAAAGACAGCTATGTTCAAGTTTAGTTCTTAAGTTTGGCTTACTTCTTAATTCATAGCCAAACCTTTCATTGCATGGCCCTCATATTGGGGCATTTGTGTCCTCTTGCTCAAAGCTATTTGTGGGCGAAATAAGGGCCCACATGAAAAGACAATTGGAGTTATTAATAATTCTTTAGTTTTGCCTAGTTCTTGATTTGTAGCTACTGATTTTATTACATTGCACTTGTTTTAGGTGATTTGATTTTGCTTGATCCAAGCTCCTTGTGAGTGAAATTGCGGGCCCAAATGAAAAGACAACTAGAGTAAAAGTTAGTTCTTGATCTATATAGCCACTTCTTTCATTCCATTGCTCTCATTTTATTGCATTGTTTCCATTGGTGGAGCTTTTTATGAGCCAAATCGGAATTGGAAAAGAAAGGACAACTAATGTTAAAGTTAGTTCGTAAGTTTGGCTAGTTTCATTATTCATAGCAACACCTTTCATTCCTTTGAACTTATTTCAGCACATTCGTTCTCTTTTAGCGGGAGCTCTTCTTTTGAGTGAAATTAGAGCGCTAAATGAAATGACAACTAGAGCTATTATTACTTCTTTAGTTTTGTCAAGTTCTCAATTTGTGGCTACTGCTTTCATTCCACTACATGTTTTTTAGGTAATTTGATTTAACTCGATGAGAGCTCTTTGTGGGATGAAATTAGAGCTCCTAATGAAAAGACGACTACAGTGGAACTTAGTTCTTAAGTTGGGATTAGTTCTTCATCTAGAGCCACACCTTTCATTTCGTTGCACTCATTTTAGGGCACTTGTTTCCATTGGGGAGCATTTTGTAATTAAAATTGGAACCCGAATGGAAAAGGCCATTAGAGTTAAAGTTAGTTCGTAAGTTTGGCTAGTTTCTTTATTTGTGGCAGCACCTTTCATTCCCTTGCCCTTAATTTAGAGAATTTGTTTTCTTTTTTATGAAAGCTCTTAATGTGGGAAATTGGAGCCCCAAATGAAAACATAACTGGAGTTATGGTTGGTTCTCGTGTTTGGCTTACTTTTAGATTTGTAGCCTTGTCTTTTATTCCCTTGCACTCATTGTATGGCATTTGTTTCCCCATGGCGTGAACTCCTTGCAGGTGAAATTTAAGCCCTAGTGAAGAGACAACTAGAGTTAAAGTGAGTTCTTATATTTAACTTAGGTCTATACTTATAGCCGCATGTCTTGTTCCATTGCATAAATTCTAGGGCATTAGGGCACTTGTTTCCACTTGGTGGGAGTGCTTTGTGCATGAAATTGGAACCCCAAAGAAAAGACACCTAGTGTAAAAGGAGTTCATAAGTTTGGCTAGTTTATTGATCTATAGCCACACCTTTCGTTGACTTGCGCCGATTTTAGGGCGTTCACTTCCTTATGGCGGGAGCTGTTCATGGGTGAAAATTGAACCTCAGATGAAAGTACAACTAGTCTCTAAGTTAGTTCTCAAGTTTAGCGTACTTCTTGACTTTGCAGCTGTGTCTTTTATTTCCTTTCACCCATTCTCGGATTTTTTTTCCTGTTTGATGGAGCTCTTTGCAGGTGAAGTTAGAGCCCCAAATGAATGAACAATTAGATTCAAATTTGGTTCTTGCGTTTGGCCAGTTTGTCTATTCATCACCACACCTTTTGTTTCCTTGTACTAGTTGTAGGTCATTTGTTCTCTCTTGGTAAGAGCCCATTGGGGACCAAATTGCAGTCTAAATGAAAAGAAAACTAGTTTTAAAGCCAGTTTTGTCTTTGATTTAGTCCATTATTTATAGGAATGACTTTCAGTGTCTATTTGCAGTCATATCTATTCATAAGGGTGAGTGACCCATATAGAGGTCGGCCCTTCCTAGCTGAAGTTTGATTCGCAAAAGAAAAGACTGCGATGGTTAAGTTTTGTCCTTGAGTTTGGCCTACTTCTTGATTGGTAGCCAAACCTTTCATCACATGGCACTCATCTTAGGGCACTTGCTTCCTCTTGCTTGGAGCTCTTTGTGGGTGGAATAAGGGCCCGCATGAAAAGACAACTAAAGTTATTATTAGTTCTTTTGCTTGGCATAGTTCTTGATTAGTGGCTACCGCTTTCATTACATTGCACTTGTTTTAAGTAATTTGATTTCATTCGATGAGAACTCTTTGTGAGTGAAAGTGGGGGCCCTAATAAAAAGGCAACTAGAGTGGAAGTTAGTTGTTATATTTCAGTTAGTTCTTGATCTATATAGCCACATCCCTAATTCCATTGCACTGGTTTTAGAGCATTTCTTTCCATTGGCGGGAGCTTTTTATGAGTCAAATTAGAATCGAAAAAGAAACGACAACTAGCATTAAAGTTGGTTTGTAAGTTTAGCAAGTTTCTTTACTTGTAGCCACACTTGGAGTTCGCTTGAACTTATTTTAGGGCATTCGTTCTCTTTTGGCGGGAGCTCTTCTTTTGAGTGAAATTACAACACCAAATGAAATGATAACCAGAGCTATTATCAGTTCTTTAGTTTTGCCAAGTTCTTTATTTATGGCTGTAACTTTCATTCCAATGCACTTTTTAAAGGTGATTTAATCTAACTCGATACGAGCTCTTTAGGGGGTGAAATTAGGGCTCCAAATGAGAAGATAACAACAGTAAAACTTAGTTCTTAATTTTGGGTTAGTTCCTAATCTAGAGTTGCAACATTCATTTCGTTGCCCTCATTTTGGAGCATTTGTTTCCATTAGGGGGAGCTTTTTGGAAGTCAAATTGGAACCTGAAAAGAAAAGGCAATTGGAGTCAAAGTTAGTTCATAAGCTCCGCTAGTTTCTTTATTTGTAGCAACACCTTTCACTCCCTTGTCCTTATTTTAGAGAATTTGTTTTCTTTTTTTGAAAGCTCTTTGTAGGGGAAATGTTAGAATGTATAAAGTTTTGATGATAATAAATCCAAGTGTTGTTGTTGTTGCTCCAAATAGGCTTTCCAAACAGGATCTTACTGCTGTTCTCAATGTATTAAAACTACTTGACTAATGGTTTATCAAGAACAGGTACTCAAGTCAGCAATGTAAGAACACCTGTGAGGAACAGGTTCTGTGAGGTGTTTTGAAGCATATCCTGAGAAGTGTTTGAAACATAAGATATGTGCAGCTGTGACAAACAGGTTCCGTGCGGTGTTTGAAGCATATTCTGTGAAGTGTTTGCAGCAAAGTCGTTCTACAAGATGACTAGTGGTTACAACAAGATGTCTTGATTTGATTTGGTTTTATATTTTTAGACTCTTGTTAATATGCCAATTAGAAAGTTTTAATTTACCACTCACTGGAAACGGTTTTGCTTTTCGGAAAATATTTCGGATCACCCTTCAAAACAACCCTGGGAACAGGGCAATTAGGGTGTTTCCCGAATAAGTTGCGAAAAACTGCTTTGCACGATTTTTATCTTTTGGATTTTGAGCAGCTTCTTCAAAGATTTGCAAGAAAGATTTTTCTATGGAGTATCTTATTCCTTACCCTAAAAACGGTTATCAAAAATCTTAAGGGATTTGCAAAATCTTTTTGAATAAAAAGAATATCCAATTTTTGGCAAGTGGATAAGGTAGTTGAGAAAAACATGGGCTAGCTGCTAAAGAACACCACCTTATGCACGCGGTTCAGGAAGTGTTTTTCAGCTCATGTCACCTTACCCCTTGTAGCTAAAGGATTCTATTTTCTCTAGGATTTTAGTTTCCAAAAATTTCATAAATAGTTTTTCCATCCCTTGTGGGTAAAGGATTCTATATTCTTCAGATTTTTTAGTTTCCAAAAATTTGATGAATTGTGTTCCAAGCACTATAAAAGGCGGCTTCTTACAATCTTGGACATATCGGTTTTCAAAGAGAAAAAAATCTGAGTTCATGAGCTAAAATGTTTGAAAAGAAAACCGAGCCTTGTGAGTGAATTAATTGAGCTTTCAAAGTTGGCATACTAGGACTTCATTGTACCCTATATTAGCTTAGTTGAGAAGCATTGTAATAGGGTGTTTTTTCTTTACATTCTTCTTTCACAAGAGTGAGTAGAGTGTGTGTCCAAATCAAGGGGATTTTGGACGTGGGGTAACTTGTCTTAGGGAAGACAGGTTACGTGTGTTACAAGTTGTAACAAGGTGTGTTACTATTGTAACGTGATTAGCCCGTTTAGTGAAGTGTTTAAATCCTACACGAGGTAGGTCGTGGTTTTTAACCTCAGTTGGGCTAGAGGTGTTTTCCACGTAAAAATCCTGTGTCCATTATTTCCGCATTCAATTTTGTTGGATTTTCGCTTCTGCTTATCTCAGAAACAACCTGTGCGAACAGGGTCTAAGACTGTTTGTCAGCAACTTGTGAAAATCGGACACCACAATTCACCCCCCTCTTGTGGTTGTGTACTCTCTAAATCAACAAGTGGTATCAGAGCAGGTTCTCCTTTGAAAGGCTAACACCTTTGAGAGATCCTTGAAGATGAGTACTCCACAAGGCATGCTTGAAGGTCAATCCATAACTCGTCCACCATACTTTAATGGCCAACACTATAGTTGTGGAAGAATAGGATGGAAAACTACATCCAAGCCGAGGACTATGAGTTGTGGATGCTCATCAAGCATGGACCACTCATCCCTAAGAAAACAACTGAAGATGGAAAGTCAATCCCCAAGGAGCCTAAGGAGTTCAATGCTGAAGATTACAAGATGATGGAGAAGAATGCCAAGGCCAAGAAACTCCTATATTTTGGCCTAGGTCCTGATGAATATACTCGCATATCTGAATGTGAGTCGGCCAAAGAAATCTGGGATGCTTTGCAAGTAGCTCACGAAGGGACCAATCAAGTAAAGCAATCCCGGATTGAATTGCTTATGAGAAAGTATGAGCTGTTTGAGATGGGTGATCGTGAAAGTGCGATGGACATGTACACTCGCTTCACTCACATAACGAATGAGTTGAAATCCTTGGGAAAATCCTTCACCACCAAAGAATTGGTAAGGAAGATCCTAAAAATTTTACCTCATTCTTGGGAAGTGAAAGTAACGGCCATCCAAGAAGCTAAGGACATGAACAAGATCACCCTAGATGAGCTGATTGGAACCTCCAAACATATGAACTTAGGAAATATTCTCAACAGAAAGATGAGACAAAGAGAGAACGAGGTCTTGCACTAAAGGCCTTAGAAGATGATTCTGATTCTGAGGAGGAGGAGATTGCCATGATGACTCAAAAATTTAAGAAGTTCTTCAAGAAAGTCAAAGAAAACATCAAAAGGAAGGACTTCGGCAAAGCCAGGAACACCCCTCGGGAACAGTTCACTGGGTGTTTCAAGTGTGGTAAGCTGGACCACATTGTGAGAAACTGCCCACTGCACAAGGAAGAACAAGAACCCGAACACCCCAGAAAACAGGGGAGGAAACAGGGTGTAAGCAGCTCAGTGAAAAGGTTCTCAAAAGCTATGCTCGTGGCCTGGGGAGATTCAAGTGAGGATGAGGAAGGGTCTGAAGCTGGGGAAGCTGATGTAGCACTCATGGCAAGGAGTGACACTGATTCAGATGATGGGTCAACGGATAGTCTGACTCAACTCAAGAACAAGGTACGTGGTCTAAATAAATCAACTCTTGAGAAATTAGTGTACAATATAATGGATATATGTGCTGAATTAAAAGGGGATGTTCGAGATTTAGAACTTGAAAATGAAACCCTTAAATTAGAAAAGCTTGAAGTTGACAAAGAGACTCTTGCCTTGCATGAAAACATCAATGTGCTTAAAGAAACTCTACTCATGAAAGAAGAGACTTGTTCCACTAAACTGACTGAGCTAGAAAAAGAATCTTTTGACTTAAAAGGCAAGGTCGAGTCTTTGCTGGAAGAAAACAGAAACTTGCTTGAAAAATTAAAACACTTAGAATCGGACCTTGCCACAAACAAGCTCTGGAACAGGTCCTCAAGGGCGTTGGAATGGTTAAACACTCATCATAGTCAAAATAGAAGAGGACTAGGTTTTGTGCCTAAGATGACCTACCCAGTGAATAACAAATATGTGGGATTACCTGAAAATATTGTTTGTTTTCATTGTGGTAAAACGGGGCATTATCGATATGCTTGTCCTATAAGAAAGTATGCCATTAAAAAGAACTCAGTGCATGTAAAACAAATGTGGGTTAGGAAAGATGAGATTTACACGTCTAAAGGAATGGGACCCAAGTGGATCTGGGTTCCCAAAACTAACCCTTGATTTGTTTTGCAGGCTGAAGTGAGAGAGAACAACCCAGCAAACAGCAAACAGTGCAGGAAACAGTCTAGGGAACAGGCAGCTGTGGTATGTTGACAGTGGGTGTTCGAGGCATATGACTGGTGAAAAATCCAATTTTCTCTCACTTACAGCATCAGAAGGAGGGAGTGTGGCATTTGGAAACGGCAAATCTGGGACAATTGTCGGTATAGGTAAGATAGGTGAGTCACTCTCCCATTCAATTGACAATGTTTATTTTGTAGATGGATTAAAACACAACTTGTTAAGTGTGTCCCAACTGTGTGATAAAGACAACCTAGTAGTGTTCTCACCAACACGTTGCTTGGTTGTAAATATAAACACAGGAGATGTTGTGTTAAGGGGGAAGCGACACAAAAATGTTTATAAAGTGTGTATTTCCACTCTTCCCCAAAATAATTTGACTTGTTTGAGTGCCTTAAAAGATGATGTTATGCTTTGGCACAAAAGACTAGGTCATGAAAGCCACTCTCTTTTGAACAAACTTGTAACCAAAGATTTAGTAGTTGGCTTACCTTCCATCAAATTCAATGATGACAAGGTATGTGATGCATGTGCCAAAGGCAAACAAGTCAAAAATTCATTTAAGTCTAAAAAGTGTATAAGCACTACTCGACCCCTTGAATTAATACATATGGATCTATGTGGTCCAATGAGGATCATGAGCCGAGGTGGCAAGAGGTATGTGCTTGTGATAGCGGATGACTACTCTCGTTTCACTTGGACTTTGTTTTTGGCTTCTAAAGATGAAACTTTTGAAAAATTCCTTGCTTTCATTAAAAAGACTGAAAAGAGGGTAGGACACTCTTTGGTATGCATAAGGTCTGACCATGGTACAGAATTTGAAAATTCGAGCTTTATTGACTATTGTAATGGGCATGGTGTTGATCACAATTTTTCAGCTCCAAGAACACCCAACAGAACGGGGTGGTAGAGCGCAAAAATCGTACTCTATAGGACATGACTAGAACAATGCTTGTTGCTAGTGGTCTTCCTAGAAATTTTTGGGCTGAAGCTTTAAACACATCATGTTACATTATAAATAGATGCATGATTAGACCTGTTCTTAACAAAACTCCTTATGAGATCCTCAAAGGAAGAAAACCAAATATTTTGCATTTGAGAGTTTTTGGGTGTAAATGTTTTGTGCATAATAATGGAAAGGATGCCTTAGGGAAATTTGATCCAAGGAGTGACGAGGCAATATTCCTCGGTTACTCCTCACATAGTAAGGCATACAAAGTGTTTAATAAGAGAACCTTGTGTGTTGAAGAAAGTGTGCATGTGCTTTTTGATGAAACTAACTCTCTAAGTGAGAATGATGCACAGGAGGAAGACCTCGAACTAGGTCTTGTTAAAAAAGACATGCTGCTTCAAGATGAACCAGGTAAGGATCAACCTGAGAGATCAAGGCCTGAAGCTGTTCTTCAGGAAGGTAGGCAGGGTGTGAACCAAATAGGGGGAAACAGGGTGGAACCCTGTTCGGGACAACATCAGCCGAACCCTTCTGAGATAATTTCAGGAACAGGCTCCCAAATAGGCTTGAGAACAGGTCCTAAACTTGTTTCGCCAAGTATTCCAGCTAGGATGGAGAGCATATCTGTGAACCCACTTTCACCACGATCATGGAAATACCAAAGTTCACATCCTCTTGATCAAATTTTATCTGATATTAATGCAGGAGTTCAAACTAGATCTAGGCTTAAAAATTTCTGTGCTTTCAATGCTTTTCTCTCAAAAATTGAGCCTAAAAATATTAATGAAGCTCTTGCAAATTCAGATTGGGTCACAGCCATGCAAGAAGAACTCCATCAGTTCGAAAGAAACAAGGTATGGCACCTTGTGCCACGGCCAGAGGATAGAACAATCATTGGAACCAAGTGGGTGTTCCGTAACAAGCTAGATGAGTGCGGAACAGTCACTAGGAACAAGGCCCGGCTGGTGGTTCAAGGCTACAACCAAGAAGAGGGAATTAATTATGAAGAGACTTTTGCACCTGTTGCAAGGATGGAAGCCATTCGAATCTTGATAGCTTTTGCAGCCCACATGGAGATCAAGTTATATCAAATGGATGTTAAAAGTGCGTTTCTAAATGGGTACCTTAAAGAGGAAGTGTATGTCAAACAACCCCCCGGTTTTGAAAGTGATGAATTTCCTAACCATGTTTTCAAACTTGACAAGGCACTTTATGGTTTAAAACAAGCTCCTAGAGCTTGGTATGAGCGGTTGTCAAGCTTTTTATTGGAAAATAATTTTGCAAGAGGCAAGGTAGACAATACCTTGTTTCTAAAATCTAAGGGGGAACATTTGTTGATTGTCCAAGTATATGTCGATGACATCATATTTGGTGCAACTCATCATGAATTGTGCAATGAATTTTCAAAAATGATGAGGAGTGAGTTTGAAATGAGCATGATGGGTGAGCTTAATTTCTTTTTAGGCTTGCAAATCAAGCAAACTTCAAACGGCACCATGATCCATCAACAAAAGTATATTAAGGAATTACTTAAGCGTTTTGGGATGGAGTCAGCCAAGCCCATTGATACTCCCATCTCTCCTTCAACTAGGTTGGTAATGGATGATGGTAGTCCCTCAGTTGAGGAGAAATCCTATAGGGGCATGATAGGGTCACTCTTATATCTAACTGCTAGTAGACCTGACATTGTTTTTAGTGTTGGTCTATGTGCACGTTTTCAGTCAAACCCTAAAGAAACTCATCTAAAGGCTGTTAAAAGGATTTTTAGGTACTTAAGACATACACCTGATCTAGCCTTATGGTATCCTAAAGGTTGCAACTTTGATCTTGTTGGGTATGCTGATGCTGATCATGCAGGTTTCTTGGTTGATAGGAAAAGCACCTCAGGTATGGCTCACTTTCTTGGACCTTGTTTGGTATCTTGGGCAACCAAGAAACAACTCTCTGTTGCCTTGTCCACAGCAGAAGCTGAGTATGTGGCAGCTGCATCTTGTTGTGCTCAGTTATTATGGATAAGACAACAACTCAAGGACTTTTGTGTTGACATAGGATGCATTCCTATTTATTGTGACAATACAAGTGCAATTAACATTGCCAAAAATCCATGTCAACACAAAAGAACAAAACATATTGACATTCGTCATCATTTCTTGAGAGACAATGTTGAAAAGGGAGTGATCTCAATGAATTTTTGTGCCACTGAAAATCAAATTGCTGATATATTTACAAAAGCATTGAGTAGTGAACAATTTGAAAGGAATAGACTCGAACTAGGCTTAATTAGAACAACCTGACCAACCTGTTCTCTCGCCCTGTTTACAAAATTTAAAAGTGACGGGTACAACATGTTAAATTTTTGTTTACAATCAACTTGTGTGCTATGTTTAGCATATGTGAGGTTTGCAACTTGCTGACACTCGTTGAGGTCTAATGAGATTGCCCTTATTGTCCAATGTTACCGAGCAAGTAACCTCAAGAACAAGCATCAGGAATAGGTACGCCTCTTGTTTGTCAAATGTGTGCAACAAATTGAAAACTGCTAATCTCTTCCCGAGGTGTGCGCGGCCTAAATAAATGCTAAAGTCTGTTGCAAAAACGGGCAAAATCTTTTAAAGATTTCGCACGTCTCTCTCTCCCTTTAAAGCTCTCTTGCTCAAATCTCTCACCCCCACCGAAACTCTCTTGCTCTGAAACTCTGTTCAAGAAACCCTAATCTCTCTCCTTCCTGTGAAAAATGGCGTTCCCCATTAGTTTCGAGAGCTCCTCGACCTTAACCCAGGGTAACCAGACACAGAGCACAGCCTTGCAAACAGCCACAGCCTGTTTGCACCTACACAATTTCAGACGGCCCTCATGGAAGGTAAAAATACTGAACCTCCTCGACCCATTGCCTATAAACCTTTTGGGTTTTTGAAAAGTATCGACCTTAGAACAGTGAATTTGAAATTGGAAGACATCCCGTACAAATTTGGGTGGGAATTGATTTTGTTTGGTGAAACGGGCGCATGTCAACCCCAAGAACTTATTGGGGCATCTGAAAGAGAAATTGGGGCTTTAGATGAACTCTTTCTGTTGGACCATGGGTTAGATGACATCAATTCGTTTGGGCTGTTTCCTGAGCAGGAAACAGGGTCAGAAACAAGGTTTGAATTTTTTAAGGATGACCTAGGGGAGGATTTGTCAAAAGACAAAGGCGGAAGTAGTGGTCAAATAGAGGAGTCCCCTGTAAATCCTGCACAAGCCACACCAGTAACACAAACCGGTGAGAAACGCAAAAGGTACAAAATTGTGGCTAGGCATGCTAGAGTACCAAGAACACGACCACCATCAAGGCCTAAAAGCGGCCAGACTGAAGCGCCCTCAAAAAGTGAACCCCCTGTCAAACCAAAACCATAAATCCCCTCTTCGGCCAAACCCACAAATAGACCCACAAGAAAATCAGCCCGAATAGCTTTTCACTCCACTCCTCGTCCTGCCAAACAGTCAGCCCCTGTTATTGAGGAGATTGATTCCTCCTCTGAGCCTTCATCAGATAGCGACACTGAGAACACTGCCTTCAAACAGGGCACGCCCGTGTTCTCAGAGTCCTCAGAGAATAAGCCTCTTCCTACACCAAAACCATCACCCCTCAAAACTCCCAAGAGAAAAGCCTCCCTCAAACACGCCTCCACCCAAGACCCTCCTACTGAGCCCCAACCTAAACGAGCCAAGAAATCTAAATCGTCTGCAATCTCAGCCAAACTGACCCAATTGCTTCAGAGACGGGTTGTCAGGGGCAAAATTATAAAGGTCAAATATTTTGAGGAACAGGGACTGGGGGTATTTCTACACAAGCTGCATGCACAGGGGTGGTATGAGTTGTTTACAAACACCCAGTTGGGGTGTTTTGTACATGAGTTGGCAGAGTTCTATGCCAACTGCACTGTCACCGAAGGAGTGGTGACAAGTATTGTTAATGGGAAGCAGCTTCGCTTTGATGCGAAGATATTAAGGGACATTCTGGGAATTCCCTCCACAGACTTTGATATATATGTGAGGGAAGACAAGAGTATTCTAGGGACAGCCAGGCTGCTGGAACTCGCCCAGAAATTTAGCCAGCAACCAAGCCTGCAAACACCCAAGTCTGTGAAGAAAGGGGACATGACATCGCTCCATCAATTGCTATTTTGGTTTATCATCAAGAATGTCATCCCCAGAGGCCAGGGTCGCAATCTTGCTGATGCCATGGATCAGTGTTTGATGGATCTGATGGACGCGGAAGTGCAAATTAACCTTCCTGCCATCATGATTCGACATATTGCAAGAATTATAAACACCTCTAGGGAACATGACCTGGGATACGGCTTCTTTCTGACTAGCGTGTTTGAGCACTTTGGGGTGACACTGCAGAAGAAGGTGGGCGCTCAGTTCATTGATGAGATCGGGAGTAACACCCTTATGGGGTGTGGGTATGCTTTGATTGAGGGGTCTGCCTCAGAACAGGGGACCAGAACACCCCATCCTCCTGTTCCTGGCAGTTCCTCAACCAAGCCTGAGGCTGCTTTGGAAGAAAACTCTCGCCTCAGTACTGAGCTGAACGCTGTAAAGGCTGCCCTGGACGAGGAAAAAGCTCTAAATGCAAAACGCCATGCAGATCTCCTCGCCCTTCTCTCTTCACATTCAGCAAAATTTTCTCCTTCTGCTCCTTGAACAACCCTCATGAGCTGTTTCTATCTGTTGTTCTCATAGCCTGTTCTCACTTCTCTTGGTGAATCAGTTGTACTCTGTTGCACACTTTTGATGAATGACAGGATATCTTATTTTTTATTGGCTTTGCCTTACATGCTTTTCGCTGTGAATTGCTTGTGTGTGACTAAGATGGCCAATCTCATTACCGTACCAACACACTTAAGTGTATCGCCTGTTGCCTTTCCTCCATTACCCAAGTGGTGGTGATAGCAAACACCCTATGTTTGACTGTTCGCCCCTACTTTTTAATGATGCCAAAAGGGGGAAGATAGGATGACCAATATTGTTTTAGTTTTGCCATGGACGAGTTAAATTTCTTACACTCTTTCGATACTGACTGCTTCATGTGAATTGTCGGCCCTATAAATAATTGGCACTAATCACTTCAATTGTCCTTGAAAGTCAATATGGTCACTTGGTTTGTCATCATCAAAAAGGGGGAATTTGTTAGAATGTATAAAATTTTGATGATAACAAATCCAAGTGTTGTTGTTGTTGCTCCGAACAGGCTTTCCAAACAGGACCTTACTGCTGTTCTCAATGTATTAAAACTGCTTGACTAATAGTTTATCAAGAACAGGTACTCAAGTCAGCAATGTAAGAACACCTGTGAGGAACAGGTTCTATGAGGTGTTTTGAAGCATATCCTGAGAAGTGTTTGAAACATAAGATATGTGCAGCTGTGACAAACAGGTTTCGTGCGGTGTTTGAAGCATATTCTGTGAAGTGTTTGCAGCAAAGTCGTTCAACAAGATGACTAGTGGTTACAACAAGATGTCTTGATTTGATTTGGTTTTATATTTTTAGACTCTTATTAATATGCCAATTAGAAAGTTTTAATTTACCACTCATTGGAAACAGTTTTGCTTTTCGGAAAATATTTCAGATCACCCTTCAGAACAACCCTGGGAACAGGGCGATCAGGGTGTTTCCCGAATAAGCTGCGAAAAACTGCTTTGCACGATTTTTATCTTTTGGATTTTGAGCAGCTTCTTCAAAGATTTGCAAGAAAGATTTTTCTATGGAGTATCTTATTCTTTACCCTAAAAAACGGTTATCAAAAATCTTAAGGGATTTGCAAAATCTTTTTGAATAAAAAGAATATCCAATTTTTGGCAAGTGGATAAGGTAGTTGAGAAAAACATGGGCTAGCTGCTAAAGAACACCGCCTTATGCACGCGGTTCAGGAAGTGTTTTCAGCTCATGTCACCTTACCCCTTGTAGCTAAAGGATTCTATTTTCTCTAGGATTTTAGTTTCCAAAAATTTCATAAATAGTTTTTCCATCCCTTGTGGGTAAAGGATTCTATATTCTTCAGATTTTTTAGTTTCCAAAAATTTGATGAATTGTGTTCCAAGCACTATAAAAGGCGGCTTCTTACAATCTTGGAGACATCGGTTTTCAAAGAGAAAAAAATCTGAGTTCATGAGCTAAAACGTTTGAAAAGAAAACCGAGCCTTGTGAGTGAATTAATTGAGCTTTCAAAGTTGGCATACTAGGACTTCATTGTACCCTATATTAGCTTAGTTGAGAAGCATTGTAATAGGGTGTTTTTTCTTTACATTCTTCTTTCACAAGAGTGAGTAGAGTGTGTGTCCAAATCAAGGGGATTTTGGACGTGGGGTAACTTGTCTTAGGGAAGACAGGTTACGTGTGTTACAAGTTGTAACAAGGTGTGTTACTATTGTAACGTGATTAGCCCGTTTAGTGAAGTGTTTAAATCCTACACGAGGTAGGTCGTGGTTTTTAACCTCAGTTGGGCTAGAGGTGTTTTCCACGTAAAAATCCTGTGTCCATTATTTCCGCATTCAATTTTGTTGGATTTTCGCTTCTGCTTATCTCAGAAACAACCTGTGCGAACAGGGTCTAAGACTGTTTGTCAGCAACTTGCGAAAATCGGACACCACAATTCCCCCCCTCTTGTGGTTGTGTACTCTCTAAATCAACAGGAAATTAGAGCCCCAAAGGAAAAGATAACTAGAGTTATAGTTAGTTCTCATGTTTGGCTTACTTCTTGATTTAGAACCTTGTCTTTCCATTTCGCTCAGGGTGTAGCATTTGTTTCCCCATGGTGCCAACTCGTTATAGGTGAAATTTAAGCCCTGATGAAAAGGCAACTATAGTTAAAGCGAGTTCATATGTATGACTCTGTTCTATACTTATTGCCGGATGTTTCATTCCATTGCACAAATTATAGGGCCCTTGTTTCCACTTTGCGGGAATACTTTGTGCTTGAAATTGGAACCCCCAAAGAAAAGACACCAAGTGTAAAAGTTAGTTCTTAAGCTTGGCTCGTTTATTTATCTGTAGCCACACCTTTCGTTCACTTGCATATATTTTAAGGCGTTCATCTTCTCTTGTTAGGAGGTCTTTATAGGTGAAAATCGACGCTCAGATGAAGGCATAACAAGAATTAATGTTAGTTCTCAAATTTGGCTTACTTCTTGACTTTGTAGCCACGTCTTTTGTTTCCTTGGACCCTTTTTAGCATATGTTTTTCTGATTGATGAAGCCCTTTGTGGGCGACGTTAGAGCACCAAATGAACGAATAACTAGATTCAAATTTAGTTCTTACATCTGGCCAGTTTGTCTATTCGTAATCACACCATTTGTTTCCTTGTACTGGTTCTAGGTCATTTGTTCTCTCTTAATAAGAGCTCTTTGGAGATAAAATTGCTATCTAAATGAAAAGAAAACTACTTTTAAGGCTTGTTTTGTGTTTAGTTTAGTCCAATATTTATAGAGCTATTATTAGTGGGACATTCGTTATCTTTTAGTGGGAGCTCTTTTTTTGAGTGAAATTAGAGCGCCAAATGAAATGACAACTAGAGCTATTATTAGTTCTTTGCCTTTTCTAAGTTGTTGATTTATAGCTACCGCTTGCATTCCGTTGCACTTTTTTTAGGTAATTTAATTTAACTCGATGAGAGCTGTTTGTGGGGTGAAATTGGGGCTCCAAATGAAAAGATAACTACAGTAAAACTTAGTTCTTACGTTTAGGTTAGCTCTTGATCTAGAGCCACACCATTCATTTCATTGCACTCATTTTAGAGCATTTGTTTCCATTGGGGGAAGCTTTTTGTAGGTCAAATTGGAACCCTAAAAGAAAAGGTAATTGGAGATAAAGTTAGTTCATAAGTTTGGCCAGTTTCCTTACTTGCAACGACACCTTTCATTCCCTTGCCCTTATAGGGAATTTGTTTTGTTTTTAGGAAAGCTCTTCGTGGGGGAAATTAGACCCCAAATGAAAAGATAACACAAGTTATAGTTACTCCTTATGTTTGGCTTACTTCTTAATTTATGGCCTTATCTTTTGCACCCTTGCACTCATTATATGGCATTTGTTTCCCCGTGATGCGAACTCCTTGCAGGTGAAATTTAACCCCTAATGAAAAGACAACTAGAGTTAAAGTGAGTTCTTATATTTGACATGGTTCTATAGCTACAGCTGCAGGTTTCATTTCATTACACAAATTTTAGGGCACTTGTTTCCACTTGCTGGAAATAATTTGGGCATCAAATTGGAACCCCAAAGAAAAGTCACCGAGTGTAAAAGTTAGTTCTTAGGTTTGGCCAGTTTATTTATATGTAGCCACACCTTTCGTTCGCTTGCACTTATTTTAGGGCATTTATTTTCTCTTGCTGGGAGATCCTTAGGGGCGAAAATCAACCCTCAGATGAAACCACAACTGGATTTAAAGCTAGTTTTCAAGTTTAGTGTACTTCTGGACTTTGTAGCCATGTCCTTTGTTTCCTTGCACCCTTTTCATGGTATTTTTTCTGCTTGATAGAGCTCCTTGTGGGTACAGTTCGAGCTGCAAATGAACGAACAATTAGATTCAAATTTAGTTCTTACGTTTAGCCAGTTTGTTTATTCACCACCACAACTTTTGTTTCCTTGTGCTAGCTCTTAGTCATTTGTTCTCTCTTGGTAAGAGCTCTTTGGGACAAAATCGCAGTCTAAATGAAAAGAAAACTGGTTTTAAAGCAAGGTTTGTGTTTTGTTTAGTTCATTATTTGTACGAACTCCTTTTAATGTTTATTTGTAACCATATCTACTTCTAAGAGTGAGTAACCCATATTAAGGTGGGCTCTTTCTTGGTGAAGTTTGATCTACAAAGAAGACATAGCTATGTTCAAGTTTAGTTCTTAAGTTTGGCTTACTTCTTAATTCATAGCCAAACCTTTCATTACATGGCACTCATATTGGGGCTTTTGTGCCTTCTTACTTGGACCTCTTTAAAAAGAGAAAAAGAGGCAGCTCGGTGCACAAGCATCCCGCGTTCATGTAGGGTCCGGGGAAGGGCCCCACCCCAAGGGGTGAATTGTAGGTAACCTAACCTGACTTTGTGGGTGAAATAAGGGCCCACATGAAAAGACAACTGGCGTTGTTAATGGTTCTTTAGTTTTGCCTAGTTCTTGATTTTTAGCTACTGATTTTATCACATTACACTTGTTTTAGGTGATTTGATTTTGCTTGATTCGAACTCCTTGTGAGTGAAATTGCGGACCCAAATGAAAAGACAACTAGAGTTAAAGTTAGTTTTTATGTTTGGGTTAGTTCTTGATCTATATGGCCACTTCTTTCACTCCATTGCTCTCATTTTAGAGCATTGTTTCCATTGGTGGAGCTCTTTGTGGGCCAAATTGGAATTGGAAAAGAACAGAGAACTGTAAAGTTAGTTCGTAAGTTTGGCTAGTTTCATTATTCATGGCTACCCCTTTCATTCCTTCGAACTTATTTTAGCACATTCGTTCTCTTTTAGCGGGAGCTCTTCTTTTGAGTGAAATTGGAGCGCTAAATGAAATGATAACTAGAGCTATTATTACTTCTTTAGTTTTGTCAAGTTCTTAGTTTGTGGCTACTGCTTTCACTCCACTACACTTTTTTTAGGTAATTTGATTTAACTCGATGAGAGCTCTTTGTGGGGTGAAATTGGAACTCCAAATGAAAAGATGACTACAGTGAAACTTAGTTCTTAAGTTGGGGTTAGTTCTTGATATAGAGCCACACCTTTCATTTTGTTGCACTCATTTTAGGGTACTTGTTTCTATTGGGGAGCGTTTTGTAATTCAAATTAGAACCCGAAACGAAAAGGCCATTGGGGTTAAAGTTAGTTCGTAAGTTTTGGCTAGTTTCTTTATTTGTGGCAAGACCTTTCATTCCCTTGCCTTTAATTTAGAGACTTTGTTTTCTTCTTATGAAAGCTCTTAATGGGGGAAATTGAAGCCCCAAATGAAAAGATAACGGGAGTTATGGTTAGTTCTCATGTTTGGCTTACTTTTTGATTTTTAGCCTTGTCTTTTGTTCCCTTGCGCTCATTGTATGGCATTTGTTTCCCCGTGGTGTGAACTCCTTGCAGGTGAAATTTAAGCCCTAATGAAGAGACAACTAGAGTTAAAGTGAGTTCTTAAATTTAACTTAGGTCTATACTTATAGCCGCATGTCTTGTTCCATTACACAAATTTTAGGGCATTAGGGCACTTCTCTCCAATTGGTGTGAATACTTTGTGCATGAAATAGGAACCCTAGACAAAAGACACCAAGTGTAAGAGGTAGTTCTTAAGTTTGGCTAGTTTATTTATCTGCAGCCACACCTATTGTTGACTTGCACCTATTTTAGGCGTTCATTTCCTCATGGTGGGAGGTGTTTATTGGTGAAAATTGACCCTTAGATGACAGTACAACCAGTCTCAAAATTACTTCTCAAGTTTAGCTTACTTCTTGACTTCGTAGCCGTGTCTTTTGTTTCCTTTCACCCATTTTAGGATATTTTTTTCTGTTTGATGGAGCTCTTTGCGGGTGAAGTTAGAGCCCCAAGTGAATGAACAATTAGATTCAAATTTGGTTCTTGCATTTGGCCAGTTTGTTTATTCACCACCACGCCTTTTACTTACTTGTGCCAATTCTAGGTCATTTGATCTCTCTTGATAAGAGCTCGTTGGGGATAAAATTGCATTCTAAAGGGAAAGAAAACTGGTTTAAAGCCAGTTTTGTCTTTGGTTTAGTCCATTATTTATAGGAAAGACTTTCAATGTCTATTTACAGTCATATCTATTCATACGGGTGAGTGACCCATATAGAGGTGGGCCCTTCCTAGGTGAAGTTTGATTCGCAAAAGAAAAGACAGCGATGGTTAAGTTTAGTCCTTAAGTTTGGCCTACTTCTTGATTTGTAGCCAAACCTTTCGCTACATGGCACTCATCTTGGGGCATTTGCTCCCTCTTGCTCGGAGCTCTTTGTGGGTGGAATAAGGGCCCGCATGAGAGCACAACTAAAGTTATTATTAGTTCTTTTGCTTGGCCTGGTTCTTGATTAGTGGCGACTGCTTTCATTACATTGCACTTGTTTTAAATAATTTGATTTCACTCGATGACAGCTCCTTATGAGTGAAAGTAGGGGCCAAAATGAAAAGACAACTAGAGTGGAAGTTAGTTGTTATATTTCAGCTAGTTCTTGATCTATATAGCCACATTCCTAATTCCATTACACTCATTTTAGAGCATTTCTTTCCATTGGTGGGAGCTTTTTATGAGTCAAATTAGAATCGAAAAAGAAACGACAACAAGCATTAAAGTTGGTTTGTAAGTTTGGCAAGTTTCTTTATTTGTAGCCACACTTGTAGTTCACTTGAACTTATTTTATGGCATTTATTCTCTTTTGGTGGGAGCTCTTCTTTTGAGCGAAATTACAATGCCAAATGATATGATAACTAGAGCTATTATTAGTTCTTTAGTTTTGCCAAGTTCTTTATTTATGGCTGTAACTTTCATTCCAATGCACTTTTTTTAGGTAATTTAATTTAACTTTATGAGAGCTCTTTAGGGGGTTAAATTGGGGCTCCAAATGAGAAGACAACTACAGTAAAACTTAGTTCTTAATTTTGGGTTAGTTCTTAATCTAGAGCTGCAACATTCATTTCGTTGCCCTAATTTTGGAGCGTTTATTTCCATTAGGGGGAGCTTTTTGTGAGTCAAATTAGAACCTGAAAAGAAAAGGCAATTAGAGTTAAAGTTAGCTCATAGGCTTCGCTAGTTTCTTTATTGGTAGCAACACCTTTCACTCCCTTGTCCTTATTTTAGAGAATTTGTATTCTTTTTTTGAAAGCTCTTTGTAGGGGAAATTGGAGCCCCAAAGGAATAGATAACTAGAGTTATGGTTAGTTCTCATGTTTGGCTTACTTCGTGATTTATAACCTTGTCTTTCCATTTCACTCATGGTGTGGCATTTGTTTCCCCGTGGTGCCAACTCGTTACAGGTGAAATTTAAGCCCTGATGAACAAGTGTTAAAGTGAGTTCTTATGTTTGACTTAGTTCTATACTTATTACCGCATGATTCATTCCATTGCACAAATTATAGGGCCCTTGTCTCCACTTTGCAGGAATAATTTGTGCTTGAAATTGGAACCCCCAAAGAAAAGACACCTTGTGTAAAAGTTAGTTCTTAAGCTTGGCTAGTTTATTTATCTGTAGCCACACCTTTCATTCACTTGCACATATTTTAAGGCATTCATTTTCTCTTGCTGGGAGCTCTTTATGGGTGAAAATTGACGCTCAGATGAAGGCACAACAAGAGTTAAAGTTAGTTCTCAAGTTTGGCTAACTTCTTGACTTTGTAGCCATGTCTTTTGTTTCCCTGGACCCTTTTTAGCATATTTTTTTGCTTGATGAAGCTCTTTGTGGGCGACGTTAGAGCCCCAAATGAACGAACAACTAGATTCAAATTTAGTTCTTATATCTGGCAAGTTTGTTTATTCACAATCGCACCGTTTGTTTACTTGTACTGGTTCTAGGTCATTTGTTCTCTCTTGATAAGAGCTCTTTGGAGGCAAAATTGCTGTCTAAATGAAAAGAAAACTACTTTTAAGGCCTGTTTTGTGTTTGGTTTAGTCTAATATTTATAGAGCTATTATTAGTGAGACATTCGTTATGCTTTAGTGGGAGCTCTTCTATTGAGTGAAATTAGAGCTCCAAATGAAATGACAACTAGAGCTATTATTAGTTCTTTGCTTTTTCTAAGTTCTTGATTTATGGCTGCCGCTTTCATTCCATTGCACTTTTTTTTGGGTAATTTAATTTAACTCGATGAGAGCTGTTTGTGGGGTGAAATTGGGGCTCCAAATGAAAAGATAACTACAGTAAAACTTATTTCTTAAGTTTAGGTTAGTTCTTGATCTAGAGCCACACCATTCATTTCATTGCACTCATTTTAGAGCATTTGTTTCCATTGGGGGGAGCTTTTTATGGGTCAAATTTGAACCCTAAAAGAAGAGGCAATTAGAGATAACGTTAGTTCATAAGTTTGGCCAGTTTCTTTATTTGTAACGACACCTTTCATTCCCTTGCCCTTATTTTAGGGAATTTGCTTTTGTTTTTGGGGAAGCTCTTTGTGGGTGAAGTTAGACCCCAAATGAAAAGATAACACAAGTTATGGTTAGTCTTTTCGTTTGGCTTACTTCTTGATTTATGGCCTTATCTTTTGCACCCTTACACTCATTGTATGGCATTTGTTTCCCAATGATGCGAACTCCTTACAGGTGAAATTTAACCCCTAATGAAAAGACAACTAGAGTTAAAGTGAGTTCTTATATTTGACTTAGTTCTATAGCTACAGCTGCAGGTTTCGTTTCATTGCACAAATTTTAGGGCACTTGTTTCCACTTGCTGGAAATACCTTCGGTGTGAAATTGGAACCCCAAAGAAAAGACACATAGTGCAAAAGTTAGTTCTTAAGTTCGGCAGTTTATTTATATGTAGCCACACCTTTCGTTCATTGCACTTATTTTAGGGCATTTATTTTCTCTTGCTGGGAGATCTTTAGGGGCGAAAACCGACCCTTAGCTGAAACCACAACTGGATTTAAAGTTAGTTCTCAAGTTCAGTGCACTTCTTGACTTTGTAGCCATGTCCTTTGTTTCCTTGCACCCTTTTCATGATGTTTTTTCTGCTTGATGGAGCTCCTTGTGGGTGCAGTTAGAAACGCAAATGAACGAACAATTAGCTTCAAATTTAGTTCTTATGTTTAGCCAGTTTGTTTATTCACCACCACAATTTTTGTTTCCTTATGCTGGTTCTTAGTCATTTGTTCCCTCTTAATAAGCGCTCTTTGGGGACAAAATCGCAGTCTAAATGCAGAGAAAACTGGTTTTAAAGCTACATTTGTGTTTGGTTTAGTTCATTATTAATACGAACTCCATTTAGTGTTTATTGGCAACCATATCTATTTATAAGAGTGAGTAACCCATATTGAGGAGGTCTCTTTCTTGGTGAAGTTTGATCTACAAAAGAAAAGACTGCTATGTTCAAGTTTAGTACTTAAGTTTGGCTTACTTCTTAGTTCATAGCCAAACCTTTCATTACATGGCACTCATATTGGGGCATTTGTGCCCTCTTACTCAGAGCTCTTTGTGGGTGAAATAAGGGCCCATATAAAAGGGCAACTGGAGTTATTAATAGTTCTTTAGTTTTGCCTAGTTCTTGATTTATAGCTATTGATTTTATTGCATTGCACTTGTTTTAGGTGATTTGATTTTGCTTGATCCGAGCTCCTTGTGAGTGAAATTGCGGACCCAAATGAAAAGACAACTAGAGTTAAAGTTAGTTCTTATGTTTGGGATAGTTCTTGATCTATATAGTGACTTCTTTCATTCCATTGCTCTCATTTTAGAGCATTGTTTCCATTGGTGGAGCTTTTTGTGAGCCAAATTGGAATTGGAAAAGAAAAGACAACTAATGTTAAAGTTAGTTCGTAAGTTTGGCTAGTTTCATTGTTCATACCT
This sequence comes from Carnegiea gigantea, assembly GCA_029747015.1. Classification (NCBI taxonomy): domain Eukaryota; kingdom Viridiplantae; phylum Streptophyta; class Magnoliopsida; order Caryophyllales; family Cactaceae; genus Carnegiea; species Carnegiea gigantea. Next base: position 257,268 of record JAKOGI010000933.1, read on the forward strand.
ACCCCTTTCATTCCTTTAAACTTATTTCAGCACATTCGTTCTCTTTTAGCGGGAGCTCTTCTTTTGACTGAAACTAGAGCGCTAAATGAAATGACAACTAGAGCTATTATTACTTCTTTAGTTTTGTCAGGTTCTCAATTTGTGGCTACTGCTTTCATTCCACTACACTTTTTTTAGGTAATTTGATTTAACTCGATGAGAGCTCTTTGTGAGGTGAAATTGGAGCTCTAAATGAAAAAACTACTACAGTGAAGCTTGGTTCTTAAGTGGGGGTTAGTTCTCGACCTACAGCCACACCTTTTATTTCGTTGCACTAATTTCGGGGCCCTTGTTTCCATTGGGGAGCGTTTTGTAATTCAAATTGGAACCCGAAAATAAAAGGTCATTGGAGTTAAAGTTAGTTCGTAAGTTTGGCTAGTTTTTTTATTTGTGGCAACACCTTTCATTCCATTGCCCTTAATTTAGAGAATTTGTTTTCTTCTTATGAAAGCTCTTAATGGGCGAAATTGGAGCCCCAAATGAAAACATAACTGGAGTTATAGTAAGTTCTCGTGTTTGGCTTACTTTTTGATTTTTGGCCTTGTCTTTTGTTCCCTTGCACTCATTGTATGGCATTTGTTTCCTCGTGGTGTGAACTCCTTGCAGGTGAAATTTAAGCCCTAACGAAGAGACAACTAGAGTTAAAGTGAGTTCTTATATTTAACTTAGGTCTATACTTACAGCCGCATGTCTTGTTCCATTGCACAAATTTTAGGGCATTAGGGAACATGTTTCCACTTGGTGGGAATACTTTGTGCATGAAATTGGAACTGCAAAGAAAAAACACCTAGTGCAAAAGGTAGTTCTTAAGTTTGGCAAGTTTATTTATCTGCAGCCTTGTCTTTTGTTCCCTTGCACTCATTGTATGGCATTTGTTTCCTCGTGGTGTGAACTCCTTGCAGGTGAAATTTAAGCCCTAACGAAGAGACAACTAGAGTTAAAGTGAGTTCTTATATTTAACTTAGGTCTATACTTACAGCCGCATGTCTTGTTCCATTGCACAAATTTTAGGGCATTAGGGAACATGTTTCCACTTGGTGGGAATACTTTGTGCATGAAATTGGAACTGCAAAGAAAAAACACCTAGTGCAAAAGGTAGTTCTTAAGTTTGGCAAGTTTATTTATCTGCAGCCACACCTTTCGTTGACTTGCACCTATTTTAGGGCTTTCATTTCCTCATGGTGGGAGGTGTTTATGGGTTCAAATCAACCCTCAGATGAAAGTACAACTAGTCTCAAAGTCAGTTCTCAAGTTTAGCTTACTTCTTGACTTTGTAGCCATGTCTTTTGTTTCCTTTCACCCATTTTAGGATATTTTTTTTTCCGTTTAATGGACCTCTTTGCGGGTGAAGTTAGAGCCCTAAATGAATGAACAATTAGATTCAAATTCGGTTCTTGCGTTTGGCCAGTTTGTTTATTCATCACCACACCTTTTGTTTCCTTGTACTAGTTCTAGGTCATTTGTTCTCTCTTAACAAGAGCTCGTTGGGGACAAAATTGCAGCCTTAATGAAAAGAAAACTAGTTTTAAAGCCAGTTTTGTCTTTGGTTTAGTCCGTTATTTATAGGAAAGACTTTGAGTGTTGATTTGCAGTCATATCTATTCATAAGGGTGAGTGACTGGTATAGAGGTGAGCGCTTCCTAAGTGAAGTTTGATTCGCAAAAGAAAAGACAGCGAATGTTATCTTTAGTCCTTAAGTTTGGCCTACTTGATTTGTACCCAAACCTTTCATTACGCGGCACTCATCTTGGGCCATTTGCTTCCTCTTGCTCGGAGCTCTTTGTGGGTGGAATAACGGCCTACATGAAAAGACAACTAAAGTTATTATTAGTTCTTTTGCTTGGCCTGGTCCTTGTTCAGTGGCTACTGCTTTCATTATATTGCACTTGTTTTAAGGAATTTGATTTCGCTCGATGAGAGCTCCTTGTGAGTGAAGGTGGTGGCCCAAATGAAAAGACAACTAGAGTGAAAGTTCGTTGTCATATTTCAGTTAGTTTTTGATCTATATAGTGTTAAATTCGTGAGTATACAACCACAAGAGGGGGGTGAATTGTGGTGTCTGATTTTTGCGTTGTAAATAACAAACACCCTCACAGAGGTTATTCTCAGATGACAAACACCCTAGTGACTTGTTTGTAGGGGGTGTTCTCAAATATTGCAAATGCGAAAATCACCAAGATAAATGCGGAAAATAAAGCACACACACAATTTTTACGTGGAAAACACCTCTAGCCCAACTGAGGTGTGAAAAACCACGACCTACCTCGTGTAGGATTTAACCACTTTCACTAACGGGCTTCACACGTTACAAATGTAACACACCTTGTTACAACTTGCAACCACGTAACCTTCTTCTCTAAGAAGGGTTGCACCACGTCCAAATCTCACCAGATTGGACACGTCCAAAGTCCACACGACTGAGGACCACTCACTCACTTTTCTGATCCAAGATCAGGGTTACAAAACACTTTACGGGGGTGCTTCTGATTTAAGCAGATGTAAGGTACAATGAGGTCCTAGTATGCTAATATCTTGAAAGCTCAGTTTAAACACAACTTGTCTCGGTTTTTCTTTTCTCAAGCGTAGCTCAAAAAATTCTTCTCACTAGAAAAACCACTTTTAAAATTCCCCCCTTTTTTTTTGCGTATGTTGTGTATGTTTCTCGTCTTTTCTCCTCTATGTAAATGGGAGTGAAATGCTGAGATTTTAAACACAAAATCCAACGGTCAAAAACAAGGAGACGTGAAAGAATCAGCTAAGTATGGAAAACGATTTTCAAGCAAGAAATACTCCCCAACGGCTAGTGATAAATTTTTCCCAAAATATAAGGGATTTGTTATCTTAAGAGATAACCCTTATCTTCCCATAGCCATGAAGAAGATTCAAATGACAACCAGAAATCTTCAGCTTTTGAAATTTTATCATATCCGAAAATATAGGCAAAGAGAATCTTTTAGTTTTGGCAAATCTCCCATAATATTTTCAAGAAATATCCTTTCCAGAAAAATAGCAATCTTGGAATTTAAAGAAAGTATTCTGGAGATCTTGGCTAACCGAAATGAATTTTCAAAGATAACCGGGTATGGCCACTTCAGTTCAGAAACACCCTAGGCACCCTGTTTGCAGGGTTGTTCGCAACTGGTGTTCTGAAGCACTTAGGGCAAATACCGATTCAAGAGGTGTTTAAAATGACATTTTCAATATTGGCATATTAACAAGAGTCTAAATAAATAAAACCTATATACCCAAGACTTCTTGTTTTGAACCAGTCATCTTGTCCAAGATTTGTAGAGCTGCTGTGAATACCAAGGCCACCTTATTTGCTGGGGTTGTTCTTTGCATTGCTAGAGTTCAGGAACATGCCTTACAATCAACTGTCGAGGTGGTGTTCTTGACTTAATATAGAATCACCAAGTAAAACCTGTTTTGAAGACTTGTTCTCACATGTAGCAAACCAGTTAATACAATAAAGATCACAAACACCAGTTAGGCCTGTTTGGAGATCGTGTTTGGAGCAACATTACTTGGACAAATTTTTACACTTGGATTTGTCATCATCAAAACTAAATATAATAACTCAACAAATTCCCCCTTTTTGATGATGACAAACCAAGTGACCATATTGACAAATATTAAAAACAAATTTGAGAACTATGTATGCTGATTGATTTGGTTATCCACTAAGGTCCGAGTGTTCCAAATTGAAAGAGGGTCAGTATTTGTCAAGTAATGGTTCGTCTTCCCCCTTTTTGCATCATTAAAAAGCAAGAACAGCATTGAAAGAAAAAAGTAACGGGTGGTTGCAAAACAGTTACGACAAGTAAGCACGCAGAGAACAATGCCAAGTGCAATGCCAAAGAAAAACAACAAGAGGAGGAGAGAAGAGCGAGAGAACAATCTATACAATCAAGAGGTAGGGTGTGGTCTTGATTGCAGTGGAGGAATACTGGGAGCGAGATCAGAGAGGAGTGCAAGGAGTTCTTCGTGGCGTTTAGCTGAGATGGCCTTCTCTGCTTCAAGAGCAGACTTCACAGCAGAAAGCTCTTCTTTGAGGCGTGCATTATCCTCAAGAACAGCTTCAACGGTGGGACTGGGTTTCTCAGAAACAGGAGGTCGAGGTGGTCGAAGACCCTGTTTGTGAGTTGACCCATGGCCAACGTCAAAGTCACACCTCATTAGGGTGTCAACACCAATTTCATCAATCAGTTGAGCTGGCACTCTCCGTTTAAGCTCAATACCAAAGTGCTCAAACACCTTGGTCAGCAAGAACCCATACCTGAGATCATGGTTTCGGGTGGTGTTCGCAATTCCCCAATGTGGCGAATCATGATAGCAGGAAGATTTATGGGTTCCTCGCTATCCAAGAAGTCGACCAGGCACTGATCAAAAAGGTCTGCTGAGTTTCTCCCTTGACCCCTTGGAATCACGTTCTTAATGACGAACATGAAAAGTAGTTGGTGAAGAGGGATCAGATCACCCTTTTTTACAGAGGAGGGTGTTCTTAGGCTCTGTTTCTGGCTGACCCGCTTAGATATCTCCAGGAGCCTGGCTGTCGCTAGGACAGTTTTGTCCTCCCTCACATATACAGCAAATCCACGGGAGGGGATGCCCAGAATGTCACCAAGAGTGGCTGCATCGAAGGAGAAATGCCACTCATTGACAGCACTTGTCACCACCCCATTTGTGACAGAGCAGTTGGCACAGAAGTCAGCCAACTCGGGCACAGAACACCCTTGCTGGGTGTTTGCAAACAACTCAAGCCAGCCTTGGGCTCGAAGCTTGGTCAAGAACACCCCCAGCCCAAGTTCCTCAAGGAAGGATATGTTCACTACCTTCCCCCTTACAACATTGCGCCGGAGTAAGGGATTGTTCCCACATACACCACTAATTTCCAACCGAAGGAGTAGGGAATATCATTCAACTCAAGCCCAATACTTTTGAGGTTTAACCGATTAAGATACCCGAAAATTGTGTGGATAATTGGGCGAGGAGGAGCCGGAATCGAGGGTATAATCATGTTGTTACTCTCAGAGATTGATGAAGAATCAGTTTTGGGAGCCATTATCGCAAGGAAGAATTTCGGGTTTTGAGGGTTTTGCTGGGGTTTGAAAGCAAGAACAGAGGAGAGAGCAAGACGGGGAAGACAGACGCACGCAAGGGGGGTTTTTTAAACTCCCTACCCGTTATGAAGGGCCACCTAGGGAACACCTAGAATTTAAGCAGGCAGCATACGTTAATGACAATTAAGGCATACCTGTTCGAGCCGCCTGTTCTTGAACATGCTTCTCTCATTCCAAGGTCTGTCATGAATACTCTTTCTCCATCTCCCAAGGCAGCAGTCTTCACATATAATCATAGTAGCACACAAGATTACACATATTCGTTAAGCATAGAACACTGTTTTGATAACAAGAATTGCAAACAAGGGGATAGAACAGGTATTATAAGGTGTTTTTGTCAGCTTGGTCTAACTCTGAGAACAGGTGTTCTCAGGGTGTTTTCACCAACCCCAATTCCAGTCTGTTTCTCTCAAATTGGTCTCTACTCAGTGCTTTAGTGAATATATCAGCAATTTGATTTTCAGTGGAGCAAAAATTTATTGAAATAAAGCCTTTTTCCACATTATCTCTTAAGAAATGATGTCGAATGTCAATATGTTTTGTCCTTTTGTGTTGACATGGGTTTTTGGCAATGTTAATAGCGCTGTATTATCACAAAAAATAGGAATGCATCCAGTGTCAACACAAAAGTCCTTAAGCTGTTGTCTTATCCACAACAGTTGAGCACAACATGAAGCTGCTGCAACATATTCAGCTTCTGCTGTGGACATGGCAACTGAATGTTGCTTCTTGGTAGCCCAAGATACCAAACAAGGTCCAAGAAAGTGAGCCATACCTGAGGTACTCTTTTTATCAACTAGGAATCCTGCATAGTCAGTGTCAGCATATCCAACAAGATCAAGATTGCAACCTCTAGGATACCATAAAGCTAAATTAGGTGTATGTTTCAAATATCTCAGTATCCGTTTAACAGCCTTAAGATGAGTTTCCTTAAGATTAGACTGAAAACGGGCACATAAACCAACACTAAAAACAATATCCGGTCTACTAGCGGTTAGGTATAGGAGTGACCCAATCATGCTCCTATAGAGTTTCTCCTCAACTGAGGGACTCCCATCATCCATAACCAACTTGGTTGAAGGAGGAATAGGAGTGTCTATGGGTTTGGCCGACTCCATCCCAAAACGCTTAAGTAGCTCATTGATATACTTTTGTTGATGGATCATGGTGCCGTTTGGAGTTTGCTTGATTTGTAAGCCTAAGAAAAAGTTAAGCTCACCCATCATGCTCATCTCAAACTCACTCCTCATCATATTCGAAAATTCATTGCATAAATCATGATGAGTTGCACCAAATATAATGTCATCTACATATATTTGGACAATCAATAAATGTTCCCCCTTAGATTTTAGAAACAAGGTATTGTCTATCTTGCCTCTTCTAAAATCATTTTCAAGTAATAAGCTTGACAACCGTTCATACCAAGCTCTTGGAGCTTGTTTTAAACCATAAAGTGCTTTGTCAAGTTTAAAAACATGATTTGGAAAATCACCATTTTCAAAACCAGGGGGTTGTTTGACGTACACCTCTTCTTTAAGGTATCCGTTGAGGAATGCACTTTTCACGTCCATTTGATATAGCTTGATTTCCATATGAGCTGCAAAGGCTATTAAGATTCGAATAGCCTCAATTCTAGCAACTGGTGCAAAGGTTTCTTCATAATCGATCCCTTCTTCTTGATTATACCCATGAACAACCAGCCGTGTCTTGTTCCTAGTAACTGTTCCTGACTCATCCAGTTTGTTTCGGAACACCCACTTGGTTCCAATGATTTTTCTCTCAGCCGGTCGAGGTACAAGGTGCCACACTTTGTTTCTTTCAAATTGATGAAACTCTTCTTGCATAGCCATGATCCAATCTGAATCTGCAAGAGCTTCATTCACACTTTTTGGCTCAATGTTAGAAAGAAAAGCATAGAAAGCACAAAAATTCTTAAGTTTAGATCTAGTTTGCACTCCAGTATTAATATCTGACAAGATTTATTCAAGAGGGTGCAAACTATGGTGCTTCCATGGTCTTGGATTAAGTGGATCCACAGACATATGCTCTGTTCTAACTGAAATGTGTGTAGGATTAGGCTCAAGAACACCTCCTGATCCTGTTTCTGCACCTATTTGCAAGCTTGTTCCTGAAGAGCATGGTTCCGAACATGGTTCAACGGTGTTTCCCCCTGTTTGGTTCTCACCTTGCCTGCCATTTTGAGGAACAGCTTCTGTACCTGTTTTCTTCAGGGTGTTCTCACCTTGTTTTTCTTGGTTCAACGATTCCTTTTGGACAAGACCTAATTCAAACTCTTCATCCTGTGCATCACTCTCATTCAAAGAGTTAGATTCATCAAAAAACACATGCACACTTTCCTCAACACACAAGGTTCTTTTGTTAAAGACTTTGTATGCCTTACTGTGAAAGGAATAACCAAGAAATATTGCCTCATCACTCCTTGGACCAAACTTTCCTAAGGCATCTTTCCCATTATTATGCACGAAACATCTACAACCAAATGTTCTTAGATGCATAATGTTGGGTTTTCTGCCTTTGAGAAGTTCATAAGGAGTTTTGTTCAAAATGGGTCTAATCATGCATCTATTTATAATGTAACATGATGTGTTCAAGGCTTCTGCCCAAAAGTTCTTAGGAAGACCACTAGCAATAAGCATTGTTCTAGTCATGTCTTCTAGGGTACGATTTTTTCGTTCAACCACCCCATTCTGCTGGGGTGTTCTCGGGGCTGAGAAGTTATGATCAACACCATGTTCATTACAAAAGTTTGTAAAATTTGCATTTTCAAATTCAGTACCATGATCAGACCTCAAGCTTACCAATGAGTGTCCTACTCTCTTTTCAATCCTTTTGAGAAGGGCAATAAACTTCTCAAAGGTTTCATTCTTGGATGTCAAGAATAAAGTCCAAGTAAATCGAGAGTAATCATCCACAATTACGAGCACATACCTCTTCCCTCCTCTACTAGCTATCCTCATGGGACCACATAGATCAATATGCAATAATTCAAGAGGTCGGGTAGTGCTTACACACTTTTTAGATTTTAAAGAAGATCTGACTTGTTTTCCTTTTGCACAAGCTTTACATACCTTGTCATCATTATACTTGATGGAAGGTAGTCCCACAACCAAATCTTTGGAAACAAGTTTGTTTAACAAGGACAGGCTTGCATGACCTAGTCTCTTGTGCCATAGCATTATATCATCATTTAATGCATTTAAACAAGTCAGATTATTTTGGGGAAGAGTGGAAATACAAAATTTATAAACATTTTGACATCGCTTCCCCCTCAACACAACATCTCCTATGTCGTCATTCACAACCAAGCAACGTGTTTTTGAAAACAGTACCAGGTTGTTCTTGTCACACAGTTAGGACACACTTAGCAAATTGTGTTTTAACCCATCAACTAAGTGCACATTATCAATTGAGGGGGAGAGAGTTTTACCAATATTACCTATATTGACAATTGTCCCAGACTTGCCGTTTCCAAATGCTACACTCCCACCATTCAAAGCTGTAAGTGAGAGAAAATTTGATCTTTCACCAGTCATGTGCCGTGAACACCCACTATCAACAAACCACAACTGCCTGTTTTCAAGGGTGTTAGTGGGGTTGTTCGTAAGGTTGTTCTCTCTCACTTCAGCCTGCAAAACAAATCACGGGTTAGTTTTGGGAACCCAGATCCACTTGGGTCCCATTCTTTTAGACATGTAAAGCTCATCTTTTCTAATCCAGATTTGTTTCACATACCTTTCATTCTTTTCATTGGCATGTTTTCTTAAAGGGCAAGTGTATCTATAATGACCCGTTTTACCACAATGAAAGCAAACGATGTTTTCAAGTAATCCCACATACTTTTTATGTATTGGGTAGACGGTCCGTTTATGCTTGTAACCAAGTCCCTTTTTGTTTCTACTGTGATAAGTGTTTAACCAATCAAGGGCTTGTGAAGATTTGTTCCAGCGTTTGTTTGTGGCAAGATCAGTTTCTAATTTTTCGATGGTGGCATTCAAGCTCTGCTTTTCATTTAGCAGGGATTCAACTATTTCTTCCACTTCAAAGAGTTTTTTCTCTACTTGTGTATAATCACCTTCTTTTAAAAAGAGGTCTTCTCTAAGCACGTTAATATTCTCATGTAAACCGAGTTTTTCATTTTTGAGAATTTCATTTTCAAGCTCTAGGTCACGAACTTCTCTTTTTAGATCAGCACAGGTGTCTATCAAATTATATAGAAGTTCTTCTAAAGTGGCTTTGTTAAGACCATGTACCTTGTTCTTGAGATCTGAGAAGCTGATTGTTGATTCATTATCTGAATCTAAATCACTTTGTGCCATAAATGCTACGACCCCTTCTTCAGCTTCAGATTCTCCTTCATCCTCAGAGGAATCTCCACAAGCAGCCAGCATAGCTTTCGAGAATCGCTTGCCCAGATTGTTTACAGGGTGTTTTCGACCCTGTTTTCGAGGGTGTTCGGGCATCTGATCTTCTCGAAGCAGAGGGCAATTTTTAACTAAGTGATCTGGTTTGCCGCACTTGAAACACCCTGTGAGCTGTTCTTTGGGGGTGTTTCTGGACTTACTGAAGTCTTTTCTTTTGTTATTCTCCTTGACCTTTTTGAAGAATTTCTTGAATTTTCTGGACATTAGGGCCATATCTTCATCTTTAAGGTCAGAGTCAGTGTCCTCATGTGCTTTCAAGGCAAGCCCACGATCCTTCTTTTGCTCCTCTCTTTGTTGTGAGTTCTTTCGGAGTTCATAGGTCTGGAGATTACCAATCAACTCGTCGAGGGTGATCTTGTTCATGTCTTTAGCCTCTTGGATGGCTGTTACTTTGGCCTCCCACGTACGAGGTAAAATTCTGAGGATTTTCCTCACCAACTCTTCAGTGGTGAAAGATCTTCCCAGGGATTTTAACTCGTTCGTGATGTGGGTAAACCGTGTATACATATCCATCACAGTCTCACGATCACCCATATCAAACAACTCATATTGTCGCATAAGTAGCTCAATTCTAGATTGTTTAACCTGACTCGTACCTTCATGAGCAACTTGCACGGCGTTCCAGATAGCTTGGGCTGATTAACACTCAGAGATGCGAGTGTATTCATCGGGTCCTAGGCCAAAATATAGAAGCTTTTTGGCCTTGGCATTTTTCTCCATCTTTTTGTAGTCCTCGGCATCAAACTCATGAGGTTCTTTGGGAGCTGTTTTTCCTTCAGGAAGGGTTTTTATGGGAACAAAAGGCCCGTTCTTGATGAGCATCCATAACTCATAGTCTTCGACTTGTATATAGTTCTCCATCCTATTCTTCCACCAACTATAGTGTTGGCCATTGAAGTAAGGAGGGCGAGTAATGGATTGTCCTTCAAGAATTCCTTGTGGAGTACTCATCTTCAGAATCTCTCAAGGTGTTAACCTTTTGTAGGAGAACCTGCTCTGATACCACTTGTTAAATTCGTGGGTATACAACCACAAGAGGAGGGTGAATTGTGGTGTCTGATTTTCGCGTTGTAAATAACAAACACCCTTACAGAGGTTATTCTCAGATGATAAACACCCTAGTGACTTGTTTGCAGGGGGTGTTCTCAAATATTGCAAATGCGAAAATCACCAAGATAAATGCGGAAAATAAAGCACACACACAATTTTTACGTGGAAAACACCTCTAGCCCAACTGAGGTGTGAAAAACCACGACCTACCTCGTATAGGATTTAACCACTTTCACTAACGGGCTTCACACGTTACAAATGTAACACACCTTGTTACAACTTGCAACCACGTAACCTTCTTCTCTAAGAAGGGTTACACCACGTCCAAATCTCACCAGATTGGACACGTCCAAAGTCCACACGACTGAGGACCACTCACTCACTTTTCTGATCCAAGATCAGGGTTACAAAACACCTTACGGGGGTGCTTCTGATTTAAGCAGATGTAAGGTACAATGAGGTCCTAGTATGCCAATATCTTGAAAGCTCAGTTTAAACACAACTTGTCTCGGTTTTTCTTTTCTCAAGCGTAACTCAAAAAATTCTTCTCACTAGAAAAACCACTTTTGAAATTTTCCCTTTTTTGCGTATGTTGTGTATGTTTCTCGTCTTTTCTCCTCTATGTAAATGGAAGTGAAATGCTGAGATTTTAAACACAAAATCCAACGGTCAAAAACAAGGAGAGGTGAAAGAATCAGCTAAGTATGGAAAACGATTTTCAAGTAAGAAATACTCCCCAACGGCTAGTGATAAATTTTTCCCAAAATATAAGGGATTTGTTATCTTAAGAGATAACCCTTATCTTCCCATAGCCATGAAGAAGATTCAAATGACAACCAGAAATCTTCAACTTTTGAAATTTTATCATATCCAAAAATATAGGCAAAGGGAATCTTTTAGTTTTGGCAAATCTCCCAAAACCTATTTTCGCAAATCTCCCATAATATTTTCAAGAAATATCCTTTCCAGAAAAATAGCAATCTTGGAATTTAAAGAAAGTATTCTGGAGATCTTGGCCAACCGAAATGAATTTTCAAAGATAACCGGGTATGGCCACTTCAGTTCAAAAACACCCTAGGCACCCTGTTTGCAGGGTTGTTCGCAACTGGTGTTCTGAAGCACTTAGCGCAAATACCGATTCAAGAGGTGTTTAAAATGACGTTTTCAATATTGGCATATTAACAAGAGTCTAAATAAATAAAACCTATATACCCAAGACTTCTTGTTTTGAACCAGTCATCTTGTCCAAGATTTGTAGAGCTGCTGTGAACACCAAGGCCACCTTGTTTGCTGGGGTTGTTCTTTGCATTGCTAGAGTTCAGGAACATGCCTTACAATCAACTGTCGAGGGGTGTTCTTGACTTAATATAGAATCACCAAGTAAAACCTGTTTTGAAGACTTGTTCTCACATGTAGCAAACCAGTTAATACAATAAAGATCACAAACACCAGTTAGGCCTGTTTGGAGATCGTGTTTGGAGCAACATTACTTGGATAAATTTTTACACTTGGATTTGTCATCATCAAAACTAAATATAATAACTCAACATATAGCCACATTCCTAATTCCATTGCACTCATTTTAGAGCATTTCTTTCCATTGGTGGGAGCTTTTTATGAGTCAAATTTGAATCGAAAAAGAAACGACAACTAGCATTAAAGTTGGTTTGCAAGTTTGGCAAGTTTATTTATTTGTAGCCATACTTGTAGTTCACTTGAACTTATTTTAGGGCATTCGTTCTCTTTTTGGGGGAGCTCTTCTTTTGAGTGAAATTACAACACCAAATGAAATGATAACTAGAGCTATTATTAGTTCTTTAGTTTTTCCAAATTCTTGATTTATGGCTGTAACTTTCATTCCAATCCACTTTTTTTAGGTAATTTAATTTAACTTGATCAGAGCTCTTTAGGGGGTGAAATTAGGGCTCTAAATGAAAAGACAACTATAGTAAAACTTAGTTCTTAATTTTAGGTTAGTTCTTGATCCAGAGCTACAACATTCATTTCGTTGCACTCATTTTGGAGCATTTGTTTCCATTAGAGGGAGCTTTTTGTAAATCAAATTGGAACCTCAAGTGAAAAGGAAATTGGAGTTAAAGTTAGTTCATAAGTTTGGCTATTTTAGAGAACTTGTTTTCTTTTCTTGAAAGCTCTTTGTAGGGGAAATTGGAGCCCCAAAGGAAAAGACAACTAGAGTAGTAGTTGGTTCTCATGTTTGGCTTACTTCTTGATCTATAACCTTGTCTTTCCATTTCACTTATGGTGTGGCAATTGTTTCCCCGTGGTGCTAACTCGTTGCTGGTGAAATTTAAGCCCTGTTGAAAGGACAACTAGAGTTAACGTGATTTCTTATGTTTGACTTAGTTCCGTACTTATTGCCATATGTTTCGTTCCATTACATAAATTGTAGGGCCCTTGTTTCCACTTTACGGGAATACTTTGTGCTTGAAATCGGAACCCCCAGAGAAAAGACACCTAGTGTAAAAGTTAGTTCCTAAGTTTGGCTCGTTTATTTATCTGTAGCCACACCTTTCGTTCACTTGCACATATTTTAAGGCGTTCATTTTCTCTTGGTGGGAGATCTTTATGGGTGAAAATCAACGCTCAGATGAAGGCACAACAAGAGTTGAACTTAGTTCTCAAGTTTGGCTTACTTCTTGACTTTGTAGCGATGTCTTTTGTTTCCCTGCACCCTTTTTAGCATATTCTTTCTGCTTGATGAAGCTCTTTGTGGGCGACATTAGAGCCCCAAATGAACGAACAATTAGATTTAAATTTAGTTCTTACGTCTGGCCAGTTTGTTTATTCGCAATCACACCGTTTGTTTTCTTGTACTGGTTCTAGGTCATTTGTTCTCTCTTGATAAGAGCTCTTTGGAGGCTACAATCTAAATGAAAAGAAAACTACTTTTAAGGCCTGTTTTGTGTATGGTTTAGTCTAATATTTATAGAGCTATTATTAGTGGGACATTCGTTATGTTTTTGTGGGAGCTCTTCTTTTGAGTGAACTTAGAGTGCCAAATGAAATGACAACTTGAGCTATTATTAGTTCTTTGCTTTTGCCAAGTTCTTGATTTATGGCTACCGCTTTCACTCCCTTGCACTTTTTTTGCGTAATTTAATTTAACTCGATGAGAGCTCTTTATGGGGTGAAATTGGGGCTCCAAATGAAAAGACTACTACAGTAAAACTCAGTTCTTAAGTGTAGGTTAGTTCTTGATCTAGAGCCACACCATTCATTTCATTGCACTCAGTTTAGAGCATTTGTTTCCATTGGGGGGAGCTTTTTGTAGGTCAAATTGGAACCCGAAAAGAAAAGGTAATTGGAGATAAAGTTAGTTCGCAAGTTTGGCTAGTTTCTCTATTTGTAACGACACCTTTCATTCCCTTGCCTTTATTTTAGGGAATTTCTATTTTTTTTCAGGAAAGCTCTTCGTGGGGGAAATTAGACCCCAAATGACAAGATAACAAGAGGCATAGTTAGTCTTTGTGCTTGGCTTACTTCTTGATTTATAGCCTTGTCTTTTGCTCCCTTGTACTCATTGTATGGCATTTGTTTTCCCGTGACGCGAACTCCTTGCAGGTGAAATTTAACCCCTACTAAAAATACAACTAGAGTTAAAGTGAGTTCTTATATTTAACTTAGTTCAATAGTTACAGCTGCAGGTTTTGTTTCATTGCACAAATTTTATGCCACTTGTTTTCACTTGGTGGGAATACTTTGGGTGTGAAATTGGAATCCCAAAGAAAAGACACATAGCGTAAAAGTTAGTTCTTCTGTTTGGACAATTTATTTATATGTAGCCACACCTTTCATTCACTTGCACTTATTTTAGGGCGTTTATTTTCTCTTGCTGGGAGACCTTTAGGGGCGAAAATCGACCCTGAGATGAAACCACAACTGGGGTTAAAGTTAGTTCTCAAGTTTAGCTTACTTCTTGATTTTGTAGCCATGTCCTTTGTTTCCTTGCACCTTTTTCATGATATTTTTTCTGCTCGATAGAGCTCCTTGTGGGTGTAGTTAGAGCCGCAACTGAACGAACTATTAGATTCAAATTTAGTTCTTATGTTTGGCCAGTTTGTTTATTCGCAACCACAACTTTTGTTTCCTTGTGCTGGTTCTTAGTCATTTGTTCTCTCTTGATAAGAGCTCTTTGGGGACAAAATCGTAGTCTAAATGAAAAGAAAACTGGTTTTAAAGCTGGATTTGTGTTTGGTTTAGTTCATTATTTATACGAACTCCTTTTAGTGTTTATTTGTAACCATATCTATTTATAAGAGTGAGTAACCCGTATTAAGGTGGGCCCCTTCTTGTTGAAGTTTGATCTACAAAAGAAAAGACTGCTATGTTCATGTTTAGTTCTTATGTTTTGCTTACTTCTTAATTCATAGCCAAACCTTTCATTACATGGCACTCATATTAGGGCATTTGTGTCCTCTTGCTCGGAGCTCTTTGTGGGTGAAATAAGGGCCCACATGAAAAGACAACTGGAGATATTAATAGTTCTTTAGTTTTGCCTAGTTCTTGATTTATAAGTACTGATTTTATTACATTGCACTTGTTTTAGGTGATTTGATTTTGCTTGATTCGAGCTCCTTGTGAGTGAAATTGCGGACCCAAATCAAAAGACAATTAGAGTTAAAGTTAGTTCTTATGTTTGGGTTATTTCTCGATCCATATTGCCACTTCTTTCATTCCATTGCTCTCATTTTAGAGCATTGTTTCCATTAGTGGAGCTTTTTGTGAGCCAAATTGGAATTGGAAAAGAAAAGACAACTAATGTTAAAGTTAGTTCGTAAGTTTGGCTAGTTTCATTATTCATAGCTACCCCTTTCATTCCTTTGAACCTATTTCAGCACATTCGTTCTCTTTTAGCGGGAGCTCTTCTTTTGAGTGAAATTAGAGCGATAAATGAAATGACAACTAGAGCTATTATTACTTCTTTAGTTTTGTTAAGTTCTCAATTCGTTGCTATTGCTTTCATTCCAGTACACGTTTTTTAGGTAATTTGATTTAACTCGATGAGAGCTCTTTGGGGGGTGAAATTAGAGCTCCAAATGAAAAGATGACTACAGTGAAACTTAGTTCTTAAGTTGGGGTTAGTTCTTGATCTAGAGCCACACCTTTTATTTCGTTGCACTCATTTTAGGGCACTTGTTTCCACTGGGGAGCGTTTTGTAATTCGAATTGGAACCCGAAAAGAAAAGGCCATTGGAGTTAAAGTTAGTTCGTAAGATTGGCTAGTTTCTTTATTTGTGGCAACACATTTCATTCCCTTGCCCTTAATTTAGAGAATTTGTTTTCTTTTTATGAAAGCTCTTAATGGGGGAAATTGGAGCCCCAAATGAAAAGATAACTGGAGTTATGGTTAGTTCTTGTGTTTGGCTTACTTTTTTATTTATAACCTTGCACTCATTGTATGGCATTTGTTTCCCTATGGTGTGAACTCCTTGCAGGTGAAATTTAAGCCCTAATGAAGTGATAACTAGAGTTAAAGTGAGTTCTTATATTTAACTTAGGTCTATACTTGCAGCCGCATGTCTTGTTTCATTGCACAAATTTTAGGGCATTAGGGCACTTGTTTCCACTTGGTGGGAACACTTTGTGCATGAAATTGGAACCCCAAAGAAAAGACACCTAGTGTAAAGGGTAGCTCTTAAGTTTGGCTGGTTTATTTATCTATAGCCACACCTTTCGTTGACTTGCACCTATTCTAGGGCGTTCATTTCCTCATGGTGGGAGGTGTTTATGGGCGAAAATCGACCCTTAGATGAAAGTACAACTAGTCTCAAAGTTAGTTCTCAAGTTTACCTTACTTCTTGACTTTGTAGCCATGTCTTTTGTTTCCTTTCACCCATTTTAGGATTTTTTTTTTTTTTTCTATTTGGTGGAGCTCTTTGTGGGTGAAGTTAGAGCCCCAAATGAATGAACAATTAAATTCAAATTTGGCTCTTGCATTTGGCCAGTTTGTTTATTCATTACCACACCTTTTGTTTCCTTGTACTGGTTCTAAGTCACTTGCTCTCTCTTGATAAGAGCTCATTGGGGACAAAATTGCAGTCTAAATGAAAAGAAAGCTAGTTTTAAAGCTAGTTTTGTCTTTGGTTTAGTCCATTATTCATAGGAAAGACTTTTTGTGCTTATTTACAGTCATATCTATTCATAAGGGTGAGTGACCCATATAGAGGTGTGCCCTTCCTAGGTGAAGTTTGATTCGTAAAAGAAAAGACAGCAATGGTTAAGTTTAGTCCTTAAGTTTGGCCTACTTCTTGATTTGTAGCCAAACCTTTCATTACATGGCGCTCAGCTAGGGGCATTTGCTTCCTGTTGCTCGGAGCTCTTTGTGGGTGGAATATGGGCCCGCATAAAAACACAACTAAAGTTATCATTAGTTCTTTTGCATGGCCTGGTTCTTGATTAGTGGCTACCGCTTTCATTACATTGCACTTGTTTTAAGTAATTTGATTTCACTCGATGAGAGCTTCTTGTGAGTGAAAGTGGGGGCCCAATTGAAAAGACAACTAGGGTGGAAGTTAGTTGTTATATTTCAGTTAGTTCTTCATCTATATAGCCACATCCCTAATTCCATTCCACTGATTTAGGAGCATTTCTTTCCATTGGTGGGAGCTTTTTGTGAGTCAAATTAGAATTGAAAAAGAAATGACAACTAGCATTAAAGTTGGCTTGCAAGTTTGGCAAGTTTCTTTATTTGTAGCCACACTTGTAGTTCGCTTGAACTTATTTTAGGGCATTCGTTCTCTTTTGGTGGGAGCTCTTCTTTTGAGTGAAATTACAACGCCAAATGAAATGATAACTAGAGCTATTATTAGTTCTTTAGTTTTGCCAAGTTCTTTATTTATGGTTGTAACTTTCATTCCAATGCACTTTTTTTAGGTAATTTAATTTAACTCGATGACAGCTCTTTAGGGGGTGAAATTAGGGCTCCAAATGAGAAGACAACTACAGTAAAACTTAGTTCTTAATTTTGGGTTAGTTCTTGATCTGGAGCTGCAACATTCATTTCGTTGCCTTCATTTTGGAGCATTTGTTTTCATTAGGGGAGCTTTTTGCAAGTCAAATTGGAACCTGAAAAGAAAAGGCGATTGGAGTTAAAGTTAGTTTATAGGCTTCGCTAGTTTCTTTATTTGTAGCAACACCTTTCACTCCCTTGTCCTTGTTTCAGAGAATTTGTATTCTTTTTTTGAAAGCTCTTTGTAGGGGAAATTGGTGCCCCAAAGGAAAAGATAACTAGAGTTATAGTTAGTTCTTATGTTTGGCTTACTTCTTACTTTATAACCTTGTCTTTCCATTTCACTCACTGTGTGGCATTTGTTTCCCCGTGGTGCCAACTCGTTGCAGGTAAAATTTAAGCCCTGATGAAAAGACAACTAGAGTTAAAGTGAGTTCTTATGTTTGACTTAGTTCTACACTTATTACGGCATGTTTTGTTCCATTGCACAAATTATAAGGCCCTTGTTTCCACTTCACGGGAGTACTTTGTGCTTGAAATTGGAACCCCCAAAGAAAAGACACCAAGTGTAAAAGTTAGTTCTTAAGCTTGGCTAGTTTATTTATCTACAGCCACACCTTTCGTTCACTTGCATATATTTTAAGGTGTTCATTTTCTCTTGGTGGGAGGTCTTTATGGGTGAAAATCGACACTCAGATGAAGGCACAATAAGAGTTAAAGTTAGTTCTCAAGTTTGGCTTACTTGTTGACTTTGTAGCTATGCCTTTTGTTTCCTTGCAGCCTTTTTAGCATTATTTTTCCTGCTTGATGAAGCTCTTCGTGGGCAATGTTAGAGCCCCAAATGAACGAACAACTAGATTCAAATTTAGTTCTTACATTTGGCCCATTTGTTTAATCGGAATCACACCATTTGTTTCCTTGTGCTGTTTCTAGGTTGTTTGTTCTCTCCTAGTAAGAGCTCTTTGGAGACAAAATTGCTGTCTAAATGAAAAGAAAACTACTTTTAAGGCCTGTTTTGTGTTTGGTTTAGTCCAATATTTATAGAGCTATTATTAGTGGGGCAATCGTTATCTTTTAGTGGGAGCTCTTCTTTTGAGTGAAATTAGAGCGCCAAATAAAATGACAACTGGAGCTATCATTAGTTCTTTGCATTTCCTAAGTGCTTGATTTATGGCTACCGCTTTCATTCCGTTGCACTTTTTTTGGGTAATTTAATTTAACTCGATGAGAGCTATTTGTGGGGTGAAATTGGGGCTCTAAATGAAAAGATAACTACAGTAAAACTTAGTTCTTAAGTTTAGGTTAGTTCTTGATCTAAAGCCACACCATTCATTTCATTACACTCATTTTAGAGCATATGTTTCCATTGGGGGGAGGTTTTTGTAGATTAAATTGGAACCCTAAAAGAAGAGGTAATTGGAGATAAAGTTAGTTCATAAGTTTGACCAGTTTCTTTATTTGTAATGACACCTTTCATTCCCTTGCCCTTATTTTAGGGAATTTGTTTTTGTTTTTAGGGAAGCTCTTTGTGGGCGAAGTTAGACCTCAAATGAAAAGATAACACAAGTTATAGTTAGCCCTTTTGTTTGGCTTACTTCTTAATTTATGGCCTTATCTTTTGCTCCCTTGCACTCATTGTATGGCATTTGTTTCCCCATGACGCGAACTCCTTGCAGGTGAAATCTAACCCCTAGTGAAAAGACAATTAGAGTTAAAGTGAGTTCTTATATTTGACTTAGTTCTATAGGTACAGCTGCAGGTTTCGTTTCAATACACAAATTTTAGGTCACTTGTTTCCACTTGGTGGAAATATTTTGGGTGTGAAATTGGAACCCCAAAGAAAAGACACCCAGCGTAAAAGTTAGTTCTTAAGTTTGGCCAGTTTATCTCTGTGTAGCCATACCTCTCATTCACTTGCACTTATTTTTGGGCATTTATTTTCTCTTGCTGGGAGATCTTCAGGGGCGTAAATCGACCCTCAGATGAAACCACAACTGGAGTTAAAGTTAGTTCTCAAGTTTAACTTACTCCTTGACTTTTTGGCCATGTCCTTTGTTTCCTTGCACCCTTTTCATGATACTCTTTCTGCTTGATGGAGCTCCTTGTGGGTGCAGTTAGAGCTACAAATGAACGAACAATTAGATTCAAATTTAGTTCTTACGTTTGGCCAGTTTGTTTATTCGCCACCACAACTTTTGTTTCCTTATGCTGCTTCTTAGTCATTTGTTCTCTCTTGATAAGAGCTCTTTGGGGACAAAATCGCAGTATAAATGAAAAGAAAACTGGTTTTAAAGCTAGATTTGTGTTTGGTTTAGCTCATTATTTATACGAACTCCTTTTAGTGTTTATTTGTAACCATATCTATTTATAAGTGTGAGTAACCCATACTGAGGTAGGCTCCTTCATGGTGAAGTTTGATCTATAAAAGAAAAGACAGCCATGTTCAAGTTTAGTTCTTAAGTTTGGCTTACTTCTTAATTCATAGCCAAACCTTTCATTATATGACACTCATATTGGGGCATTTGTGTCCTCTTGCTCGGAGCACTTTGTGGGTGAAGTAAGGGCCCACATGTAAAGACAATTGAAGTTATTAATAGTTCTTTAGTTTTGCCTGGTTCTTGATTTATAGCTACTGATTTTATTACATTGCACTTGTTTTAGGCGATTTGATTTTGTTTGATCCGAGCTCCTTGTGAGTGAAATTGTGGACCCAAATGAAAAGACAACTACAGTTAATGTTAGTTCCTATGTTTGGGTTAGTTCTTGATCTATATGGCCGCTTCTTTCATTCCAATGCTCTCATTTTAGAGCATCGTTTCCATTGGTGGAGCTTTTTGTGAGCCAAATTGGAATTGGAAAAGAAAAGACAACTAATGTTAAAGTTAGTACGTAAGTTTGGCTAGTTTCATTATTCATAGCTACCCCTTTCATTCCTTTGAACTTATTTCACCACATTCGTTCTCTTTAAGCAGGAGCTCTTCTTTTGAGTGAAATTAGAGCGATAAATGAAATGACAACTAGAGCTATGATTGCTTCTTTAGTTTTGTCAAGTTCTCAATTTGTGGCTACTGCTCTCATTCCACTACACGTTTTCTAGGCAATTTGATTTAACTCGATGAGAGCCCTTTGTGGGGTGAAATTGGAGCTCCAAATGAAAAGACGACTACAGTGAAACCTAGTTCTTAAGTTGGGGTTAGTTCTTGATCTAGAGCCACACCTTTCATTTCGTTGCACTCAGTTTGGGGCACTTGTTTCCATTAGGGAGCATTATGTAATTCAAGTTGGAACCCGAAAAGAAAAGGCCATTGGAGTTAAGGTTAGTTCATAAGTTCGACTAGTTTCTTTATTTGTGGCAACACCGTTCATTCCCTTGCCCTTAATTTAGAGAATTTGTTTGCTTCTTATGAAAGCTCTTAATGGGGGAAATTGGAGCTCCAAAATAAAAGATAACTGGACTTATGGTTAGTTCTCATGTTTGGCTTACTTTTTTATTTGTAGCCTTGTCTTTTGTTCCCTTGCTCTCATTGTATAGCATTTGTTTCCCTGTGGTGTGAACTTTTTGTAGGTGAAATTTAAACCCTAATGAAGAGACAACTAGAGTTAAAGTGAGTTCTTATATTTAACTTAGGTCTATACTTATAGCCGCATGTCTTGTTCCATTGCACAAATTTTAGGGCATTAGGGCACTTGTTTCCGCTTGGTGGGAATACTTTGTGCATGAAATTGGAACCCCAAAGAAAAGACAACCTAGTGTGACAGGTAGTTCTTAAGTTTGGCTATTTTATTTATCTGCAACCACACCTTTTGTTGACTTGCACCTATTTTAGGGCGTTCATTTCCTCATGGTGGGAGGTGTTTATGGGTGCAAGTTGACCCTCAGATGAAAGTACAACTAGTCTCAAAGTTAGTTCTGAAGTTTAGCTTAGTTCTTGACTTTGTAGCCATGTCTTTTGTTTCCTTTCATCCATTTTAGGATTTTTTTTCTGTTTGATGGAGCTCTCGGCGGGTGAAGTTAGAGCCCCAAATGAATGAACAATTAGATTCAAATCCGATTCTTGCATTTGGCCAGCTTGTTTATTCACCACCACACCTTTTATTTCCTTGTACTAGTTGAAGGTCATTTGTTCTCTCTTGATAAGAGCTCGTTGGGGACAAAATTACAATCCAAATGAAAAGAAAACTAGTTTTAAAGCCAGTTTTGCCTTTGGTTTAGTCTATTATTTATAGGAAAGACTTTCAGTGTTTACTTAGAGCGATATCTATTCATAAGGGTGAGTGACCCATTTAGAGGTGGGCCGTTCCCAGGTGAAGTTTGATTTGCAAAAGAACTGACAGCGATGGTTAAGTTTAGTCCTTAAGTTTGGCCTAATTCTTGATTTGTAGCCAAACCTGTCATTACATGGCACTCATCTTAGGCCATTTGCTTCTTCTTGCTCAGAGCTCTTTGTGGGTGGAATAAGGGCCTGCATGAAAAGTCAACTAAAGTTATTATTAGTTCTTTTGCTTGGCCTAGTTCTTGATTAGTGGCTACTGCTTTCATTATATTGCACTTGTTTTAAGTAATTTGATTTCCCTCGATGAGAGCTCCTTGTGAGTGAAAGTGGGGGCCCAAATGAAAAGACAACTAGAGTGGAAGTTAGTTGTTATATTTCAGTTAGTTCTTGATCTATATAGCCACATCCCTACTTCCATTGCACTTATTTTAGAGCATTTCTTTCCATTGGCGGGAGCTTTTTATGAGTCAAATTAGAATCGAAAAAGAAATGACAACTCATTAAAGTTGGCTTGTAAGTTTAGCAAGTTTCTTTGTTTGTAGCCACACTTGTAGTTCGCTTGAACTTATTTTAGGGCATTCGTTCTCTTTTTGTGGGAGCTCTTCTTTTGAGTGAAATTACAACGCCAAATGAAATGATAACTGGAGCTATTATTAGTTCTTTAGTTTTTTCGAGTTCTTGTTTTGCGGCTATAACTTTCATTCCAATGACCTTTTTTTAGGTAATTTAATTTAACTCGATGAGAGCTCTTTAGGGGGTGAAATTAGGGCTCCAAATGAAAAGACAACTATAGTAAAACTTAGTTCTTAATTTTGGGTTAGTTCTTGATCTAGAGCTACAACATTCATTTCGTTGCACTCATTTTGGAGCATTTGTTTCCATTAGGGGGAGCTTTTTATAAGTCAAATTGGAACCTAAAGAGAAAAGGCAATTGGAGTAGAAGTTAGTTCATAAGTTTGGCTAGTTTCTATATTGCAGCAACAACTTTCATTCCCTTGTCCTTATTGTAGATTTTGTTTTCTTTTTCTGAAAACTCTTTATAGAGGAAATTGGAGCCCCAAAGGAAAAGACAACAAGAGTTATAGTTAGTTCTCATGTTTGGCTTACTTCTTAATTTATAACCTTGTCTTTCCATTTCACTCGTGATGTGGCATTTGTTTCCCCGTGGTGCCAACTCGTTGCTGGTCAAATTTAAGCCCTGATGAAAAGACAACTAGAGTTAAAGTGAGTTCTTATGTTTGACTTATTTCTATACTTATTGCCGTATGTTTCATTCAATTGCACAAATTATAGAGCCCTTGTTTCTACTTTGCGGGAATACTTTGTGCTTGAAATTGGAACCCCCAAAGAAAAGACACCTAACGTAAAAGTTAGTTCTTAAGTTTGGCTGGTTTATTTATCTGTAGCCACACCTTTCGTTCACTTGCACATATTTCAAGGCGTTCATTTTCTCTTGGTGGGAGGTCTTTATGGGCGAAAATCGACGCTCAGATGAAGGCACAACAAGAGTTAAACTTAGTTCTCAAGTTTGGCTTACTTCTTGACTTTATAGCCATGTCTTTTGTTTCCCTGCACCCTTTTTAGCATATTTTTTTCAGCTTGATGAAGCTCTTTGTGGGCGACGTTAGAGCCCCAAATGAACGAACAATTAGATTCAAATTTAGTTCTTACATCTTGCCCGTTTGTTTACTCACAATCACACTGTTTGTTTCCTTGTACTAGTTCTAGGTCATTTGTTCTCTCTTGATAACAGCTCTTTAGGGACTGCAGTCTAAATGAAAAGAAAACTACTTTTAAGGCCTGTTTTGTGTTTAGTTTAGTCTAATATTTATAGAACGATTATCAGTTGGACATTTGATATCTTTCAGTGGGAGCTCTTCTTTTGAGTGAAATTAGAGCGCCAAATGAAATGACAACTAGAGCTATTATTAGTTCTTTACTTTTGCCAAGTTCTTGATTTATGGCTACCACTTTCGCTCCATTGCACTTTTTTTAGGTAATTTAATTTAACTCGATGAGAGCTCTTTGTGAGCTGAAATTGGGGCTCCAAATGAAAAGACAACTACAGTAAAACTTAGTTCTTAAGCTTAGGTTAGTTCTTGATCTAGAGGCACACCATTCATTTCATGGAACTCATTTTAGAGCATTTGTTTCCATTGGGAGGAGCTTCTTGCTGGTCAAATTGAAACCCGAAAAGAAAAGGCAATTGGAGACAATGTTTGTTCGCAAGTTTGGCTAGTTTCTCTATTTATAACGACACCTTTCATTCCCTTTCCCTTATTTTAGGGAATTTCTTTTCTTTTAGGAAAGCTCTTCGTGGGGGAAACTAGACCCCAAATGAAAAGGTAACAAGTGTTATACTTAGTCCTTGTGTTTGGCTTACTTCTTGATTTATAGCCTTGTCTTTTGCTCCCTTGCACTCAATGTATCGCATTTGTTTCCCCGTGATGCGAACTCCTTGCAGGTGAAATTTAACCCCTACTGAAAATACAACTAGAGTTAAAGTGAGTTCTTATATTTGACTTAGTTCTATAGTTACAACTGTAGGTTTCGTTTCATTGCACAAATTTTAGGCCACTTGTTTTCACTTGCTGGGAATACTTTGGGTGTGAAATTGGAACCCCAAAGAAAAGACACATAGTGTAAAAGTTAGTTCTTATATTTGGCCAATTTATTTAGATGTAGCCACACCTTTTGTTCACTTGCACTTACTTTAGGGCGTTTATTTTCTCTTGCTGGGAGATCTTTAGGGGCAAAAATTGACCCTCAGATGAAACCATAACTGGAGTTAAGTTAGTTCTCAAGTTTAGCTTACTTCTTGACTTTGTACCCATGTCCTTTGTTTCCTTGCACCCATTTCATGATAATTTTTTCTGCTTGATGGAGCTCCTTGTGGGGGCAGTTAGTGCCGCAAATGAACGAACCATTAGATTCAAATTTTGTTCTTACATTTGGCTAGTTTGTTTATTCGCCACCACAACTTTTGTTTCCTTATGCTAGTTCTTAGTCATTTGTTCTCTCCTGATAAGAGCTCTTTGGGGGCAAAATCGCAGTCTGAATGAAAGAAAACTAGTTTTAAAGCTAGATTTGTATTTGGTTTAGTTCATTATTTATGCGAACTCCTTTCAGTGTTTATTTGTAACCATTTCTATTCATAACAGTGAGTAACCCATGTTGAGGTGAAGTTTGATCTACAAAAGAAAAGAGTGCTATGTTCATGTTTAGTTCTTAAGTTTGGCTTGCTTCTTAATTCATAGCCAAACCTTTCATTACAAGGCACTCATATTGGGGCGTTTGTGTCCTCTTACTCAGAGCTCTTTGTGGGTGAAATAAGGGCCTACATGAAAAGACAACTGGAGTTATTAATAATTCTATAGTTTTGCCTAGTTCTTGATTTATAGCCACTGATTTTATTACATTGCACTTGTTTTAGGTGATTCGATTTTGCTTGATCCGAGCTCTTTGTGAGTGAAATTGCGGACCCAAATGAAAAGACAATTAGAGTTAAAGTTAGTTCTTATGTTTGGGTTAGTTCTTGATCTATATAGCCACTTCTTTCATTTCGTTGCTCTCATTTTAGAGCATTGTTTCCATTAGTGGAGCTTTTTGTGAGCCAAATTGGAATTGGAAAAGAAAAGACAACTAATGTTGAAGTTAATTCGTAAGTTTGGCTAGTTTCATTATTCATAGCTACCCCTTTCATTCCTTTTAACTTATTTCAGCTCATTCGTTCTCTTTTAGCGGGAGCTCTTCTTTTGAGTGAAATTAGAGCGATAAATGAAATTACAACTAGAGCTACTATTACTTCTTTAGTTTTGTCAAGTTCTCAATTTGTGGCTACCGCTTTCATTCCACTACACGTTTTTTAGGTAATTTGATTTAACTCAATGAGAGCTCTTTGTGGGGTGAAATTGGAGCTCCAAATGAAAAGACGACTATAGTGAAACATAGTTCTTAAGTTGGGGTTAGTTCTTGATCTAGAGCCACACCTTTCATTTCGTTGCACTCAGTTTAGGGCACTTGTTTCCGTTTGGGAGCATTTTGTAATTAAGATTGGAACCCGAAAGGAAAAGGCGATTGGAGTTAAAGTTAGTTCGTAAGATTGGCTAGTTTCTTTATTTGTGGCAACACATTTCATTCCCTTGCCCTTAATTTAGAGAATTTGTTTTCTTTTTATGAAAGCTCTTAATGGGGGAAATTGGAGCCCCAAATGAAAAGATAACTGGAGTTATGGTTAGTTCTCGTGTTTGGCTTACTTTTTGATTTGTAGCCTTGCACTCATTGTATGGCATTTGTTTCCCTGCGGTGTGAACTCCTTGCATGTGAAATTTAAGCCCTAATGAAGAGATAGCTAGAGTTAAAGTGAGCTCTTATATTTAACTTAGGTCTATACCAATGGCCGCATGTCTTGTTCCATTGCACAAGTTTTAGGGCGTTAGGCACTTGTTTCCACTTGGTGGGAATACCTCGTGCATGAAATTAGAACCCCAAAGAAAAGACACCGGGTGTAAAAGGTAGTTCTTAAGTTTGGCTAGTTCATTTATCTATAGCCACGCCTTTCGCTGACTTACATCTATTTTATGGCGTTCATTTCCTCATGTTGGGAGGTGTTTGTGGGCGAAAATCGAGCCTCAGATGAAAGTACAACTAGTCTCAAAGTTAGTTCTCAAGTTTACTTACTTCTTGACTTTGTAGCCATGTCTTTTGTTTCCTTTCACCCATTTTAGGATATTTTTTTTCTATTTGATGGAGCTCTTTGCGGGTGAAGTTAGAGCCCCAAATGAATGAACAATTAGATTCAAATTTGGTTCTTGCCTTTGGCCAGTTTGTTTATTCATCACCACACCTTTTGTTTCCTTGTAGTTCTAAGTCATTTGTTCTCTCTTGATAAGAGCTCGTTGGGCACAAAATTGTAGTCTAAATGAAAAGAAAACTAGTTTTAAGCCAGTTTTGTCTTTGGTTTTGTCCATTATTTATAGGAAAGACTTTCAGTGTTTATTTGCAGTCATACTATTCATAAGGGTGAATGACCCATATAGAGGTGGGCCCTTCCTAGGTGAAGTTTGATTTGCAAAGGAAAAGACAGCGATGTTTAACTTTAGTCCTTAAGTTTGGCCTACTTCTTGATTTATGGCCAAACCTTTCATTACATGGCACTCATCTTGGGGCATTTGCTTGCTATTGCTCGGAGCTCTTTGTGGGTGTAATAAGGGCCCGTATAAAAACACAACTAAAGTTATTATTAGTTCTTTTGCTTGGCCTGGTTCTTGATTAGTGGCTACCACTTTGGTTACATTGCACTTGTTTTAAGTAATTTGATTTCACTCGATGAGAGCTCCTTGTGAGTGAAAGTGGGGGCCCAAATGAAAAGACAACTAGAGTGGAAGTTAGTTGTTATATTTCTGTTAGTTCTTGATTTATATAACCGCATCCCTAATTCCATTGCACTCATTTTAGAGCATTTCTTTCCATTGGTGGGAGCTTTTTATGAGTCAAATTAGAATCGAAAAAGAAACGACAACTAGCATTAAAGTTGGTTTGTGAGTTTGGCAAGTTTCTTTATTTGTAGCCATACCTGTAGTTCGCTTGAACTTATTTTAGGGCATTTGTTCTCTTTTGGTGGGAGCTCTTCTTTTGAGTGAAATCACAACACCAAATGAAAATGATAACTAGAGCTATTATTAGTTCTTTAGTTTTGCCAAGTTCTTTATTTATGGTTGCAACTTTCATTCCAATGCACTTTTTTTAGGTAATTTAATTTAACTCGATGATAGCTCATTAGGGGGTGAAATTAGGGTTCCAAATGAGAAGACAACTATAGTAAAACTTAGTTCGTAACTTTGGGTGAGTTCTTGATCTAGAGCTGTAACATTCATTTCGTTGCCTTCATTTTGGAGCATTTGTTTCCATTGGGGGAGCTTTTTGTAAGTCAAATTGGAACCTGAAGAGAAAAGGCAATTAGAGTTAAAGTTAGTTCATAAGCTTCGCTAGTTTCTTTGTTTGTTGCAGCACCTTTCACTCCCTTGTCCTTATTTTAGAGATTTTGTTTTCTTTTTTTGAAAGCTCTTTATAGGGGAAATTGGAGCCCCAAAGGAAAAGATAACTGGAGTTATAGTTGGTTCTCATGTCTGGCTTACTTCTTGATTTATAACCTTGTCTTTCCATTTCACTCATGGTGTGGCATTTGTTTCCCCGTGCTGCCAACCCGTTGCAGGTGAAATTTAAGCCCTGATGAAAAGACAACTAGAGTAAAAGTGAGTTCTTATGTTTGACTTAGTTCAACACTTATTGCCGCATGTTTCGTTCCATTGCACAAATTATAGGGCCCTTGTTGCCACTTCGTGGGAGTACCTTGTGCTTGAAATTGGAACCCCCAAAGAAAGGACACCTAGTGTAAATGTTAGTTCTTAAGCTTGGCTAGTTTGATTATCTGTGGCCACATGTTTCATTCACTTGCACATATTTTTTTCTGCTTGATGAAGCTCTTTGTGGGCAACGTTAGAGACCCAAAGGAACGAACTACTAGATTCAAATTTATTCTTACATTTGGCCCGTTTGTTTATTCGGAATCACACCGTTTGTTTCCTTGCACTGGTTCTAGGTCGTTTGTTCTCTCCTGATAAGAGCTTTTTTGGAGGCAAAATTGCTATCTAAATGGAAAGAAAACTACTTTTAAGGCCTGTTTTATGTTTAGTTTAGTCCAATATTTATAGAGCTATTATTAGTGGGACAATCATTATCTTTTAGTGGGAGCTCTTCTTTTGAGTGAAATTAAAGCGCCAAATGAAATGACAACTAGAGCTATTATTAGTTCTTTGCTTTTTCTAAGTTCTTGACTTATGGCTACCACTTTCGTTCCATTGCGCTTTTTTTAGGTAATTTAACTTAACTCGATGAGAGCTGTTTGTGGGGTGAAATTAGGGCTGCAAATGAAAAGACAACTGCAGTAAAACTTAGTTCTTAAGTTTAGGTTAGTTCTTGATCTAGAGCCATACCATTCATTCCATTGCACTCATTTTAGAGCATCTGTTTCCATTGGGGGGAGCTTTTTGTAGGTCAAATTGGAACCTGAAAAGAAAAGGCAATTGGAGATAAAGTCAGTTCATAAGTTTGCCCAGTTTCTTTATTTGTAACGACACCTTTCATTCCCCTGCCCTTATTCTAGGGAATTTGTTTTTGTTTTTAGGAAAGCTCTTCGTTGGGGAAATTACACCCCAAATGAAAAGATAACACAAGTTATAGTTAGTCCTTGTGTTTGGCTTACTTCTTAATTTATGGCCTTATCTTTTGCTCCCTTGCACTCATTGCATGGCATTTGTTTCCACGTGATGCGAACTCCTTGCAGATGAAATTTAAGCCCTAATGAAAAGACAATTAGAGTTAAAGTGAGTTCTTGTATTTGACTTAGTTCTATAGCTATAGCTACAGGTTTCATTTCATTACATAAATTTTAGGGCACTTGTTTCCACTTGGTGGAAATGCTTTGGGTGTGAAATTGGAACCCCAAAGAAAAGACACCTAGCGTAAAAGTTACTTCTTAAGTTTGGCCAGTTTATTTATATGTAGCCACACCTTTCGTTCACTTGCACTTATTTTAGGGCGTTTATTTTCTCTTACTGGGAGATCTTTAGGGGCGAAAATCGACCCTCAGATGAAACCACAACTGGAGTTAAAGTTAGTTCTCAAGTTTAGCTTACTTCTTGACTTTGTGGCCATGTCCTTTGTTTCCTTGCACCCTTTTCATAATATTTTTTCTACTTGATGGAGCCCCTTGTGGGTGCAGTTAGAGCCGCAAATGAACAAACAATTGGATTCAAATTTAGTTCTTACGTTTGGCCAGTTTGTTTATATGCCACCACAACTTTTATTTCCTTATGCTGCTTCTTAGTCATTTGTTCTCTCTTGATAAGAGCTCTTTGGGGACAAAATCGCAGTCTAAATGAAAAGAAAACTGGTTTTTAAGCTAGATTTGTGTTTGGCTTAGCTCATTATTTGTACAAACTTCTTTTAGTGTTTATTTCTAACCATATCTATTTATAAGAGTGTGTAACCCACATTAAGGTGGGCCCTTTCTTGGTGAAGTTTGATCAACAAAAGAAAAGACAGCTATGTTCAAGTTTAGTTCTTAAGTTTGGCTTACTTCTTAATTCATAGCCAAACCTTTCGCTACACGACACTCATATTGGGGCATTTGTGTCCTCTTGCTTGGAGCTCTTTGTGGGTGAAATAAAGGACATGAAAAGACAACTGGAGTTATTAGTAGTTCTTTAGTTTTGCCTAGTTCTTGATTTATGGCTACTGATTTTATTACATTGCACTTGTTTTAGGTGATTTGATTTTGCTTGATTCGAGTGCTTGTGAGTGAAATTGCGGACCCAAATGAAAGACAACTAGAGTTAAAGTTAGTTCTTATGTTTGGGTTAGTTCTTGATCTATATGGCCACTTCTTTCATTCCATTGCTCTCATTTTAGAGCATTGTTTCCATTGGTGGAGCTTTTTGTGAGCTAAATTGGAATTTGAAAAGAAAAGACAACTAATGTTAAAATTAGTTCGTAAGTTTGGCTAGTTTCATTATTCATAGCTACCCCTTTCATTCCTTCGAACTTATTTCAGCACATACATGTTCTTTTAGCGGGAGCTCTTCTTTTGAGTGAAATTAGAGCGCTAAATGAAATGATGACTTGAGCTATTATTACTTCTTTAGTTTTGTCAAGTTCTCAATTTGTGGCTAGTGCTTTCATTCCACTACACTTTTTTTAGGTAATTTGATTTAACTCGATGAGAGCTCTTTGTGGGTGAAATTGGAGCTCCAAATGAAAAGACGACTACAGTGAAACTTAGTTCTTAAGTTGGGGTCAGTTCTTGATCTAGAGCCATACCTTTCGTTCCGTTGCACTCAGTTTAGGGCACTTGTTTCCATTGGAAAGCGTTTTGTAATTCAAGTTGGAACCCGAAAAGAAAAGGCCGTTGGAGTTAAAGTTTGTTCGTAAGTTTAGCTAGTTTCTTTATTTGTGGCAACACCGTTCATTCCTTTGCCCTTAATTTAGAGAATTTGTTTTTCTTTTTATGAAAGCTCTTAATGGGGGAAATTGGAGCCCCAAATGAAAAGATAACTGGGGTTATGGTTAGTTCTCGTGTTTGGCTTACTTTTTGATTTGTAGCCTTGTCTTTTGTTCCCTTGCACTCACTGTATGGCATTTGTTTCCCCATGGTGTGAACTCCTTGCAGGTGAAATTTAAGCCCTAATGAAGAGACAACTAGAGTTAAAGCGAGTTCTTCTATTTAACTTAGGTCTATACTTATAGCCGCATGTCTTATTCCATTGCACAAATTTTAGGGCATTAGGGCACTTGCTTCCACTTGGTGGGAATACTTTGGGCATGAAATTGGAACCCCAAAGAAAAGACACCTAGTGTAAAAGGTAGTTCTTAAGTTTGGCTAGTTTATTTATCTGCAGCCACACCTTTCGTTAACCTGCACCTATTTTAGGGCATTCATTTCCTCATGGTGGGCGGTGTTTATGGGTGCGAATCGACCCTCAGATGAATGTACAACTAGTCTCAAAGTTAGTTCTCAAGTTTAGCTTACTTCTTGACTTTATAGCCATGTCTTTTATTTCCTTTCACCTATTTTAGGATATTTTTTTTCTATTTGATGGAGCTCCTTACGGGTGAAGTTAGAGCCCCAAATGAATGAACAATTAGATTCAAATGTGGTTCTTGCGTTTGGCCGGTTTGTTTATTCACCGCCACACCTTTTGTTTCCTTGTACCAGTTCTAGGTCATTTGTTCTCTCTTGATAGGAGCTCATTGGGGACAAAATTGCAGTCTAAATGAAAAGAAAACTAGTTTTAATGCCAGTTTTGTCTTTGGTTTAGTCCATTATTTATAGGAAAGACTTTCAGTGTTTATTTACAGCCATATCTATTCATAAGGGTGAGTGGCCCGTATAGAGGTGGGCCCTTCCTAGGTGAAGTTTGATTTACAAAAGAAAAGATAGCGATGCTTAAGTTTAGTCCTTAAGTTTGGCCTACTTCTTGATTTGTAGCCAAACCTTTCATTACATGGCATTCATCTTGGGCCATTTGCTTCCTCTTGCTCGAAGCTCTTTGTGGGTGGAATAAGGGCCTGTATGAAAAGGCAACTAAAGTTATTGTTAGTTCTTTTGCTTGGCTTGGTTCTTGATTAGTGGCTACTGCTTTCATTATATTGTACTTGTTTTAAGTAATTTGATTTCGCTTGATGAGAGCTCCTTGTGAGTGAAAGTGGGGGCCCAATTAAAAAGACAACTAGAGTCACATATAGCCACATCCCTAATTCCATTGCACTCATTTTAGAGCATTTCTTTCCATTGGTGGGAGCTTTTTATAAGTCAAATTAGAATCGAAAAAGAAATGACAACTAGCATTAAAGTTGGTTTGTAAGTTTGGCAAGTTTCTTCATTTGTAGCCACACTTGCAGTTCGCTTGAACTTATTTTAGGGCATTCGTTCCCTTTTTGTGGGAGCTCTTCTTTTGAGTGAAATTACAATGCCAAATGAAATGATAACTAGAGCAATTATTAGTTCTTTAGTTTTTCCAAGTTCTTGATTTATGGCTGTGACTTTCATTCCAATGCACTTTTTTTAGGTAATCTAATTTAACTCGATGAGAGCTCTTTCGGGGGTGAAATTAGGGCTTCAAATGAAAAGACAACTATAGTAAAACTTAGTTCTTAATTTTGGGTTAGTTCTTGTTCTAGAGCTACAACATTCATTTTGTTGCACTCATTTTGGAGCATTTGTTTCCATTAGGGGGAGCTTTTTGTAAGTCAAACTGAAACCTAAAGAGAGAAGGCAATTGGAGTGAAAGTTAGTTCATAAGTTTGGCTAGTTTCTGTATTTGTAGCGACACCTTTCATTCCATTATCCTTATTTTAGAGAATTTGTTCTCTTTTTCTGAAAGCTCTATGTAGGGGAAATTAGAGCCCCAAAGGAAAAGACAACAAGGGTTATAGTTAGTTCTCATGTTTGGCTTACTTCTTGATTTATAACCATGTCTTTCCATTTCACTCATGATGTGGCATTTGTTTCCCCGTGGTGCCAACTCGTTGCTGGTGAAATTTAAGCCCTGATGAAAAGACAACTAGAGTTAGAGTGAGTTCTTATGTTTGACTTAGTTCTATACTTCTTGCCGCGTGTTTCGTTTCATTGCACAAATTGTAGGGCCCTTGTTTCCACTTTGCGGGAATACTTTGTGTTGGAAATTGGAACCCCCAAAGAAAAGACACCTAGTGTAAAAGTTAGTTCTTAAGCTTGGCTAGTTTATTTATCTATAGCCACACCTTTCGTTCACTTGCACATATTTTAAGGCGTACATTTTCTCTTGGTGGGAGGTCTTTATGGGTGAAAATCGATGCTCAGATGAAGGCACAACAAGACTTAACCTTAGTTCTCAAGTTTGGCTCACTTCTTGACTTCATAGCCATTTCTTTTGTTTCCTAGCACCCTTTTTAGCATATTTTTTTCCTACCTGATGAAGCTCTTTGTGGGCGACGTTAGAGCCCCAAATGAATGAACAATTAGATTCAAATTTAGTTCTCACGTCTGGCTAGTTTGTTTATTCGCAATCACACCGTTTGTTTCCTTGTACTAGTTCTAGATCATTTGTTCTCTCTTGATAAGAGCTCTTTGGAGACTGCAGTCTAAATGAAAAGAAAACTACTTTTGAGGCCTGTTTTGCGTTTGGTTTAGTCTAATATTTATAGAGCTATTATTAGTGGGACATTCGTTATCTTTTAGTGCGAGCTCTTCTTTTGAGTGAAATTAGAGCGCCAAATGAAATGACAACTAGAGCTATTATTAGTTCTTTGCTTTTGCCAAGTTCTTGATTTATGGCTACCGCTTTCACTCCATTGCACTTTTTTTAGGTAATCTAATTTAACTCGATGAGAGCTCTTGGTGGGGTGAAATTGGGGCTCCAAATGAAAAGACAGCTACAGTAAAACTTAGTTCTTAAGTTTAGGTTAGTTCTTGATCTAGAGCCACACCATTCATTTCATTGCACTCATTTTAGAGCATTTGTTTCCATTGGGGGGAGCTTTTTGCAGGTCAAATTAGAACCCGAAAAGAAAAGGCAATTGGAGATAAAGTTAGTTCGCAAGTTTGGCTAGTTTCTCTATTTGTAACGACACCCTTCATTCCCTTGCCCTTATTTTAGGGAATTTCTTTTTTTCAGGAAAGCTCTTCGCGGGGGAAATTAGACCCCAAATGAAAAGATAACAAGAGTTATAGTTAGTCCTTGTGTTTGGCTTACTTCTTGATTTATAGCCTTGTTTTTTGGTCCCTTGCACTCATTGTATGGCATTTGTTTCCCTGTGATGTGAACTCCTTGTAGGTGAAATTTAACCCCTACTGAAAATACAACGAGAGTTAAAGTGAGTTCTTATATTTAACTTAGTTCTATAGTTACAGCTGCAGGTTTCGTTTCATTGCACAAATTTTAGGCCACTTGTTTTCACTCGGTGGGAATGCTTTGGGTGTGAAATTGGAACCCTAAAGAAAAGACACATAGTGTAAAAGTTAGTTCTTATGTTTGGCCGATTTATTTATATGTAGCCACACCTTTTGTTCACTTGCATTTATTTTAGGTCGTTTATTTTCTCTTGTTGGGAGATCTTTAGGGGCGAAAATCGACCCTCAAATGAAACCACAACTGGAGTTAAAGTTAGTTCACAAGTTTAGCTTACTTCTTGACTTTGTAGCCATCTCCTTTGTTTCCTTGCACCATTTTCATGATATTTTTTCTGCTTGGTGGAGCTCCTTGTGGGTGCAGTTAGAGCCACAAATGAACAAACCATTGGATTCAAATTTAGTTCTTCCGTTTGGCCAGTTTGTTTATTCACCACCACAACTTTTGTTTCCTTGTGCTGGTTCTTAGTCATCTGTTCTCCCTTGATAAGACCTCTTTGGGGACAAAATCGCAGTCTAAATGAAAAGAAAACTAGTTTTAAAGCTAGATTTGTGTTTGGTTTAGTTCGTTATTTATATGAACTCCTTTTAGCGTTGATTTGTAACCATATCTATTTATAAGAGTGAGTAACTCATATTGAGGTGGGCCCCTTCTTGCTGAAGTTTGATCTACAAAAGAAAAGACTGCTATGTTCGTGTTTAGTTCTTAAGTTTGGCTTACTTCTTAATTCATAGCCAAACCTTTCATTACATGGCACTCATATTGGGGCATTTGTGTCCTCTTGCTCGGAGCTCTTTGTGGGTGAAATAAGGGCCCACATGAAAGGACAACTGGAGTTATTAATAGTTCTTTAGTTTTGCCTAGTTCTTGATTTACAAGTACTGATTTTATTACATTGCACCTGTTTTAGGTGATTTGATTTTGCTTGATCCGAGCTCCTTGTGAGTGAAATTGCGGACCCAAATGAAAAGACAATTAGAGTTAAAGCTAATTTTTATGTTTGCGTTAGTTCTTGATCTTCATAGCCACTTCTTCCATTCCATTGGCCTCATTTTAGAGCATTGTTTCCATTAGTGGAGCTTTTTGTGAGCCAAATTGGAATTGGAAAAGAAAAAACAACTAATGCTAAAGTTAGTTCCTAAGTTTGGCTAGTTTCATTATTCATAGCTACCCCTTTCATTCCTTTTCACTTATTTCAGCACATTCGTTCTCTTTTAGCGGGAGCTCTTCTTTTGAGTGAAATAGGAGCGATAAATGAAATGACAGCTAGAGCTATTATTACTTCTTTAGTTTTGTTAAGTTCTCAATTTGTGGCTACTATTTCCATTCCACTACACGTTTTTTAGGTAATTTGATTTAACTCGATGAGAGCTCTTTGTGGGGTGAAATTGGAGCTCCAAATGAAAAGAGGACTACAGTGAAACTTAGTTCTTAAGTTGGGGTTAGTTCTTGATCTAGAGCCACACCTTTCATTTCGTTGCACTCATTTCAGGGCACTTGTTTACATTGGGGAGCGTTTTGTAATTCAAGTTGGAACCCAAAACGAAAAGGCCATTGGAGTTGAAGTTAGTTCGTAAGATTGGCTAATTTCTTTATTTGTGGCAACACATCTCATTCCCTTGCCCTTAATTTACAGAATTTGATTTCATTTTATGAAAGCTCTTAATAGGGAAAATTAGAGCCCCAAATGAAAAGATAACTGGAGTTATGGTTAGTTCTCGTGTTTGGCTTACTTTTTGATTTGTAGCCTTGCACGCATTGTATGGCATTTGTTTCCCCGTGGTGTGAACTCCTTGCAGGTGAAATTTATGCCCTAATGAAGAGATAACTAGAGTTAAAGTGAGCTCTCATATTTAACTTAGGTCTATACTTGTAGCCGCATGTCTTGTTCCATTGCGTAAATTTTAGGGCACTAGGGCACTTGTTTCCACTTGGTGGGAATACTTTGTGCATGAAATTGGAACCCCAAAGAAAAGACACCTAGTTTAAAAGGTAGTTCTTTAGTTTGGCTACTTTATTTATCTATAGCCACACCTTTTGCTGACTTTCACCTATTTCAAGGCATTCATTTCCTCATGGTGGGTGGTGTTTATGGGCGAAAATCAACCCTTAGATGAAAGTACAACTAGTCTCAAAGTTAGTTCTCAAGTTTAGCTTACTTCTTAACTTTGTAGCCATGCCTTTTGTTTCCTTTCACCCATTTTAGGATATTTTTTTCAGTTTCATGGAGCTCTTTACCGGTGAAGTTAGAGCCCTAAATGAATGAACAATTAGATTCAAGTTTGGTTCTTGCGTTTGGCCAATCTGTTTATTCAGCACCACACCTTTTGTTTCCTTGTACTAGTTCTAAACCATTTGTTCTCTCTTGATAAGAGCTCGTTGGGGACAAATTTGCAGTCTAAATGAAAAGAAAACTAGTTTTAAAGCCAGTTTTGTTTGTGGTTTAGTCCATTATTTATGGGAAAGACTTTCAGTGTTTATTTGCAGTCATATCTATTCAAGAGGGTGAGTGACCCATATAGAGGTGGGCCCTTCCTAGGTGAAGTTTGATTTGCAAAAGAAAAGATAGCGATGTTTAAGTTTAGTCCTTAGGTTTGGCCTACTTCTTGATTTGTAGCCAAACCTTTCATTACATGGCACTCACCTTGGGGCATTTGCTTCCTGTTGCTCGGAACTCTTTGTGGGTGGAATAAGGGCCCATATAAAAACACAACTAAAGTTATTATTAGTTCTTTTGCTTGGCCTGGATCTTGATTAGTGGCTACTGCTTTCATTGCATTGCACTTGTTTTAAGTAATTTGATTTCACTCAGTGAGAGCTCCTTGTGAGTGAAAGTGGGGGCCCAAATGAAAAGACAACTAGCATAGAAGTTAGTTGTTATATCTCAATTTGTTCTTGATCTATATAGCCACATCCCTAATTCCATTGCACTAATTTTAGAGCATTTCTTTCCATTGGCGGGAGCTTTTTATGAGTCAAATTAGAATCGAAAAAGAAACGACAACTAGCATTAAAGTTGGTTTGTAAGTTTGGCATGTTTCTTTATTTGTAGCCACACTTGTAGTTCGCTTGAACTTATTTTAGGGCATTTGTTCTCTTTTATTGGGAGCTCTTCTTTTGAGTGAAATTACAACGCCAAATGAAAATGATAACTCGAGCTATTATTAGTTCTTTATTTTTGCCAAGTTCTTTATTTATGGCTGTAACTATCATTCCAATGCTCTTTTTTTAGCTAATTTAATTTAACTCGATGACAGCTCTTCAGGGGGTGTAATTAGGGCTCCAAATGAGAAGACAACTATTGTAAAACTTAGTTCTTAATTTTAGGTTAGTTCCTGATCTAGAGCTGCAACATTCATTTTGTTGCCTTCATTTTAGAGCATTTATTTCCATTAGGGGAGCTTTTTGTAAGTCAAATTAGAACCTGAAAAGAAAAGGCAATTGGAGTTAAAGTTAGTTCATAAGCTTCGCAAGTTTCGTTATTTGTAGCAACACCTTTCACTCCCTTGTCCTTATTTTAGAGAATTTGTTTTCTTTTTTTGAAAGCTCTTTGTAGGCGAAATTGGAGCCCCAAGGGAAAAGATAACTAGAGTTATAGTTAGTTTTCATGTTTAGCTTACTTCTTGATTTATATCCTTGTCCTTCCATTTCACTCATGGTGTGGCATTTGTTTCCCCGTGGTGCCAACTCGTTGCAGGTGAAATTTAAGCCTTAATGAAAAGACAACTAGAGTTAAAGTGAGTTCTTATGTTTGACTTAGTTCTACACTTATTGCCGTATGTTTCGCTCCATTGCACAATTTGTAGGGCCCTTGTTTCCACTACGAGGGAGTACTTTGTGCTTGAAATCGGAACCCCCAAAGGAAAGACACCTAGTGTAAAAGTTAGTTCTTAAGCTTGGCTAGTTTATTTAACTGTAGCCACACCTTTTGTTCACTTGCACATACTTTAAGGTGTTCATTGTCTCTTGTGGGAGGTCTTTATGGGTGAAAATCGACGCTCAGATGAAGGCACAATAAGAGTTAAAGTTAGTTCTCAAGTTTGGCTTACTTCTTGACTTTGTAGCCATGTCTTTTGTTTCCTTACACCCTTTTTAGCATTTTTTTTTCCGCTTAATGAAGCTCTTTGTGGGCAGCGTTAGAGCCCCAAATGAGCGAACAACTAGATTCAAATTTAGTTCTTACATTTGGCCAGTTTGTTTATTCGGAATCACACTGTTTGTTTCCTTGTACTGGTTCTAGGTCGTTTGTTCTCTCTTGATAAGAGCTCTTTGGAGACAAAATTGCTGTCTAAATGAAAAGAAAACTACTTTAAGGCCTGTTTTGTTTTTGGTTTAGTCCAATATTTATAGAGCTATTATTAGTGGGACAATCGTTATCTT
This sequence comes from Carnegiea gigantea, assembly GCA_029747015.1. Taxonomy (NCBI): domain Eukaryota; kingdom Viridiplantae; phylum Streptophyta; class Magnoliopsida; order Caryophyllales; family Cactaceae; genus Carnegiea; species Carnegiea gigantea. The sequence goes on from JAKOGI010000933.1 coordinate 295,992, forward strand.
TTAGTGGGAGCTCTTCTTTTGAGTGAAATTAGAGCGCCAAATGAAATGACAACCAGACTATCATAAGTTCTTTGCTTTTTCTAAGTTTTTGATTTATGGCTACCGCTTTCATTCCGTTGCACTTTTTTAAGGTAATTTAATTTAACTCGATGAGAGCTATTCGTGGGGTGAAATTGGGGCTCCAAATGAAAAGACAACTACAGTAAAACTGAGTTCTTAAGCTTAGGTTAGTTCTTGATCTAGAGCCACACCATTCATTTCATTGCGCTCATTTTCGAGCATTTCTTTCCATTGGGGGGAGCTTTTTGTACGTCAAATTGGAACCCGAAAAGAAAAGGCAATTGGAGATAAAGTTAATTCATAAGTTTGATCAGTTTCTTCATTTGTAACGACACCTTTCATTCCGTTGCCCTTATTTTGGGGAATTTGTTTTTGTTTTTAGGAAAGCTCTTCGTTGGGGAAATTAGACCCCAAATGAAAAGATAGCACAAGTTATAGTTAGTCCTTGTGTTTTGCTTACTTCTTGATTTATGGCCTTATCTTTTGCTCCCTTGCACTCATTGTAAGGCATTTGTTTCCCCATGATGCGAACTCCTTGTGATGGAAATCCCTCCATCCCTTTTGTTTTAAAAAGAATCAAATCAATGCTGGTTTAAGGATGAATAAATCATCCTTTTTTTGTTTAAGACCTAAAATAGCAGGTTATGGTTTGCTTCCAGTAGCAAGCCTAGTTTTGAGAGGTTAATTGCTTAAACTTCTTTAAAGTTTTAGTCCAATATTTTGCATGGCGATTGAAGTTCGTGAAGTTAGCTTTCCAAAAAATCAAGTTTCACCCCATTTGGACTTCATTTACCCTCTCAAGTTAGCCAATAAAAGCAAGATATACAAACTACCCAGTTCAACCAGAATGTACCCGGTCTTGGTTATGTGATTTGATAAGCTTAATGGTGGTTTAAGTCTTGGATTTTTACCTTTTTGGAATCCGCAAGATGTCCACTTTTAAGTCCAATTGGAATCATCTGATTTGGAATTCAATTGGTTGGTCCAATCAGGTCATTTTCAGTCCTATGCTGTTTTGGTCTAGATTCTGCACGGTTTGAATATTCAGCCTATTGCAAGGGGCAAATGATGTCCAAATGCCTTGATTCAAAAACGAGGGTATTCTAGACATCTTAAGGTTTCCTTCCATGTAAGGAAAGCTTAGATTACTCAACATTTGAGGTGTCAACCAGGAAGAACAAAGCCAGGCATAAATAGGCACCTAGACACCTAGTTACTTAGCTAGCTGGTTTTCCCTCCTAGATGGGTTTTCTAGAGGTGTGTGCTTGCCTACTTGGTCATTTTCAGCTGCTTGGTAACCTGCCACTCAGCCACATAGGAGTGAGACACGTGGAAGCAAGAAGAAGGCGACACTTGGCAAGCTATGAACCGGCCACACTCACTCTACATGGCAGCCATGCATTCATCAACCTTTTGAGGTGGCAGCCACGTGAAACTTGCCTCTCTTGGAGGGAAAATGAGTCAACAAGGTTTCTTAATGCTTAGGAAAGGGTTTTAAGAAGGCAAACTTGTATTTTGTAGCTTAAACTTTCAGCTTATACTTGTTTAAGCTCTAACCGTGTACTAATTAGCTTAGGTTAGCTTAATGACTTTACTAGCTTAGAAGGAAAGCTCCTTTTGTGTATTTTGAAGGCTATATAAGAGCCTTAGTTGTTCATTGTATAAGATATACTTGAACTTTGAATTAAGAGTAAAGACTTTATGTCTTTGAGTTTCCTTTAAACACTTAACTGGCTTATCCTTAATTAGGCCGATTAAGTTGGTGATCAAGTAAGTCTTAACTCTTAATTAGGTGGTGTTTCTGTATCCTAATTGAGGTTAAGGGCCTTAAACTCAAACTTAGTGGTGTTTCTGTATCTAAGTAAGAGTTTAGACTATCCAAACCCTTTGAAACAACTTGAATTGCTTAAGGTGTTCATTCGGACCTCACAAACCGGTGTGATTCCCCTTGGTGTTCTTTGGTGTTTCCTTCTTTTCTTTTATCGTTTAGAATCCCTTGATTCTAAAACCCATCCTATCTCACGTGTTTGCTGCCTCACAACCAGCATATTACGTCCCACTTTCCTTGGTTTTCTATTGATTGTATTCTCTCTTGGTTTTAAGCTTTCACTCTTAATTTGAGTTTTGGCTTGAACCCTCGGCAGGTACATCATATTTCGTATCAGAGCAAGTTCAGATCCTTGCCTGAACCCCACGCTCCCAAATTAAATCCAAACACAAACAGCCTACTTACATTTCAAATCAGCCCACAAAGAATCCTAGGCTTCATCCTTCACGCCATCTTCAATGAGCTTGGAGAAAGAACTAGCTTACATTGATATTGGATATGCTTGCTTTGCAATTCCAAAATTTCGTGGCAAAAAGGAAGAGTTCACAGGTTAGTTATCTAAGGTGGAACGAGTTTTTACTTGTTATATCCTCAATGACCAACAGAAGTTCAAAGTGGTTATTTCAAGATTGAGAGGTTGTGCACTTCAGTGGTGGAATAAGTACAAGTTTGAGCGAAAAAAGAAAGGAAAAGAGAAGGTGAGAACTTGGAAGAAATTAAGTAGTAAGTTGAAGGATTCCTTTTGTCCATCCACTTACACGCCCGTGAAAGAAAGTATCTCCATTAAGCTCACAAGTTCATTCCCTTCCACTCCACAAAAAAGCCCAACTCCACCAAAGAACCTTTTCCCACCACCCACACGAAGACCCCTTCCTAAAGGAGCTCAAAAATGTTTTAAGTGCCAAGGATTTGGTAACTTAGCATCCGAATGTCCCAACCTAAGAAATGTCACCCTAGCTGAATGGAAGGCCATAGAAGAGGTTCAATCAGAAGAGAAAGTTGAAGACCATGATGGAGATGATCTTGAAGAAGTCATGGTAAAAGCTGATGAAGGCTCCATGCTCCCCCTGGACACCCACCATCCACCTAGAAGCCATGAGCATCTCGGCCTTCCCACCACTTTTCATGAACCACCATCCTTTTTTTCCACTCCACCCACACCCAAAATACTCAAATACAATTTCTGTCAACCCATTTCAGAACCTTTACTTAATGCTCCTAATTCTGAATTAAGAGTACTTAAGGAAGTGGTTTAAAGCAAAATCAAAGAGTCCCCTATGTCCACTATTCAAACCAGTAAGGGGAAAGGAAAGAAGAGAGTCTCTAAGTTTTTCGTGGTTGATTTTATTTCTGCCAGAAATGAAGAAAGAAGAGGAGTTCTTTACCTAATATGATTTGAGGGCAAATCATTTTTAACAAGGGGAGTATGATGGAAATCCCTCCATCCCTTTTGTTTTAAAAGAATCAAATCAATTAGGTAAGCTCAATATGCTGGTTTAAGGATGAATAAATCATCCTTATTTTGTTTAAGACCTAAAACAGCAGGTCGTGGTTTGCTTCCAGCAGCAAACCCAGTTTTGAGAGGTTAATTACTTAAACTTCTTTAAAGTTTAAGTCCAATATTTTGCATTGAGAATGAAGTTCATGAAGTCAGCTTTCCAGAAAATCAAGTTTCACCCCATTTGGACTTCATTTACCCTCTCAAGTTAGCCAATAAAACCAAGATATACAAACTGCCCAGTTCAACCAGAATGTACCCGGTTTTGGTTATGTGATTTGATAAGCTTTATGGTGGTTTAAGTCTTAGATTTTTACCCTTTTGTAATCCCCAAGATGTCTACTTTCAAGTCCAATTGGAATCATCCAATTTGGAATTCAATTAGTTGGTTCAATCAGCTCATTTTCAGTCCTATGCTGTTTTGGTCCGGATTCTGCATGGTTCGAATATTCAGCCTATTTCAAGGGGCAAATGATGTCCAAATGCCTTGATTCAAAAAGGAGGGTATTCTAGACATCTTGAGATTTCCTTCCATGTAAGGAAAGCTTAGATTACTGAACATTTGAGATGTCAACCAGGAAGAACAAGACCAGGCAGAAATAGGCACCTAGACACCTGGTTACTTAGCTAGCTGGTTTTCCCTCCTAGATGGGTTTGCTAGAGGTGTGTGCTTGCCTACTTGGTCATTTTGAGCTGCTTGGTAACCTGCCACTTAGCCACATAGAAGTGAGACACGTGGAAGCAAGAAGAAGGCGACACTTGGCAAGCTATGAACCGGCTACACTCACTCCACATGACAGCCATGCATTCATCAACCTTTTGAGGTGGCAGACGTGTGAAACTTGCCTCTCTTGAAGGGAAAATGAGTCAACAAGGTTTCTTAATGCTTAGGAAAGGGTTTTAAGAAGGCAAACTTGTATTTTGTAGCTTAAACTTTCAGCTTATACTTGTTTAAGCTTTAACCATGTACTAATTAGCTTAGGTTAGCTTAATGACTTTACTAGCTTAGAAGGAAAGCTCTTTTTGTGTATTTTGAAGGCTATATAAGAGCCTTAGTTGTTCATTGTGTAATATATACTTAAATATCATAATTGAATCAAAAACCTCTTTGAGAGCTTTGTGCTTTCGTGCCTTAGTGCAACCAAACACTTCACTTGCTTATCTTAGTTTAGGCCGAACTAAGTGGTGATCAAGTAAGTCTTAACTCTCAATTAGGTGGTGTTTCTATATCCTAATTGAGGTTAAGGGCCCTAAACTCAAACTTAGTGGTGTTTCTGTATCTAAGTAAGAGTTTAGACTATCCAAACCCTTTGAAACAACTTGAATTACTTAAGGTGTTCATTCGGACCTCACAAACCCGTGTGATTCCCCTTGGTGTTCTTTGGTGTTTCGTTCTTTTCTTTTATCATTTAGAATCCCTTGATTCTAAAACCCATCCTATCTCACGTGTTTGCTGCCTCACAACCAGCATATTACGTCCCACTTTCCTTGGTTTTCTATTGATTGTATTCTCTCTTGGTTTTAAGCTTTCACTCTTAATTTGAGTTTTGGCTTGAACCCTCGGCAGGTACTTCACCTTGCCGGTGAAATTTAACCCCCAATGAAAAGACAATTAGAGTTAAAGCGAGTTCTTATATTTGACTTAGTTCTATAGCTACAGCTGCAGGTTTCGTTTCATTACACAAATTTTAGGGCGCTTGTTTCCACTTGGTGGAAATACTTTGGGTGCGAATTTGGAACCCCAAAGAAAAGACACCCAGTGTAAAGGTTAGTTCTTAAGTTTGGCCAGTTTATTTATATGTAGCCACATCTTTCGTTCACTTGCGCTTATTTTAGGGCGTTTATTTTCTCTTGCTGGGAGATCTTTTGGGACGAAAATCGACCCTCGGATGAAACCACAACTGGAGTTAAAGTTAGTTCTCAAATTTAGCTTACTTCTTGGCTTTGTGGCCATGTCCTCTGTTTCCTTGCACCTTTTCATGATATTTTTTCTGCCTGATGGAGTTCCTTGTGGGTGCAGTCAGAGCCGCAAATGAACGAACAATTAGATTTAAATTTAGTTCTTATGTTTGGCCAGATTGTTTATTCGCCAGCACAACTTTTGTTTCCTTATGCTGCTTCTTAGTTATTTGTTCTTGATGCATATTCTCATATGCATCATTTTTATTTAAGGTCAACTTCCAAGAAGAAAAGTGTCAAACAAGAGCGTGCATGGGAACTCTCATATTTTCTCTTATTATGTGAGTTCAAGGACTGTAGACACCATGAAGAAGTCAAAGAAGTTGCAAAACTTTGCCGAAAATTGGCGTTCATGCCCGAAGAGGTAATGCCGCCTTCATCCCGAAATTTCCCGATTTTTGTGTGCACTTTTGGCCTAACTAAAGTGGTCCCACAACTTGAGGCTCCACATGGTTTTGAAGTTTAAGATCTCAGCTTTAAAATAAGCCCAATTTTATTTAATTTGGACGTCATTTGATTGGGCAAAGTAGCACTCAAAGGGAAGTTGTCCTGCTGCAGTCCAGTTCTGATATAGGTGCAATGTTCGGACCATAACTTTTGATCTACTTATCTAAATTGAGCAAATGAGCCCATTCTGGAAAATAGATTTCCAGGGCTTTCCAACAAGCCCAGAATCACCTGATTTGGACGTGTGTGCTGAGAGTTATGCTCAGTTGAAATGGAGGCTGCTGCAAGGATTAAATGCTAGGCAAATGAAGAGACTTTGGTTACATGACATCATGTGGATGACATCATGCACGACTTGGAGTGTTCTAGATGGATGTCTTCAGCTGATTGGAAGCCTAGAGTATTCTTTGTAACCTCCCCCACCCCTTTATGTTGAGTCTTTTCCATTTTCCAAGCCTTTTCAATTTTCTAGTTTTAATTGCTAGGAGTTTTTAAGTCTTTTGGTTGTCTTTGTTTTAGCCTATAAATAGGTGGGTTATGTAGTTGCATTTCATTATTCAGAGTTGTAAGCTTTCCCAAGTGAAATACAATTACCTTTGAGTGTGATTCTCAAAAGTATTCCAAATCCCTAGTTCTATATCTTGAATTTTAGCAAGTTCAAGTGGTGTTCTAGGTTCTCTTCCTTTTCCAATTGGAGTAATTCCTTGGTGGAGACAAGAGAATTTGCCCAAGATCAAGTCCTTGAGTGGCTCCATGAAGGATTATCTCAAGTGCAAGGTCTTGTTTATCTCTTTGTTCTCTTTTGTTATTGTTCTTCAATCCATCTCAATCTATCTTCCATATTCACTCTTCTTTGGTTTGATTCTTGTTTGGATTTGTTTGAGTTTGATTTGGATCACTCTCCACCCACACATACATCAATTGGTATCAGAGCCAAGGTTGTTACTTGACCAAGCTTCCAAACCCAAACACATCCACAAATTAGCCCTATACACATCTGGTGCTACCATGAGTTCTAGGATGAGCATTAAAAGGTGTTCTAAGTGTCAAGGCTTTGGTCATGTACTCTCGGACTGCCCCAATAAGGAATTCATCACCTTGACCGAATGGGAAGCAGCCATGAAGGAAGAAAAAGAAGTTAGCTATCCATCTGTCTTAACTGGAGAAGGCCATTATCAAGAAAATAGTGACGTTAACTTTGATCTACCTCCCATCTTTGATGCTTATGATGAAGTAGATAATGAGATAAATTGGAGCCTACCTCCAAGATTTGATGAGCATGAACCTAGCCCCATTCAACCTTCCTAAACCCCCAAACCACAAAAAGCCTTACAAAAGAACCTCTTACTCACCTCTCTTCTCCCAACCGAGTCTACCTCTAGTTTTTATCCTCCCTTCACCCTCTTCTATATCTCTCTAGAGTTGATGCCCTGTGACCTCTTTCCCCAAAAGCTCCCATATTGTGAGCGTGACCCCTTTCTTGAGAGGCTTGCTAACCCTTTGAGTTTGAGGATAAACTCAAAACCACCCGGGGAGTATGATGCATATTCCCATATGCATCATTTTTATTTTTATTTTTATTTAAGGTCACCTTCCAAGAAGAAAAGTGTCAAACAAGAGCGTGCATGGGAACTCTCATATTTTCTCTTATTATGTGAGTTCAAGGACTTTAGACACCAAGAAGAAGTCAAAGAAGTTACAAAACTTTGCCGGAAATTGGCGTTCATGCCCGAAGAGGTAATGCCGCCTTCATCCCAAAATTTCCCGATTTTTGTGTGCACTTTTGGCCTAACTAATGTGGTCCCACAACTTGAGGCTCCACATGGTTTTGAAGTTTAAGATCTCAGCTTTCAAACAAGCCCAATTATGTTTAATTTGGACGTCGTTTGGTTTGGCTAAATATTACTCAAAGAAGACATGTCCTGCTCCAGTCTAGTTCTGATATAGGTGTAATGTTCGGACCATAACTTTTGATCTACTTATCCAAATTGAGCAAATGAGCCCATTATGGAAAATAGATTTCCAGGGCTTTCCAACAAGCCCCGAATCACCTGATTTGGACGTGTGTGCTGAGAGTTATGCTCAGTTGACGTGGAGGCTGCTGCAAGGATTAAATGCTGGGCAAATGAAGAGACTTTGGTTACATGACATCATGGGGATGACATCATGCACGACTTGGAGTGTTCTAGATGGATGTTTTCAGCTGATTGGAAGCCTAGAATATTCTTTGTAACCTCCCCCACCCTTTATGTTGAGTCTTTTCCATTTTCCAAGCCTTTTCAATTTTCTAGTTTTAATTGCTAGGTGATGCATATTTCCATATGCATCATTTTTATTCAAGTCCAATTTCAAAGAAGAAAAGGGTCAAAGAAGATCATGCTTGGAAGTGTGCTTATTTGGTCTTATTAAGTGCGTTCAAAGACTCACGACACTATGAAGAGGTCAAAAAGAGGTTAAGCTTTGCTAGAAATTTGGCGCTGAATTCATCCCTGCGGAACCCGATTTTTATGACCACTTTTGGACAAGCTCAAGTGGACCCACAACTTGAGGCTCCACATGGTTTTGAAGTTTAAGATTTCAGCTTTCAAATAAGCCCAAGTTTGTTTAATTTGGACATCATTTGATTGGGCAAAATATCACTCAAAGATACGTTATGCTGATCCAGTCCAGTCTGAGATAGGTGCATTGTTTGGGCCATAACTTTCAAACCGCTTATCCAAATTGAGCAAATGAGCCCATTCTGGAAAATAGACTTCCAGGGCTTTCTAACAAGCCCAAGAACGCGTGATTTGGCCGAGTATTCTGGAAGTTATGCTCTGTTGAAGTTGAGGCAGTTGTAAGGATTAATGCTGGGAATATGAAGAGTCTTCGGTTACATATACTTGTGTGGCTGATATTGTGCACGTTTTAGATGCTTCTAGATTGATGTAATCAGCTGCAAAAATCCTAGAATATTCCTTGTAACCTCCCCCACCCCCTTTTATGATGTGTCTTTTCATTTTTCTTAGACTTTTCATTAGCTAGTTTTAATTGTTAGGAGTTATTTGAGTCTTTTGATTGTCTTTTGCTGAGTCTATAAAAGGGGAGGGGCATGTGAAGCTAATCATTCAGCATTGTAAGAAATTTCCAAAGCAATACAAGTACTTTGAGTGTGTTTCTCAAAAGTGCAACTAAATTCCTAGTTCTATATCTTGAATTGTGGCAAATTCAAGTGGTGTTCTAGGTTCTCTTCCTTTTCCAATTGGAGTGATTCCTTGGTTAAGACAAGAGAATTAGCCCAAGGTCAAGTCATTGAGTGGCTCCGTGAAGGATTATCTCAATTACAAGATCTTGTTCTATTCCTTTTTCTTGTGTAGTGAAATTCTTCATCCATCTCATCTATCTTTCATTTCTCTTCCCAATTTGGCTTATTTTGAGTTGGAGTTTGATTTGGTTCACTTGCCACCCACATATACATCAATAGGAGTTTTTAAGTCTTTTGGTTGTCTTTGTTTAGCCTATAAATAGATGGGTTATGTAGTTGCATTTCATTATTCAGAGTTGTAAGCTTTTCCAAGTGAAGTGCAATTACCTTTGAGTGTGATTCTCAAAAGTATTCCAAATCCCTAGTTCTATATCTTGAATTTTGGCAAGTTCAAGTGGTGTTCTAGGTTCTCTTCCTTTTCCAATTGGAGTGATTCCTTGGTGGAGACAAGAGAATTTGCCTAAGATCAAGTCCTTGAGTGGCTCCATGAAGGATTATCTCAAGTGCAAGGTCTTGTTTATCCCTTTGTTCTCTTTTGTTATTGTTCTTCAATCCATCTCAATCTATCTTCCATATTCACTCTTCTTTGGTTTGATTCTTGTTTGGATTTGTTTGAGTTTGATTTGGATCACTTTCCACCCACACATACATCAGTTCTCGAGAGCTCTTTGGGGACAAAATCACAGTCTAAATGAAAAGAAAACTGGTTTTAAAGCTAGATTTGTGTTTGGCTTAGCTCATTATTTATACGAACTCCATTTAGTGTTTATTTGTAACCATATCTATTTATAAGAGTGAGTAACCCATATAGAGGTGGGCTCTTTCTTGGTGACGTTTGATCTACAAAAGAAAAGACAGCTATGTTCAAGTTTAGTTCTTTGGTTTGGCTTACTTCTTAATTCATAGCCAAACCTTTCATTACATGACGCTCATGTTGGGGCATTTGTGTCCTCTTGCTTGGAGTTCTTTGTGGGTGAAATAAGGGGCCACATGAAAAGACAACTGGATTTATTAATAGCTCCTTAGTTTTGCCTAGTTCTTGATTTATAGCTACTGATTTTATTACATCGCACTTGTTTTAGGTGATTTGATTTTGCTTGATCCGAGCTCCTTGTGAGTGAAATTACGGATCCAAATGAAAAGACAGCTAGAGTTAAAGTTAGTTCTTATGTTCGGGTTAGTTCTTGATCTATATGGCCACTTCTTTCATTCCATTGCTCTCATTTTAGAGCATTGTTTCCATTGGTGAAGCTTTTTGTGAGCTAAATTTTAATTGGAAAAGAAAAGACAACTAATGTTAAAGTTAGTTCGCAAGTTCGGCTAGTTTCATTATTCATAGCTACCCCTTTCATTCCTTTGGACTTATTTCAGCACATTCGTTCTCTTTTAGCGGGAGCTCTTCTTTTGGGTGAAATTAGAGCTCTAAATAAAATGACAACTTGAGCTATTATTACTTCTTTAGTTTTGTCAAGCTCTCAATTTGTGGCTACTGCTTTTATTCCACTACACTATTTTTAGGCAATTTGATTTAACTCAATGAGAGCTCTTTATGGAGTGAAATTGGAGCTCCAAAGGAAAAGACGACTACAGTGAAACTTAGTTCTTAAGTTGGGGTTAGTTCTTGATCTAGAGCCACACCTTTCATTTCGTTGCACTCATTTTAGGGCACCTGTTTCCATTGGGGAGCATTTTATAATTCAAGTTGGAACCCGAAAAGAAAAGGCATTGGAGTTAAAGTTGGTTCGTAAGTTTGGCAGTTTCTTTATTTGTGGCAACATCGTTCATTCCCTTGCCCTTAATTTAGAGAATTTGTTTTCTTTTTATGAAAGCTCTTAATGGGGGAAATTGGAGCCCCAAATGAAAAGATAACTGGAGTTATTGTTAGTTCTCGTGTTTGGCTTACATTTTGATTTGTAGCCTTGTCTTTTGTTCCCTTGCACTCATTGTATGACATTTGTTTCCCAGTGGTGTGAACTCCTTGTAGGTGAAATTTAAGCCCTAATGAAGAGACAAGTAGAGTTAAAGTGAGTGCTTATATTTAACGTAGGTCTATACTTATAGCCGCATGTCTTGTTCCATTGCACAAATTTTAGGGCATTAGGGCACTTGATTCCACTTGCTGGGAATACTTTGTGCATGAAATTCGAACCCTAAAGAAAAGACACCTAGTGTAAAAGGTAGTTCTTAAGTTTAGCTAGTTTATCTGCAGCCACACCTTTCGTTGACTTCGACCTATTTTAGGGCGTTCATTTCCTCATGGTGGGAGGTGTTTATGGGTGCAAATCGACCCTCAAATGAAAGTACAACTAGTCCCAAAGTTTGTTCTCAAGTTTAGCTTACTTATTGAGTTTATAGCCATGTCTTTTGTTTCCTTTCATCCATTTTAGGATATTTTTTTCTGTTTGATGGAGCTCTTTAAGGGTGAAGTTAGAGCCCCAAATGAATGAACAATTAGATTCAAATCTGGTTCTGGCGTTTGGCCAGTTTGTTTATTCACCACCACACCTTTTGTTTCCTTGTACTGGTTCTAGGTCACTTGTTCTCTCTTGATAAGAGCTCATTGGGGACAAAATTGCAGTCTAAATGAAAAGAAAGCTAGTTTTAAAGCCAGTTTTGCCTCTGGTTTAGTCCATTATTTCTAGGAAAGACTTTTAGTGTTTATTTGCAGCCATATCTATTCATAAGTGTAAGTGACCCGTATAGAGGTGGGCCCTTCCTAGGTGAAGTTTGATTTGCAAAAGAAAAGACAGCGATGGTTAAGTTTAGTCCTTAAGTTTGGCCTACTTCTTCATTTGTAGCCAAACCTTTCATTACAAGGCAGTCATCCAGGGCCATTTGCTTCCTCTTACTCGGAGCTCTTTGTGGGTGGACTAAGGGCCCACATGAAAAGACAACTAAAGTTATTATTAGTTCTTTTGCTTGGCCTAGTTCTTGATTAGTGGCTACTGCTTTCATTATATTGCACTTGTTTTAAGTAATTTGATTTTGCTCGATGAGAGCTCCTTGTGAGTGAAAGTGGGGTCCCAAATGAAAAGACAACTAGAGTGGAAGTTAGTTGTTATATTTCAGTTAGTTCTTGATCTATATAACCACATCCCTAATTCCATTGCACTCATTCTAAAGCATTTCTTTCCATTGGTGGGAGCCTTTTATGAGTCAAATTAGAATCGAAAAAGAGATGACAACTTGCATTAAAGTTGGTTTGTAAGTTTGGCAAGTTTCCTTATTTGTAGCCACACTTATAGTACGCATGAACTTATTTTAGGGCATTCGTTCTCTTTTTATGGGAGCTCTTCTTTTGAGTGAAATCACAACGCCAAATGAAATGATAACTAGAGCTATTATTAGTTCTTTAGTTTTTCCAAGTTCTTGATTTATGGCTGTAACTTTCATTCCAATGCACTTCTTTTAGGTAATTTAATTTAACTCGATGAGAGCTCTTTAGGGGGTGAAATTGGGGCTCCAATTGAAGAGACTACTATAGTAAAACTTAGTTCTTAATTTTCGGTTAGTTCTTGATCTAGAGCTACAACATTCATTTCGTTGCACTCATTTTGGAGCATTTGCTTCCATTACGGGGAGCTTCTTGTAAGTTAAATTGGAACCTAAAGAGAAAAGGTAATTGGAGTAAAAGTTAGTTCATAAGTTTGGCTAGTTTCCGTATTTATAGCAACTCCTTTCATTCCCATGTCCTTATTTTAGAGAATTTGTTTTCTTTTTCTGAAAGCTCTTCGTAGGGGAAATTGGAGCCCCAAAGGAAAAGACAACAAGAGTTACAGTTAGGTCTCATGTTTGGCTTGCTTCTTGATTTATAACATTATCTTTCCATTTCACTCATGATGTGGCATTTGTTTCCCCATGGTGCCAACTCGTTGCTGGTGAAATTTAAGCCCTGATGAAAAGACAAATAGAGTTAAAGTGAGTTCTTATGTTTGACTTTGTTCTATACTTATTGCCGCACATTTCGTTCCATTGCACAAATTGTAGGGCCCTTGTTTCCACTTCACGGGAATACTGTGTGCTTGAAATTGGAACCCCGAAGAAAAGACACCTAGTGTAAAAGTTACTTCTTAAGTTTGGCTAATTCATTTATCTGTAGCCACACCTTTCGTTCACTTGTACATATTTTAAGGCGTTCATTTTCTCTTGGTGGGAGGTCTTTATGGGTGAAAATCGATGCTCAAATGACGGCACAACAAGAGTTAAAGTTAGTTCTCAAGTTTGGCTTACTTCTAGACTTTGTAGCCATATCTTTTATTTCCTTACACCCTTTTTAGCATATTTTTCAGCTTGATAAAGCTCTTTGTGGGCGACGTTAGAGCCCTAAATGAATGAACAATTAGATTCAAATTTACTTCTTACGTCTGGCCAGTTTGTTTATACGCAATCACACCGTTTGTTTCCTTGTACTGGTTCTAGGTCATTTGTTCTCTCTTGATAAGAGCTCTTTGGAGACAGAATTGTCGTCTGAATGAAAAGAAAACTACTTTTAAGGCCAGTTTTGTGTTTGGTTTAGTCCAATATTTATAGAGCTATTATTAGTGGGACGTTCGTTATCTTTTAGTGGGAGCTCTTCTTTTGAGTGAAATTAGAGCCCGAATGAAATGACAACTAGAGCTATTATTAGTTCTTTACTTTTGCCAAGTTGTTGATTTATGGCTACCGCTTTCATTCCATTGCACTTTTTTTAGGTAATATAATTTAACTCGATGAGAGCTCTTTGTGGGGTGAAATTGGGGCTCCAAATGAAAAGACAACTACAGTAAAGCCTAGTTCTTAAGTTTAGGTTAGTTCTTGATCTAGAGCCACACCATCCATTTCATCGCACTCATTTTAGAGCATTTGTTTCCATTTGGGGGAGTTTTTGTTGGTCAAATTGGAAGCCGAAAAGAAAAGGCAATTGGAGATAAAGTTAATTCGCAAGTTTGGCTAGTTTTTGTTTTTATAACGACACCTTTCATTCCCTTGCCCTTATTTTAGGGAATTTTTTTTTTTTTTTTGGGGAAAGCTCTTCGTGGGGGAAATTAGACCCCAAATGAAAAGATAACAGAGTTATACTTAGTCCTTGTGTTTGGCTTACTTCTTGATTTATAGCCTTGTCTTTTACTCCCTTGCACTCGTTGTATGGCATTTGTTTCCCCATGATGCGAACTCCTTGAAGGTGAAATTTAACCCCAACTGAAAAGACAACAAGAGTTAAAGGGAGTTCTTATATTTGACTTAGTTCTATAGTTACCGCTGCAGGTTTCATTTCATTGCACAAATTTTAGGTGACGTGTTTTCACTTGGTGGGAATACTTTGGGTGTGAAATTGGAACCCCAAAGAAAAGACACATAGTGTAAAAGTTAGTTCTTAAGTTTGGCCAGTTTATTTTTATGTAGACACACCTTTCGTTCACTTGTAGTTATTTTAGGGCGTTTATTTTCTCTTGCTGGAAGATCTTTGGGGATGAAAATCGACCCTTACATGAAACCACAACTGGGGTTAAAGTTAGTTCTCAAGTTTAGCTTACTTCTTGACTTTGTAGCCATGTCCTTCGTTTCTTTGCACCCTTTTCATGATATTTTTTCTACTTGATAGAGCTCCTTGTGGGTGCAGTTAGAGCCGCAAATGAACGAACAATTAGATTTAAATTTAGTTCTTACGTTTGGCTAGTTTGTTTATTCACCACCACAACTTTTGTTTCCTTGTGCGAGTTCTTAGCCATTTGTTCTCTCTTGATAAGAGCTCTTTGGGGACAAAATTGCAATCTATATGAAAAGAAAACTGGTTCTAAAGCTAGATTTGTGTTTGGTTTAGTTTATTATTCATACGAACTCCTTTTAGTGTTTATTTGTAATCATATCTATTTATAAGAGTGAGTAACCCATATTGAGGTGGGCTCTTTCTTGGTGAAGTTTGATCTACAAAAAAAAAGCCAGCTATGTTCAAGTTTAGTTCTTAAGTTTGGCTTACTTCTTAATTCATTGCCAAACCTTCCATTACATGGCACTCATATTGGGCATTTGTGTCCTCTCGCTCGGAGCTCTTTGTGGGTGAAATAAGGGCCCGCATGAAAAGATAACCGGAGTTATTAATAGTTCTTTAGTTTTCCTAGTTCTTGATTTATAGCTACTGATTTTATTACATTGCACTTGTTTTAGGCGATTTGATTTTGCTTGATTCCTTGTGAGAGAAATTGCGGACCAAAATGAAAAGACAACTAGAGTTCAAGTTAGTTCCTATGTTTGGGTTAGTTCTTGATCTATATAGCAACTTCTTTCATTCCATTGCTCTCATTTTAAAGCATTGTTTCCATTGGTGGAGCTTTTTGTGAGCCAAATTGGAATTAGAAAAGAGAAGACAACTAATGTTAAAGTTAGTTCGTAAGTTTGGCTAGTTTTATTATTCATAGCTACCCCTTTCATTCCTTTGAACTTATTTCAGCACCTTCGTTCTCTTTTAGCGGGTACTCTTCTTTTGAGAGAAATTAGAGCGCTAAATAAAATGACGACTAGAGCTATTATTACTTCTTTAGTTTTGTTAGGTTCTCAATTTGTGGCTACTGCTTTCATTCCACTACACTTTTTTTAGGCAATTTGATTTAACTCGATGAGAGCTCTTTGTGGGGTGAAATTGGAGCTCCAAATGAAAACACGACTACAGTGAACCTTAGTTCTTAAGTTGGGGTTAGTTCTTGATCTAGGGCAACACATTTCATTTCGTTGCACTCATTTTAAGGCACTTGTTTACATTGGGGCGCGTTTTGTAATTGAAGTTGGAAGCCGAAAAGAAAACGCCATTGGAGTTAAAGTTAGTTCGTAGGTTTGGCTAGTTTCTTTATTTGTGGCAACACCTTTCATTCCATTGCCCTTAATTTAGAGAATATGTTTTCTTTTTGTGAAAGCTCTTAATGGGGGAAATTGGAGCCCCAAATGAAAAGATAACTGGAGTTATGGTTAGTTCTTGTGTTTGGCTTACTTTTTGATTTGTAGCCTTGTCTTTTGTTCCCTTGCACTCATTGTATGGCATTTGTTTCCCCGTGGTGTGAACTCCTTGCAGGTGAAATTTAAGCCCGAATGAAGGGACAACTAGAGTCAAAGTGAGTTCTTATATTTAACATAGGTCTATACTTATAGCCGCATGTCTTGTTCCATTGCACAAATTTTAGAGCATTAGGGCACTTGTTTCCACTTGGTGGGAGTACTTTGTGCATGAAATTGGAACCCCAAAGAAAACACACCTTATGTAAAAGGTAGTTCATTTAGAGCATTAGGGCACTTGTTTCCACTTGGTGGCTTGTTTGTCTATCTGTAGCCACACCTTTTGTTGACTTGCACCTGTTTTTAGGGCGTTCATTTCCTCATGGTGGGAGGTGTTTATAGGTGCAAATTGACCCTCAGATGAAAGTACAACTAGTCTCAAAGCTAGTTCTCAAGTTTAGCTTAATTCTTTGCTTTATAGCTATGTCTTTTGTTTCCTCTCACCCATTTTAGGATATTTTTTTCTGTTTGATGGAGCTCTTTGCGGGTGAAGTTAGTGCCCCAAATGAATGAATAATTAGATTCAAATCTAGTTCTTGCGTTTGGCCAGATTGTTTATTCACCATCACACCTTTTGTTTCCTTGTGCTAGTTCTGGGTCATTTGTCCTTTCTTGATAAGAGCTCTTTGGAGACAGAATTGCAGTCTAAATGATAAGAAAACTACCTTTAAGGCCTGTTTTGTGTTTGGTTTAGCCCAATATTTATAATGCTACTATTAGTGGGACATTTGTTATCTTTTAGTGGGAGCTCTTCATTTGAGTGAAATTAGAGCGCCGAATGAAATGACAACTAGAGCTATTATTAGTTCTTTGCTTTTGCCAAGTTCTTGATTTATGGCTACCACTTTCATTCCATTGCACTTTTTTGAGGTAATTTAATTTAACTCGATGAGAGCTCTTTGTGGGGTGAAATTGGGGCTCCAAATGAAAAGGAACTACAGTAAAACTTTGTTGTTAAGTTTAGGTTAGTTCTTGATTTAGAGTCGCACCATTCATTTCACTGCACTCATTTTAGAGCACTTGTTTCCATTGGGGGGAGCTTTCTGTAGGTCAAATTGGAACCCGAAAAGAAAAGGCAATTGGAGATAAAGTTAATTCGCAAGTTTGGCTAGTTTCTCTATTTGTAACGACACCTTTCATTCCGTTGCCTTTATTTTAGGGAATTTGTTTTTTTTTTTTTAAGGAAAGCTCTTCGTGAGGACAATTAGACCCCAAATGAAAAGATAACAAGAGTTATAGTCAGCCCTAGTGTTTGGCTTGCTTCTTGATTTATAGCCTTGTCTTTCGCTGCACTCATTGTATGGCATTTGTTTCCCCGTGATGCGAACTCCTTGCAGGTGAAATTTAACCCCTACTGAAAAGACAACTAGGGTTAAAGTGAGTTCATATATTTGACTTTGTTCTATAGTTATAGCTATAGGTTTCGTTTCATTGCATAAATTTTAGGCCACTTGTTTTCACTTGGTGGGAATACTTTGGGTGAAATTAGAACCCCAAAGAAAAGACACATAGTGTAAAAGTTAGTTCTTAAGTTTGGCCAGTTTGTTTGTATGTAGGCACACCTTTCGTTCACTTGTACTTATTTTAGGGCATTTATTTTCTCTTGCTGGGAGATCTTTAGGGGCGAAAATCGACCCTCAGATGATACCACAACCGGAGTTAAAGTTAGTTCTCAAGCTTAGCTTACTTCTTGACTTTGTAGCCATGTCCTTTGTTTCCTTACACCTATTTCATGATATTTTTTCTACTTGATGGAGCTCCTTGTGGGTGCAGTTAGGGCCACAAATGAACGAACAATTAGATTCAAATTTAGTTCTTACGTTTAGCCAGTTTGTTTATTCGCCACCACAACCTTTGTTTCCTTGTGCTGGTTCTTAGTCATTTGTTCTCTCTTGATAGGAGCTCTTTGAGGACAAAATCGCAGTCTAAATGAAAAGAAAACTGGTTTTAAAGCTAGATTTGTGTTTGGTTTAGTTCATTATTTATACAAACTCCTTTTAGTGTTTATTTGAAACCATATCTATTTATAAGAGTGAGTAACCCATATTGAGGTGGGCTCTTTCTTGGTGAAGTTTGATCGACAAAAGAAAAGACAGCTATGTTTAAGTTTAGTTCTTAAGTTTGGCTTACTTCTTAATTCATTGCCAAACCTTCCATTACATGGCACTCATATTGGGCATTTGTGTCCTCCTGCTCGGAGCTCTTTGTGGGTGAAATAAGGGCCCACATGAAAAGACAACCAGAGTTATTAATAGTTCTTTAGTTTTCCCTAGTTCTTGATTTATAGCTACTAATTTTATGATGGAGACCATCGTGAGAAGCCCAAGGACCATCAAGCTCAGCCCAAGGAGGACTCACTCAAGCTTCAAGAAGTCAAGGAAGTTGCCAAACTTTGCCGGAAATTGGCGTTCATACCCGAAGAGGTAGTGCCGCCTTCATCCAGAAATTTCCCGCTTTTTGTGTGCACTTTTGGCCTACCTAAAGTGGTCCCACAACTTGAGGCTCCACATGGTTTTGAAGTTTAAGATTTCAGCTTTCAAATAAGCCCAAGTTTGTTTAATTTGGACGTTATTTGATTGGGCAAAATATCACTCAAAGATACGTTATGCTGATCCAGTCCAGTCTGAGATAGGTGCATTGTTTGGGCCATAACTTTCCAACCGCTTATCCAAATTGAGCAAATGAGCCCATTCTGGAAAATAGACTTCCAGGGCTTTCTAACAAGCCAAGAACGCGTGATTTGGCCGAGTATTCTGGAAGTTATGCTCTGTTGAAGTTGAGGCAGTTGCAAGGATTAATGCTGGGAATATGAAGAGTCTTTGGTTACATATACTTGTGTGGCTGATATTGTGCACGTTTTAGATGCTTCTAGATTGATGTAATCAGCTGCAAAAATCCTAGAATATTCCTTGTAACCTCCCCCACCCCTTTTATGATGAGTCTTTTCATTTTTCTTAGACTTTTCATTAGCTAGTTTTAATTGTTAGGAGTTATTTGAGTCCTTTGATTGTCTTTTGCTGAGTCTATAAAAAGGGGAGGGGCGTGTGAAGCTATTCATTCAGCATTGTAAGAAATTTCCAAAGCAATACAAGTACTTTGAGTGTGTTTCTCAAAAGTGCAACTAAATTCCTAGTTCTATATCTTGAATTGTGGCAAATTCAAGTGGTGTTCTAGGTTCTCTTCCTTTTCCAATTGGAGTGATTCCTTGGTTAAGACAAGAGAATTAGCCCAAGGTCAAGTCATTGAGTGGCTCCGTGAAGGATTATCTCAATTACAAGATCTTGTTCTATTCCTTTTTCTTGTGTTGTGAAATTCTTCATCCATCTCATCCATCTTTCATTTCTCTTCCCAATTTGGCTTATTTTGAGTTGGAGTTTGATTTGGTTCACTTGCCACCCACATATACATCAATTGGTATCAGAGCCAAGGTTCTTAAGTGACCCACATCACACCCACATACATCCCAAAAAGCCAAACATTAAAAAAAAAAAAAAAGAGGCACAAACCGGCAAACCCAGTCTCGAAGACCAGAGAAGCAGCACGGTAACTAGAGCTTGATGAATCAATTTTTTCCAGCTTAATGAAGCTCTTTGTGGCAACTAGAGCTATTATTAGTTCTTTGCTTTTGTCGAGTTCTTGATTTATGGCTACTGCTTTCATTCCATTGCACTTTTTTAGGTAATTTAATTTTACTTGATGAGAGCTCTTTGTGGGTTAAAATTGGGGCTCCAAATGAAAAGACAACTACAGTAAAACTTAGTTCTTAAGTTTAGGTTAGTTCTTGATCTAGAGCCACACCATTCAGTTCATTGCATTCACTTTAGAGAATTTGTTTCCATTAGGGGGAGCTTTTTGTAGGTCAAATTAGAACCCAAATAGAAAAGGCAATTAGAGTTAAAGTTATTTCGTAAGTTTGGCTAGTTTCTTTATTTGTAACGACACCTTTCATTCCCTTGCCCTTATTTTACGAAATTAGACCCCAAATGAAAAGAGAGCAAGAGTTATAGGTAGTCCTTGTGTTTGGCTTACTTCTTGATTTATAGCCTTGTCTTTTGCTCCCTTGCACTCATTGTATGGCATTTGTTTCCCTATGATGCGAACTCCTTTCAGGTGAAATTTAACCCCTAATGAAAAGACAACTAGAGTTAAAGTGAGTTCTTATATTTGACTTAGTGCTATAGTTACAGCTGCAGGTTTCGTTTCATTGCACAAATTTAGCGCACTTGTTTCCACTTGGTAGGAATACTTTAGGTGTGAAATTGGAACCCCAAAGAAAAGACACCTAGTGCAAAAATTAGTTCTTCAGGTTGGCTAGTTTATTTATATGTAGCCACACCTTTTGTTCAATTGCACTTATTTGAGGGCGTTTATTTTCTCTTGCTAGGAGAACTTTGGGGGCGAAAATCGACCCTCAGATGAAGCCACAACTGGAGTTAAAGTTAGTTCTCATGTTTAGATTACTTCTTGACTTTGTAGCCATGTCCTTTGCTTCCTTGCACCCTTTTTATGATATGTTTCTAATTGATGGAGCTCCTCGTAGGTGCAGTTAGAGCCGTAAATGAACACGCAATTATATTGAAATTTAGTTCTTATGTTTGCCCAGTCTGTTTATTCACCACCACAACTTTTGTTTCCTTGCACTGGTTCCTGGTCGTTTGTTCTCTCTTGATAAGAGCTCTTTGGGGACAAAACTGCAATGTAAATGAAAAGAAAACTGGTTTTAAAGCTAGATTTGTGTTTGGTTTAGTTCATTATTTATACGAACTCCTTTCAGTGGTTATGTATAACCATATTTATATATAAGAGTGAGTAACCCATATCGAGGTGGGCTCTTTCTCGATCAAGTTTGATCCACAAAAGAAAAGACAGCTATGTTCAAGTTTTGTTCTTAAGTTTGGCTTACTTCTTCATTTATGGCCAAACCTTTCATTACATGGCACTCATATTGGGGCATTTGTGTCCTCTTGCTCAGAGCTCTTTGTGGGTGAAATAAGGGCCCACATGAAAAGATAACTAGAGTTATTAATAGTTCTTTAGTTTTGCCTAGTTCTTGATTTATAGCTACTGATTTTATTACATTGGGCTTGTTTTAGGTGATTTGATTTTGCTTGATCCAAGCTCCTTGTGAGTGAAATTGCGAACCCAAATGGAACGACAACCAGAGTTAAAGTTAGTTCTTACGTTTGGGTTAGTTCTTCATCTATACAGCCACTTCTTTCATTCTATTGCTCTCATTTTAGAGCATTGTTTCTATTAGTGGAGTTTTTTATGAGCCAAATTGGAATTGGAAAAGAAAAGACAACTAATGTTAAAGTTAGTTCGTAAGTTTGGCTAGTTTCATTATTCATAGCTACCCCTTTCATTCCTTCGAACTTATTTCGGCACATTCGTTCTCTTTTAGCAGGAGCTCTTCTTTTGAGTGAAATTAGAGCACTAAATAAAATGACAACTAGAGTTATTATTAGTTCTTTAGTTTTATCAAGTTCTCAATTTGTGGCCACCGCTTTCATTCCACTACACTTTTTTTAGGTAATTTGATTTAACTACTTATCCAAATTGAGCAAATGAGCCCATTTGGGAAAATAGATTTCCAGGGCTTTCCAACAAGCCCAAAAGCACCTTATTTGGACGTGTGAGCTGAGAGAAATGCTCCGTTGAAGTGAAGGCTGCTGCATGGAGTTAATGCTGGGCAAGTGAAGAGACATAGGTTACATGACATCACCTTGCTGACATCATGCACGACTTGGATGGATTTCTGCAGCTGATAGGAAGTCTAGAATGTTCATTGTAACCTCCCCCATTCCTTTAAGTTGTGTCTTTTTATTTTTCCTAAGTCTTTTCAATTTTCTAGCTTTAAATTGCCAGGAGTTTGTGTCTTTTGCTTGTCTTGTTGTTGCCTATATATAGTGGGGGTGTGAAGTGTTTCTCAATTTAGAGTTGTAAGCTTTTCCAAGAGTAGTACAAACACCTTGAGAGTGATTCTCATTTGTGTCCAAATCCCTAGTTCTATATCTTGAATTTTGGCAAGTTCAAGTGGTGTTCTAGGTTCTCTTTTCTTTTCCAATTGGAGTGATTCCTTGGTGAAGACAAGAGGATTTGCCCAAGATCAAGTCCTTGAGTGGCTCCGCGAAGGATTATCTCAAGTGCAAGGTCTTGTTTATCCTTTGTTCTTTTTTTGTTATTATTTTCATTCCATCTCAATCAACCTTCCATTTTCTCTTTACTTTGGTTCAATTCTATTTGGGTTTATTTGAGTTTGATTTGGTTCACTTACCGCCCACATATACATCAATTGGTATCAGAGCAAAGGTTTTAAAGTGACCCATATCACAACCAAATACATTTAAAAAAAAAAAAAATCGTGAACATCCAGTGTCCACAGGCCAGAAATTTCGCACGGTGCCCCCGTGCCATACCACACGACCGTGCCATATTCATTTTCCAGAAATCTTCAAGTCGAGACGCAGCACGGTGCCCCCGTGCCTACCAGCACGACCGTGCCACCCTACTTTTCTGCATTTCCTCAAGTCAAAGCATAGCACGGCCTGCCCGTGCCCCCTTGCACGACCGTGCCACTTTCCCTGCTGCATATTCTTCCTTCAAAGCATCTCCAACATGTCTCCAAAGTCCACAAGAAGCGACCAAGCACGTGTGGAAGAGTTAGAAGCTCAAGTCACTCATCTTCAAACTCAACTTGGGCAACTTTTGGAGGAAAAATGAAGGTGGGCTCATAGCCCCACTCCCTCTCATCCTCATGAACTGGTGGTCGAATCGGAAGAAGAAGTCCTTCAATCCCGAGCCAATTCTAGTGACGAAGAAGCCCCAAGGAGACGAAGGCAAGGAAGCAATATTGGTGCTGTCCGAATTGACATCCCCGAATTTGAAGGCCAACTTGACCCGGACTTATTTCTCGATTGGTTGCACACCATTGAGAGGATCTTTGAATATGAGGACATCCCGGAGGACAAGAAGGTAAAAGTCGTAGCCCTTAAACTCCGCAAATATGCTTCAATCTGGTGGGCTAACCTTGGAGCGAAAAGAGCAAGAAATGGGAAAGGGAAAATTAGAACGTGGGCCATAATGAAAGAAAAACTCAAGGCCAAGTTTCTTCCCTCACACTATGTGCAAGATAATTATCTGAAACTCCACCGCCTCAAGCAAGGATCCAAAAGTGTAGAGGAGTACACTCGGGAGTTTGAACAACTTCTACTCAAATGCGACTTGAAAGAAGATGACTCTCAAACCTTGGTAAGATACTTAACCGGACTTGATGAGTCTATTGCTCATATTGTTGAATTGCAACCATTCCCAGTCTATCTCTGAAATTAGTTCAAACACAATCAAGCACAAACCGTTCATTCCTGCGATCACAATGAGTACATGCATGACCGTGGAAGAGAAACTTGAAGCAATGGCCAAGCAGATGCATGAAATCTCTATATCCAATCAAGAACTTAAGGCTCGAAATGAGTACTTGAGAAAACAGCTTGGAAACCACATGAAACAAAAGCAAAAGCTTCAAGAGCCACCAAGCATTCGAATTGGGACGGATTATGGCCATGAAGAGGAAGCTAGCAATGCGTTATCATTCTCTGAAGAGGATGTACCATTCGAAAGAACACAAAGAAGAACGCGGCCTACTTTCAACTCTAATGAATTCAAGGTTGAAATTCCTGAGTTTGAGGGTAAGCTAGATCCTGATGAGTTCATTGAATGGTTAAAAACAGTGGAACGTGATGGAGACCATCGTGAGAAGCCCAAGGACCATCAAGCTCAGCCCAAGGAGGACTCACTCAAGCTTCAAGAAGTCAAGGAAGTTGCCAAACTTTGCCGAAAATTGGCGTTCATACCCGAAGAGGTAGTGCCGCCTTCATCCAGAAATTTCCCGCTTTTTGTGTGCACTTTTGGCCTACCTAAAGTGGTCCCACAACTTGAGGCTCCACATGGTTTTGAAGTTTAAGATTTCAGCTTTCAAATAAGCCCAAGTTTGTTTAATTTGGACTTCATTTGATTGGGCAAAATATCACTCAAAGATACGTTATGCTGATCCAGTCCAGTCTGAGATAGGTGCATTGTTTGGGCCATAACTTTCAAACCGCTTATCGAAATTGAGCAAATGAGCCCATTCTGGAAAATAGACTTCCAGGGCTTTCTAACAAGCCCAAGAACGCGTGATTTGGCCGAGTATTCTGGAAGTTATGCTCTGTTGAAGTTGAGGCAGTTGCAAGGATTAATGCTGGGAATATGAAGAGTCTTCGGTTACATATACTTGTGTGGCTGATATTGTGCACGTTTTAGATGCTTCTAGATTGATGTAATCAGCTGCAAAATCCTAGAATATTCCTTGTAACCTCCCCCACCCCTTTTATGATGAGTCTTTTCATTTTTCTTAGACTTTTCATTAGCTAGTTTTAATTGTTAGGAGTTATTTGAGTCCTTTGATTGTCTTTTGCTGAGTCTATAAAAAGGGGAGGGGCGTGTGAAGCTATTCATTCAGCATTGTAAGAAATTTCCAAAGCAATACAAGTACTTTGAGTGTGTTTCTCAAAAGTGCAACTAAATTCCTAGTTCTATATCTTGAATTGTGGCAAATTCAAGTGGTGTTCTAGGTTCTCTTCCTTTTCCAATTGGAGTGATTCCTTGTTAAGACAAGAGAATTAGCCCAAGGTCAAGTCATTGAGTGGCTCCGTGAAGGATTATCTCAATTACAAGATATTGTTCTATCCCTTTTTCTTGTGTAGTGAAGTTCTTCATCCATCTCATCCATCTTTCATTTCTCTTTCCAATTTGGCTTATTTGAGTTGGAATTTGATTTGGTTCACTTGCCCACCCACATATACATCAATTGGTATCAGAGCCAAGGTTCTTAAGTGACCCACATCACACCCACATACATCCCAAAAAGCCAAACATACAAAAAAAAAAAAACACAAAAAAAAAAGAGGCACAAACCGGCAAACCCAGTCTCGAAGACCAGAGAAGCAGCACGGTGCCCCCGTTCCATACCACACGACCGTGCCATATTCATTTTCCAGAAATCTGCAAGCCGAGACGCAGCACGGTGCCCCCGTGCCACCAAGCACGACCGTGCCACGGTAATTTTCCGCATTTCTTCAAGTCGAAGCATAGCACGGCCTGCCCGTGCCCCCTTGCACGACCGTGCCACTTTCCCTGCTGCCTATTCTTCCTTCAAAGCATCTCCAGCATGTCTACAAAGTCCACAAGAAGCGACCAAGCACGTGTGGAAGAGTTAGAAGCGCAAGTCACCTATCTTCGAACTCAACTTGGGCAACTTTTGGAGGAAAAACGAAGGTGGCTTCATAGCCCCACTCGCTCTCATCCTCATGAACCGGTGGTCGAATTGGAAGAAGAAGTCTTTCAATCCCGAGCCAATTCTAGTGACGAAGAAGTGATCGAAGTCCCTCCATCCCTTTTGTTAAAAAAGAATCAAATCAAATTAGGTAATCTTATTATGCTGGTTTAAGGATGAATAAATCATCCAAGTTTTGATTAAACATTGAAACTGCAGGGCAAGGGTTAAATCCAGCAGCTAACCCGTTTTTGTGTGCTTAATTTCTCAAACATACTAAGGGTTTACGTCTAATTATTTTTTGATGGATTTGAAGATCAAGATGTTAGCTTTCCAACAAATCAAGTTTCATCCAATTTGGACTTCATTTGATCGTTCAAATCAGCAATTAAACCCAAGGTGTCAAAACTGCCCAGCAGGGCCAGGATGAACCCGGTTTTGTTCTTTTTATTTCTTATGATATAGTTTAGCTTAAGTCTTACATTTTTACATATTTTGGGTCCCCAAGATCTTAGCTTTCATTTCCAATTGGAATTACCAGATTTGGAGTTCAATTGGTTAGTGAACTAAGCTAATTAGTAAACCTGTGCTGATGTATATGTGGGGGGGGGCAAGTGAACCAAATCAAACTCCAACTCAAATAAGCCAAATTGGAAAGAGAAATGAAAGATGGATGAGATGGATGAAGAACTTCACTACACAAGAAAAAGGGATAGAACAAGATCTTGTAATTGAGATAATCCTTCACGGAGCCACTCAATGGCTTGACCTTGGGCTAATTCTCTTGTCTTAACCAAGGAATCACTCCAATTGGAAAAGGAAGAGAACCTAGAACACCACTTGAATTAGCCAAATTCAAGATATAGAACTAGGAATTTTTGAGACACAAATGAGAGTCACTCTCAAAGGTGCTTGTATTACTTTGGAAATCTCTTACAATGCTGAATGATTAGCTTCACATGCCCCTCCCATTTTATAGACTCAGCAAAAGACAATCAAAAGACTCAAATAACTCCTAACAATTAAAAACTAGCTAATGAAAAGTCTAAGAAAAATGAAAAGCCACATCATAAAAGGGGGTGGGGGAGGTTACAAGGAATATTCTAGGATTTTTGCAGCTGATTACATCAATCTAGAAGCATCTAAAACGTGCACGATATCAGCCACACAAATATATGTAACCTAAGACTCTTCATATTCCCAGCATTAATCCTTGCAACTGCCTCAACTTCAACAGAGCATAACTTCCAGAATCCTCAGCCAAATCACGCGTTCTTGGGCTTGTTAGAAAGCCCTGGAAGTCTATTTTCCAGAATGGGCTCATGTGCTCAATTTGGATAAGCGGTTTGAAAGTTATGGCCCAAACAATGCACCTATCTCATACTGGACTGGATCAGCATAACGTATCTTTGAGTGATATTTTGCCCAATCAAATGATGTCCAAATTAAACAAACTTGGGCTTATTTGAAAGCTGAAATCTTAAGCTTCAAAACCATGTGGAGCCTCAAGTTGTGGGTCCACGTTAGGTAGGCCAAAAGTGCACACAAAAATCGGGAAATTTCTGGGTGAAGGCGGCACTACCTCTTCGGGCATGAACGCCAATTTCCGGCAAAGTTTGGCAACTTCCTTGACCTCTTGAAGCTTGAGTGAATCCTCCTTGGGCTGAGCTTGATGGTCCTTGGGCTTCTCACGATGGTCTCCATCATTCCTCCCGGGTAAGTGAAAGTTTGCCCTCAAACTACGAAGGGGCTCATCATCGAAATAGGGGCTAAGATCGGAGACATTGAAGGTAGCCGAAACTCCATAATCTCCAGGTAGATCAACCTTGTATGCATTGGGCCCCACCTTCTCAAGGATTTCAAATGGACCATCGGAACGTGGCATCAACTTAGATTTTCTCTTTGAAGGGAAACGCTCCTTCCTCATGTGAATCCATACCAAATCTCCTGGCTGAAAATGTACATCCTTGCGATGCTTGTTGGCGCTTTGCATGGCTCTCTCATTAGCCTTGGCAATGTTATCTCTAACTCTTGCATGAAGATCTTGGATCTCCTTGGCTCTTTTTTCAGCTTCCCAACTAAATTTTGTGGGAGTTGGAATGGGAACAAGATCCAAGGGACTCTTGGGATTGTAGCCATACACAACTTGAAATGGAGAGAGTTGGGTGGACTTGCTAGGCACTCAATTGAATGCGAACTCGGCATGTGGTAGCAACTCATCCCAATTCTTCAAATGCTTCTTCACTAGGACTCGAAGTAAGGTACCCAAAGTCCTATTATTGACTTCAGTTTGGCCATCAGTTTGGGGATGACAAGTAGTGCTAAACTTGAGTTGAGTACCCAATTTGCTCCATAGAGTTAGCCAAAAATGACTAAGAAACTTGGAGTCCCGATCAGATACCATGCTCTTTGGAATGCCATGTAGTCTCACAATCTCCTTGAAGTAAAGATTAGCCACTTGAGTAGCATCATTAGTGGTGGGGCAAGGGATGAAATGCGCCATCTTGGAGAATCGATCCACAACCACCATAATGGAGTCTTTGTTCCTTTGGGTTCTAGGTAAACCCGTGATGAAATCCAAGCTAATATCTTCCCAAGGGGCTTGAGGAATGGGAAGCGGAGAATACAATCCTTGGGGCAAGGAATGGCTCTTAGCCATTTGACAAGTAGAACATCTTTTGATGAAATGCTCTACATCTCTTGACATCTTAAGCCAATAGTAGTGTTCCTTCAACATTGATCTAGTCTTCTCAACACCAAAATGGCCAGCTAGGGCTCCTCCATGCAGCTCTTGGATAAGCAGTTCACGAAATCCACATTGAGGTATCCAAAGGCGTGAACCTTTGAATAGGAACCCATCTTCTAAGTGGAACAACCCATGGGGGTGTTTAAGACACTTCTCAAAATGTCCTTGAAATCATCATCTTTTGGGTACAAATCTTTAACAACTTCAAACCCAAGTACTTTAGTACTCAAAGTGGAGAGTAATAAGTCCCTTCTTGACAATGCATCAGCTCCTTTGTTGAGAGTACCCGCCTTATGTTGGATAGTGAAGTGGAAGGACTGAAGATACTCTACCCATTTAGCATGTCTAGGGTTGAGCTTGTGTTGTCCTTGAATGTATTTGAGAGCTTCATGGTCGAAATGAAGGATGAACTCACCTCCAACTAAGTAATGACGCCAATGCTCCAATGCTCTAATGATTGCATAAAACTCCTTGTCATAGGTGGAGTACTTCTTCTTGGCATCGTTGAGCTTCTCACTAAAAAGGCAATGGGTCTCCTCTCTTGAGATAGGACAGCTCCAATTCCTACCCCGGATGCATCACATTCTACTTCAAAGACTTTGGTAAAGTCAGGCAAGGCTAGAACGGGGGAACTAGTGAGCTTCTTCTTGATCTCTTCAAAGGCTTGTTGTGTTTGCTCATTCCATGAAAACTCTTTGCCTTTAATTACCTCGGTCATAGGAGCCACGATAGTGCTGAAATTTCTAATGAACCTCCGGTAAAATGAGGCTAGGCCATGAAACTCCTTACTTGAGTGACGGATGTAGGAGTTGGCCACTCTTGAATAGCCTTGATCTTGCTTTCATCAACTTGGAGGCCTTGGGCGGAAACAATGAAACCCAAGAATACCACTTGAGGAGTGAAGAAAAGCATTTCTCCATATTGCCATAAAGTTGTTCTTGTGAAAGAATCTCCAAAACTTGTTGCAAATGCTTAGCATGCTCCTCCTCGGTCTTGCTATAGACCAAGATATCATCAAAGTAAACGACAACACAAGTTCCAATGAGGGGCTTGAGAACTTGGTTCATGAGTCTCATAAAAGTGCTAGGGGCATTAGTAAGCCCGAATGGCATTACAAGCCACTCATATAAACCTCCTTTAGTCTTAAAGGCGGTTTTCCATTCATCACCTTCAAAAATTCGAATCTGATAATAGCCACTTCTAAGATCAATCTTAGAAAAGATAGCGGCTCCATGTAATTCATCCAATAGATCATCCAATCGGGGAATAGGAAACCGGTACTTGATAGTGATCTTGTTTATTGCCCGGCTATCAACACACATACGCATGCTACCATCCTTCTTAGGAACAAGGAGGGCGGGCATGGCACATGGGCTTAGACTTTCCCGAATTAAACCCTTGGACAAGAGATCATCCACTTGTCTTTGGATTTCTTGTGTTTCACTTGGAGACATCCGGTATGCCGGCTTGTTTGGAAGTACGGATCCGGGAACGAGGTCTATCTTGTGTTGGATAGATCTTGGAGGGGAAGGCCATGTGGAATTTCTTGTGGAAAAACATGGTGATAGACTTGTAGGAGAGGGGTGAGTAGTGGATGTGAGGGAGATGGTGGCTTA
The DNA here is from genome assembly GCA_029747015.1 of Carnegiea gigantea. Classification (NCBI taxonomy): domain Eukaryota; kingdom Viridiplantae; phylum Streptophyta; class Magnoliopsida; order Caryophyllales; family Cactaceae; genus Carnegiea; species Carnegiea gigantea. Next base: position 325,723 of record JAKOGI010000933.1, read on the forward strand.
GACTCTTCTTGTAAAAGTATCAAGTCTTTAAAAGACTTATACTCATGGTGCTCAGATTTGAGAAGAGTAGTAAAGAAGACTTCCAAATGAGGATTGTCTTTTGGCTTAGAGGGGGGAGGACTTTTGAGAGGGGTAAGAGTGATTTTCTTACGGTCCTTGAGAAAAGAGTAAGTGTTCATCCGACCATCATGGATGACACTTCTATCAAAAAGCCACGGTCTACCCAATAATATATGGCAAGCATCCATGGGGACTATATCACACCAAATCTCATCTTTATAGTTTTTCCCAATTGAAAAAGAAACAAGACAACGGTGAGTAATTTGCAAACATTTGCCTTGATTCAACCATTGTATGGTGTAGGGATTTGGACGAGGAGAGACTTGCAGCTTGAGTTTGTCCACCATAGTCTTTGAGGCAACGTTAGCACAACTACCTCCATCAATGATAAGGGAACAAACCTTGTCTCCTACGGTACCCCTGGTGTGAAAAATGGCTTCTCTTTGCTCCATGTCCTTTTGAGTGGCAATTCCCCTCAAGGCCCGGCGGATAACAAGCAACTCTCCTTCATCGGGGCCTTCCTCAACTTCTTCCAAACTTCCTTCTTCAAAGGGCTCTCCTTCTTCTTCATCATAGGCATGTTCATCACATGCTTCTTGGTACTCCGCTAGGGAAACAATCCTCCTGTTTGGACACTCAGATGCATAGTGTCCCATGCCTTGACACCGAAAGCAACGAACCTTGTCCTTTGATTTGGGCTCTTGTGTGGAGGGTTTTGGAGGGGTTGGAGTGGTGTTTTTGGTTTGTGGAGGTGGGGGATTTTGTGGACGAGGAGGGTAGTACGGAGGCTTTTGTGTGGGGTAAGGACGAGAGAGAGCTTGGAAAGGACACTCTTTCCCTTTGATTTCTTTTGTTGCTCTACCTTGTAGGCTAGAGAACTCAAGTCATCTAGGGATGAATATGGTTGCAACTCAATTACATGAGCAATGGACTCATCAAGACCGGTCAAGTATCTTACCAAGGTTTGTGAGTCGTCTTCTCTCAAATCGCATTTGAGTAGGAGTTGTTCAAACTCCCGAGTGTATTCTTCCACACTCTTGGATTCTTGTTTGAGTCGATGGAGCTTGAGATAATTGTCTTGCACATAGTGAGAGGGAAGAAACTTGGCCTTGAGTTTTTCTTTCATTTTGGCCCAAGGTCTGATTTTTCCCTTTCCATTCCTTGCTCTTTTCGCTCCAAGGTTAGCCCACCAGATTGAAGCATATTTGTGGAGTTTAAGGGCTACGAGTTTTACCTTCTTGTCCTCCGGGATGTCCTCATATTCAAAGATCCTCTCAATGGTGTGCAACCAATCGAGAAATAAATCCGGGTCAAGTTGGCCTTCAAATTCGGGTATGTCAATTCGGACACCACCAATATTACCTCCTTGCCTTCGTCTCCTTGGGGCTTCTTCGTCACTAGAATTGGCTCGGGATTGAAAGACTTCTTCTTCCAATTCGACCACCGGTTCATGAGGACGAAAGGGAGTGGGGCTATGAACCCGCCTTCTTTTCTCCTCCAAAAGTTGCCCAAGTTGAGTTCGAAGATAAGTGAGTTGTGCTTCTAACTCTTCCACACGTGCTTGGTCACTTCTTGTGGACTTTGTAGACATGTTGGAGATGCGTTGAAGGAAGAATATGCAGCAGGGAAAGTGGCACGGTCGTGCAAGGGGGCACTGTCAGGCCGTGCTATGCTTCGGCTGAAGAAAATGCAGAAAAGTAGAGTGGCACGGTCGTGCTTGGCGGCACGGGGGCACCGTACTCCGTCTCGACTTGAAGATTCCTGGAAAAAGAATATGGCACGGTCGTGTGTTGTGGCACGGGGGCACCGTGCTGCTTCTCTGGTCTTCAAGACTTCGGATTGCCGGTTTGTGCCTCTTTTTTTTTTTTTTGTATTTGGCTTTTTGGGATGTGTTTGGGTATGATGTGGGTCACTTAAAAGCCTTGGCTCTGATACCAATTGATGTATTTGTGGGTGGCAAGTGAACCAAATCAAACTCCAACTCAAAATAAGCCAAATTGGGAAGAGAAATGAAAGATGGATGAGATGGATGAAGAAATTCACTACACAAGAAAAAGGAATAGAACAAGATCTTGTAATTGAGATAATCCTTCACGGAGCCACTCAATGACTTGACCTTGGGCTAATTCTCTTGTCTTAACCAAGGAATCCCTCCAATTGGAAAAGGAAGAGAACCTAGAACACCACTTGAATTTGCCACAATTCAAGATATAGAACAAGGAATTTAGTTGCACTTTTGAGAAACACACTCAAAGTACTTGTATTGCTTTGGAAATTTCTTACAATTCTGAATGATTAGCTTCACATGCCCCTCCCCTTTTATAGACTCAGAAAAAGACAACAAAAGGACTCAAATAACTCCTAACAATTAAAACTAGTAAAATGAAAAGACTAAGATAAATGGAAAGACACATCATAAAATGGTTGGGGGAGGTTACAAGAAATATTCTAGGATTTCTTAGCTGATTACACCAATCTAGAAGGCTCCAAAAACGTGCACAATGTCAGCCACACAATCACATGTAACCGAAAACTCTTCATATTCCCAGAATTAATCCTTGCAACTGCCTCAACTTCAACAGAGCATAACCTCCAGAATACTCGGCCAAATCACGCGTTCTTGGGCTTGTTAGAAAGCGCTGGAAGTCTATTTTCCAGAATGGGCTCATTTGCTCAATTTGGATAAGCGGTGTGAAAGTTATGGCCCAAACAATGCACCTATCTAAGACTGGACTGGATCAGCACAACGTATCTTTGAGTGATATTTTGCCCAATCAAATGATGTCCAAATTAAATCAAATTGGGCTTATTTTAAAGCTGACATCTTAAGCTTCAAAACCATGTGGAGCCTCAAGTTGTGGGTCCACGTTAGGTAGGCCAAAAGTGCACACAAAAATCGGGGAATTTCTGGATGAAGGCGGCACTACCTCTTCGGGCATGAACGCCAATTTCCGGCAAAGTTTGGCAACTTCCTTGACCTCTTGAAGCTTGAGTGAATCCTCCTTGGGCTGAGCTTGATGGTCCTTGGGCTTCTCACGATGGTCTCCATCATTGGGGCTGATCCCCATCAGGGATTGAGCTTATATTGCCCTTGAATGAACTTGAGGGCCTCATGGTCCGAATGTAGTATGAATTCGGCCCCAAATAGGTAGTGTCTTCAATGTTCCAAAGCCCGGACTACCGCATAGAACTCCTTGTCGTATGTGGAGTACTTTCTCTTGGGTTCATTCAACTTCTCACTAAAGAATGCATTGGCCGCTTCTCTTGGGACAAAATAGCCCCTATGCCCACTCTGGAGGCATCACACTCCACCTCGAAGATCTTGGAGAAGCTAGGGAGTGCTACTATGGGAGCACTTGTGAGTATTATCTTGATTTCTTCAAAGACCGAATGAGCTTGTTCATTCCACTCAAAGGTCTTGCCCTTGAGAACCTCGGTCATGGGGGAGACAATGGAGCTAAAGTCCTTCATAAATATCCTATAAAAGGAGGCCAAGTCGTGGAAGCTTCGGACTTGATGCACGGAGGAGGGAGTAAGCCACTCACGGATGGCCTTGACTTTGTCTTCATCAACATGGATGCCTTGAGCCGAAACTACATAACCCAAGAAGATGACTTGGGGTGTGAAGAAATGACACTTCTCAAGGTTACCATAGAGCTCTTCTTGAGCCAAGATACTCAAGACTTGGTGGAGGTGGTCAGCATGCTCTTGTTCATCCCGGCTATACACAAAGATATCATCAAAATACACAATGACAGACTTGCCTATGACCGGCCTAAGCACCTCATTCATAAGCCTCATGAAGGTGCTAGGTGCATTAGTCAAGCCAAATGGCATGACCAACCACTCATAGAGGCCGCCCTTAGTTTTGAAAGCCGTCTTCTATTCATCCCCTTCAAAGATCCAGATTTGGTAGGAGCCACTTCTACGATCAATTTTGGAGAAGATAGTGGCTCCATGAAGCTCATCAAGTAAATCCTCCAACCTTGGAATGGGGTACTGGTACTTGATGGTGATCTTGTTGATGGCCCTACTATCAACACACATTCTCATGCTCCCATCTTTCCTGGGCACAAGTAGAGCCGAAACGGCACACGGACTTAGGCTTTCACGGATTAGTCCCCTGGCTAGGAGGTCGTTAACTTGGCGTTAAATCTCTTGGGTTTCTTGGGGGTTCATCCTATAGGCCGATTTGTTTGGGAGGGTGGAACCGGGAAAGAGGCCAATCTTATGTTCGATGGACCTTTTGGGAGGCAAGACGTGGGGTACCTCTTGAGGGAAAACATGTTGGAAGGTGTAGGAGAGGGGTGAGCATGGGATGGCTGAAGGCCGTGGCTAGGGCCGGTTCTTGGCCTAGCACAATCCACTCTTTGTACGGTTCATACTCATACATTTGGGACTTTAGGAGGGTGGTGAGAAAGACATCCATTTGTGGGTTTTCTTTGGGTTTGGAAGGGGTGGACGATTTGAGTGGAGTGAGGGTGATCTTCTTGTGGTTCTTTGTGAAGGTATAGGTATTCATGCGGCCATCATACATGACTCTCTTATCAAAGAGCCAAGGTCAACCCAACAAGACATGGCAAGCATCCATTGGCACAATATCGCACCAAATCTCATCTTTGTAAGTCTTCCCAATGCTTAAAGACAAGAGACACCGAGTAGAGATTTACAAACCTTTGCTTTGGTTAAGCTATTGGATGGTGTATGGTTTTAGGTGGGTGGTCACTGAGAGCTTGAGTTTGTCCACCATGGATTGTGAGGCCGCATTTGCACAACTCCTCCCATCAATGATAAGGGAGCAAACTTTGCCACCTACGGTGCACCTTGTATGGAAAATGGACTCTCTTTGCTCAAACTCATCTTGGGAAGCTAGGCCACTTAAGGCCCTTCGAATTCAAAAGTTCCCCTTCATCCGGACCTTCTTTAACCTCCTCTAGAGACTCATTCAAGTCTAACTCTTTCTTCCCTTCGTCCTCTCCCTCAAACTCCTCAAAGGAAGCTTGAAATTCAGCTAAAGTAACAACCCTCTTGTTTGGGCATTCGGATGCAATGTGCCCTAGTCCTTGACACCGAAAACATCTTCTTTTATCTTCTATTTTGGGAGGGTTTCTTTGAGGTATGTTTTGGGCATTTGGGGGATTTGGCCGTGGAGGTGGTGTAGCTTGTGGTCTAGGATTTGTGTTTGGAGGTCTTTGAAAAGGGTAAGACCGAGTAGGAGGTTTGGACACAATTCCTTTCTCTTTGGCTTTTCGGTGTTGTTCAACTTTGTATGCAAGGGAGCTAAGTTCATCAAGAGAGAAGTAAGGGTGTAGCTCAACAACATGGGCAATTTGATCATCCAAACCACTCAAATACCTCACAAGAGTTTGGGTTTCATCTTCCTTCAAATCACATTTCAAGAGGAGTTGTTCAAACTCCCTAGTATATTCTTCCACACTCTTAGTTCCTTGTTTGAGGTTATGGAATTTGAGGAAATTATCATGGAGGTAATGCGTAGGTAGGAATTTGGCTTTTAATTTGTCTCTCATTTATGCCCAAGTATGGATATTTCCCTTTCCCTTCCTTGCCCTCTTGGTCACTAAATTAGCCCACCAAATTGAAGCATATTTGCGAAGCTTAAGGGCTACAAGCTTCACCTTTTTCTCATCCGGGATGTCTTTGTAGTCGAAGACTCTTTCAACCGTTTAGAGTCAATCTAGAAATAGGGCCGGGTCTAGATGGCCTTCAAACTCGGGAATGTCAACCTTGAAATCAAGATTGCCACCTCCTGATGTAAGTCTCAAGGGTAGGAACAACCCAAGCTAACTTACAACAGGAACACAACCAAAACAAGTGGAAAACTCACGAACCAGGGGTGGCACGGTCGTGCTTCAAGGCACGGGGGCACCGTGCCAACTTGCTGCCTAAGCACGCCTAGTTTGTGATTTTCACTGTTTTTGAGATGGCTTTTGTGTTTGGGCTCAAAACTGAATCAAAGCAAGAATTCTTGGCCTTGATTAAGCTCGAAATGAATATGAAAACAAAAAGGAGATGTGGGAATGAAGTTCACTGATTAGAACATGAAAAAGGAGAGCTTTGGTTTAAGGAACCCAAAGCTAACTTCATGAACTTTAAGTGAATTCAATGGAATCTGGTGATGTATATTTTCAAGGGGATCATTTTCATTCTTTAAACTCAACTTCAAGGGAGGTAAGTTTCAAACAAGTACATGCATGGCAAGGCTCCTCTTTGATTCCAATATTTGAATTTCATGACAAAAGACACTTTATGGAGTTTTATTTGAACTTCAAAGTGCCTTTTCCAAACGGGTTTTCCAAATGGGGGTCAAGAGTACCTTGCATTTCAATATTGATGGAGACCATCTTGAGAAGCCCAAGGACCATCAAGCTCAGCCCAAGGAGGACTCACTCAAGTTTCAAGAGGTCAAAGAAGTTGCAAAACTTTGCCGGAAATTGGCGTTTATGCCCGAAGAGGTAGTACCGCCTTCATCCAGAAATTTCCCGATTTTTGTGTGCACTTTTGGCCTACCTAACGTGGACCCACAACTTGAGGCTCCACATGGTTTTTAAGCTTAAGATGTTAGCTTTAAAATAAGCCCAATTTTATTTAATTTGGACATCATTTGATTGGGCAAAATATCACTCAAAGATACGTCGTGCTGATCCAGTCCAGTCTGAGATAGGTGCATTGTTTGGGCCATAACTTTCAAACCGCTTATCCAAATTGAGCAAATGAGCCCATTCTGGCAAATAGACTTCCAGGGCTTTCTAACAAGCCCAAGAACGCGTGATTTGCCCGAGTATTCTGGAAGTTATGCTCTGTTGAAGTTGAGGCAGTTGCAAGGATTAATGCTGGGAATATGGAGAGTCTTAGGTTACATATATTTGTGTGGCTGATATTGTGCACGTTTTAGATGCTTCTAGATTGATGTAATCAGCTGCAAAAATCCTAGAATATTCCTTGTAACCTCCCCCACCCCCTTTTATGATGTGTCTTTTCATTTTTTCTTAGACTTTTCATTAGCTAGTTTTAATTGTTAGGAGTTATTTGAGTCTTTTGATTGTCTTTTGCTGAGTCTATAAAAGGGGAGGGGCATGTGAAGCTAATCATTCAGCATTGTAAGAGATTTCCAAAGTAATACAAGCACCTTTGAGAGTGATTCTCATTTGTGTCAAAAATTCCTAGTTCTATATCTTGAATTTGGCTAATTCAAGTGGTGTTCTAGGTTCTCTTCCTTTTCCAATTGGAGTGATTCCTTGGTTAAGACAAGAGAATTAGCCCAAGGTCAAGTCATTGAGTGGCTCCGTGAAGGATTATCTCAATTACAAGATCTTGTTCTATCCCTTTTTCTTGTGTAGTGAAGTTCTTCATCCATCTCATCCATCTTTCATTTCTCTTTCCAATTTGGCTTATTTGAGTTGGAGTTTGATTTGGTTCACTTGCCCACCCACATCTACATCAATTGGTATCAGAGCCAAGGTTTTTAAGTGACCCACTTCACACCCAAATACATCCCAAAAAGCCAAAACACAAAAACAAAAAAGAAGCACAAAGCGGCAAAACCATTCCCGAAGTCCAGAAATTTCGCACGGTGCCCCCGTGCCATACCACACGACCGTGCCCTCCCTCCTATTCTCCAAAGCAGCCTTTTCCTAGCTTAAACACATAACCCACCCACAAAGAACCCTTAAGCATTCATCCATCATGATTTCTCTTGGGAACTTGAGAAAAGAGATTTCTTTGATTGAAAAGGAGATGGTCATCCTTGAAACTCCGAAGTTTCGTGGCCAAAAGGAAGATTTTCCTTGCTGGATTTCCAAGGTGGACCAAGTCTTTGCTCGCTACAACATTGAAGAGCAAGAGAAGTTCAAGGTGGTTATCAAGAAGCTCCGAGGCCATGCGCTTGAATGGTGGGAAAAGTACAAGTATAAGAGGCAGAAGAGAGGAAAAAGTAAGATCAAAACGTGGGACAAGTTGAGAGGAAAATTAATCGATGCTTTCGCTCCAACCTCTTACTTACACAACCATCCTTTACTTTCCTTTGAGGTAAACAACTTTGATTCCTCTTCTAAAAACCTCTCTTTCAACAAGGGAAGCTCAATTCCATCCCCTCAACCCACATGTTTAGCCCCTTCCACTCCACAAAAGAAGCAAACTCCACCAACAAGCCAAGCCCTTGCAGATCGACCTAACCCCGACCCTTTGAACCTCAGGAGGTGTTCTAAGTGTCAAGGCTTTGGTCATGCACTCTCGGACTGCCCCAACAAGGAATTCATCACCATCGCCGAATGGGAAGAAGCCATGGAGGAAGAAAAGGAGGAGAACGATCAGGAGGATAGCCTTGAAGAAGAAATTGAACTCAAGGTTGAAAAAGAAGAAATACTTCACTTAGAGAAGGTTTCTCAAAAGCCAAACAAAGATGAAGAGATTCTTGGAGAAAAAGGGTCAGGCCTAGTTGACCTACCTCCTGTTTTTGATGACTATGGTGACGATGAGACCTTTGAACTTGAGGGACAAGAAGACTATTCATGTCCTTCGCCACTTGTGCTAGATCACCATTTACATAAGGGAATAGCATGTGTTGCTCACTTTGATCCTTGTTATGACAATTTCATTGTTCCATTATCCCCACAATTAGAACCTGAACTAGCTGAACTTATAACCATGGGGGGACAAATGGGAAACACAAGTGAGGGACAACTAAAAGGGACAGATGAGGAAGGCGAACATGGAGAACCCTTGATCTTTAAAGAAGGATGTCATGAAAACCATGAGCTGAATTGTGACCTACCTCCAAGAGTTGAAGAGCATGAAGTTGAAGAACTCGAAGTGCCCGAGTTAAAGCCTTATTGGGTTGTTGACGGAATTGAGGAACTCTTGAGTCAAGAAGAATACCCTCATTCACAACAAGAATTGAGGACAATTTTTTTCGAAGAGAGAGGGATTGATGTATATTTTCAAGGGGATCATTTTCATTCTTTAAACTCAACTTCAAGGGAGGTAAGTTTCAAACAAGTACATGCATGGCAAGGCTCCTCTTTGATTCCAATATTTGAATTTCATGACAAAAGACACTTTATGGAGTTTTATTTGAACTTCAAAGTGCCTTTTCCAAACGGGTTTTCCAAATGGGGGTCAAGAGTACCTTGCATTTCAATATTGATGGAGACCATCTTGAGAAGCCCAAGGACCATCAAGCTCAGCCCAAGGAGGACTCACTCAAGTTTCAAGAGGTCAAAGAAGTTGCAAAACTTTGCCGGAAATTGGCGTTTATGCCCGAAGAGGTAGTACCGCCTTCATCCAGAAATTTCCCGATTTTTGTGTGCACTTTTGGCCTAACTAACGTGGACCCACAACTTGAGGCTCCACATGGTTTTGAAGCTTAAGATGTCAGCTTTAAAATAAGCCCAATTTTATTTAATTTGGACATCATTTGATTGGGCAAAATATCACTCAAAGATACGTTGTGCTGATCCAGTCCAGTCTGAGATAGGTGCATTGTTTGGGCCATAACTTTCAAACCGCTTATCCAAATTGAGCAAATGAGCCCATTCTGGAAAATAGACTTCCAGGGCTTTCTAACAAGCCCAAGAACGCGTGATTTGGCCGAGTATTCTGGAAGTTATGCTCTGTTGAAGTTGAGGCAGTTGCAAGGATTAATGCTGGGAATATGAAGAGTCTTAGGTTACATATATTTGTGTGGCTGATATTGTGCACGTTTTAGATGCTTCTAGATTGATGTAATCAGCTGCAAAAATCCTAGAATATTCCTTGTAACCTCCCCCACCCCCTTTTATGATGTGTCTTTTCATTTTTCTTAGACTTTTCATTAGCTAGTTTTAATTGTTAGGAGTTATTTGAGTCTTTTGATTGTCTTTTGCTGAGTCTATAAAAGGGGAGGGGCATGTGAAGCTAATCATTCAGCATTGTAAGAGATTTCCAAAGTAATACAAGCACCTTTGAGAGTGATTCTCATTTGTGTCTCAAAATTCCTAGTTCTATATCTTGAATTTGGCTCATTCAAGTGGTGTTCTAGGTTCTCTTCCTTTTCCAATTGGAGTGATTCCTTGGTTAAGACAAGAGAATTAGCCCAAGGTCAAGTCATTGAGTGGCTCCGTGAAGGATTATCTCAATTACAAGATCTTGTTCTATCCCTTTTTCTTGTGTAGTGAAGTTCTTCATCCATCTCATCCATCTTTCATTTCTCTTTCCAATTTGGCTTATTTGAGTTGGAGTTTGATTTGGTTCACTTGCCCACCCACATCTACATCATCTGGATAGTTCTAAGCCTTGTGATTAGATAAGATACACCACTAATCACTTAGCTTAGGGCCCTTAATCTTGGATTAGGATAAGATACACCACCTAACCAAAGATCAAGACTCACTTGGTCACCACCTTAATCGGCCACAATTAAGGATAAGCAAGTTAAGTGTTTAAGAAATCACAAGACACAAAGTCTTTGCTCTCAACTTTAATACTCAAAACTTATATTACTCAATGAACAACTAAGGCCCTTATATAGCCTTCAAAATACACTAAAAGAGCTTTCCTTCTAAGCGAGGAAAGGCATTAAGCTTGCTAATCACTACCTAGCACACGGTTTAATCTAATACAAACCAAAGCTGAAAGTTTATATTACAAAGCACTTAATTTATCTTCCTAAGCCTTTTCCTTTGCATTAAGAAATGTAGATGACTCAATTTCCCAGCTAGGGAGGCAAGAGTGCACGGCTAGCCACCTCAAAAAGACTGAAAATTGCATGTGTGCCATGTCATGCTTGAGTGGTCGAATGAGAGCTTGCAAAATGGTGGTGTTTCACTAGCTCCACGTGTCTCTTTCTCAAGTAGCTGAGTGGTGCTTAATCAAGCAGCTCAAAATGACCTGCTTGGCAGCCTTCCACCTTAAGCAAACCCCTTGAAGGAGGAAAACCACCAGGCTAAGCAACCGGGTGTCAAGCAGCCCGTTTCTGCCTCCAGTTGCAACGCATGTTTGACACCTCAAATGATGACTAATTGCTACGTTTCTTACATGGTTGGAAACCTCAAGATGTCTAGATTACCCTCCTTTTTGAATCATAGCAATTGGACGTCATTTGCCCCTTGAATCAGCCTGATTTCCCAAACCGTGCAGATTGGACTCCAAAACAGCACAGGTTTACTAATTAGCTTAGTTCACTAACCAATTGAACTCCAAATCTGGTAATTCCAATTGGAAATGAAAGCTAAGATCTTGGGTACCCAAAATATGTAAAAATTCAAGACTTAAGCTAAACTATATCATAAGAAATAAAAAGAACAAAACCGGGTTCATCCTGGCCCTGCTGGGCAGTTTTGACACCTTGGGTTTAATTGCTGATTTGAACGACCAAATGAAGTCCAAATTGGATGAAACTTGATTTGTTGGAAAGCTAACATCTTGATCTTCAAATCCATCAAAAAATATTAGACGTAAACCCTTAGTATGTTTGAGAAATTAAGCACACAAAAACGGGTTAGCTGCTGGATTTAACCCTTGCCCTGCAGTTTCAATGTTTAATCAAAACTTGGATGATTTATTCATCCTTAAACCAGCATAATAAGATTACCTAATTTGATTTGATTCTTTTTAAACAAAAGGGATGGAGGGATTTCCATCACCTCCACTAGACCAAAATGGCCTTCCTCCTTCACCTTCTTCGCTAGATGACTCATGAGGGTAGCTTTCTTCTTCCTCGGGATAAATCCGAGGCCCTTGTTACGTGGGACTCCTTGAGTTTCTCATGTTTCTTCCCTTCTCCTCTAGGAGTTGGCCAAGTTGAGTTTGGAGGTACTTGGCCTTGACCTCCAATTCAGCCTTCTCCTTAAGAACGGTCTCCGCAACTTGTTTCGGGGTGAGGCTAGAAGACATAGTTGTAGTAGAGTAAGAAGTATGGTGTCGCGGAACTGGAAGCAGGGAGCACGGTCGTGCTATGTGGCATGGCCTGGCCGTGCGAGGCTGCTGGAACTGGGTAAGTGTGTAGGGGAAAAGGCACGGTCGTGCCGTACGACACGGGGTGCCGGCACTGAATTGCTGTTCTGGGCACGGTACGGGGCGTGCAAGGGAGAAATAGAGGGGTGGTTGATGTATATTTTTGAAGTCCAAACTCACAAAAACATACACAATGGGTTAGCAATCTGATTTTATGTATTCAAGCCTCACCAACACTCAAAACTCTCAAAGGAAACCAAGAACACAATCTGGGCAGAATGTACGTTATGTATAGAATGTGAGTAAACCAAGCTAAATGGGATAGACAAGTGGGTTTGCAAGAGATAATCTGATGCATCAAACCTCAACAATCACCTTAAATACGCAAGGCTCAAGGTACTCTATCAACAATAGACTGCAAATCAACAAGTTTGTAATTGTGAATGTAACTAAGAGGGATAGATAAAGCAAGATCTTAAGACAAGAGATAATCCAAAAAAGGAGCCACTCCTGCTAAGAACTTAGGCAACCTCCTTAGGTCAATTAGGATACAGAATTGAATCACCGCCTAATTGAGAAAAGGAGATCTATAACACCACTTGAGGGGCCAATCTCAAGATATAGAACTAGGGATTTGAGGAAGAAAAGAGTGTTTGAACTCAATCCTGAAATTGTACTTGATAATTGACAATTGCTTGATGAAACAAACTTAGATATGGCCTTTTATAGAGCTGGCCTTACATATGAAAAGACACAAACACAACTTACTAGGTTAGATTAGTAAATGCAAGAAATAAATTACAAAGTAAAATTAAAAGAAAACAATGCAACACGGATAACTAGGGCTTGAGAACTTGATTCCATCAGCTTGGAGACTTGTTAAACTCAATTTCCCACTAAGCATAGGATGTATCAGCATTGGGAGTAACGGGGACGTGGATTAAGTCCCTAGGATTGAAGTTTCCCTATGCATTAATTGTTCCTAGTATTCAGCGCTTTCTCACAGCAGCAGGGTCAGATTCAATGGGTCATAACTCTCTTGTTTGTGATCTAAATTCGATGATTCAGGAGTCAAATGAAAGCTTGAAGAGTCGTTTTCCAATGGAAAAAGTTTCACCAGATTTGGATTATCCGTTTGAAAGAAATGGGCCGTAGAGTCCCGATGGTCCAAACCAGACTGGATTCTGGCCGGTTTACTATAGGGCTTAATTTGGCCAACTAAATGGACTCCAAATGACTTGAAACCTTTTTTATTTGAAAGCGGACTTCTTAAGCTTAAAGTTAGGATAGAAAACCCTTGGATAAATCGCGTTGATCATGGATAAAAGTTGCCTTAAAATCGGACCTTGTGCACTGGAATTCTGCCTAGTTTGCAGGCTTGATTTGTCTGGCTAATTTAAATGACCAAAAGACCTCCAATCCACTTGTAACTTGATTCATATGAAATATCTCTTCCTAAACTTAAATTCAGGCTAGAAAAACTTTGGCTAAATCATGTGAAGAATAGATGAAAGTAACCTCAAAGTCAGACTAGCTGACTGCTAAGTTGATTAAACTTGAATATTCTGCCCATACTTAGTTTTCCCTATGCATTTATCCTCACAATGACTCAAGGGCCCTTTGGAGGACATCTTGGGCCTCCCAAATGATGAAATAAATAGCTCCTAAATGCATTGGATGCACCTTTAACTTGTCGTTCAAAATCACCCTCGAATCTGATGCGTGAGATCAAACTATATATACATTACACTCCCCTTGTTGAAGTAGATTCATCCTCGAATCTGTTGCTTGAAGCATGAGAAACCTGGAATGGTGCTTCCAAACTTGGAATGGGCAGACTAAGGGAGGAGTTAGCACTCGCTTTCCCTTCTTAGGACAAACACCCAACTTAGTGCTTCTTTGATTCCCATAGTGATTGTTCTCGAACAAATCACATATAAACACAATTTTAGCACCCCTATAGTGTTTCCCTCTTTCTTTTTTCTCCTTCCCTCTTGGTTGTCCCTCACTTGTGTTTCCCATTTGTCCCCCCATGGTTATAAGTTCGGCTAGTTCAGGTTCTAATTGTGGGGATAATGGAACAATGAAATTGTCATAACAAGGATCAAAGTGAGCAACACATGCTATTCCCTTATGTAAATGGTGATCTAGCACAAGTGCCGAAGGACATGAATAGTCTTCTTGTCCCTCAAGTTCAAAGGTCTCATCATCACCATAGTCATAAAAAATAGGAGGTAGGTCAACTAGGCTTGAAGCTTCCTCCCCAAGGCTCTTTTCATCTTTATTGGGGTTAGGTTTCTCCAACCAAAGGAAGGAAGTTGATGTAAAGGTCAATGGGTGTGAATACACACACCAACCTCACACCAAAGAAGACCAAAATTCAAGAGTGCTCACGGACTGAAGTGGCACGGCCGTGCTAGGAGGCACGGGTACACTGTGCTATATTGCTGCCCCAAAAACTAGAATTGCCTAGTTTTACCCGGTTTGAGAGCTTTTCAACTCTAGCTGGTTTTCTAGCTTTTTGGTGAAGTGGACATGGCGGAAATGGGTGCGAATGATAGTAGAAAGAGTGGAGTAATGAGGGCAATTGATGAATACGATTAGTGGAAGTGATTACCTTGAACAATCAAACAATCAACTTCACTAATGAACCGGGTGGGATGGACTGGGATGAGATGAGACTAAACCCTTGGATTGGATACAGAAATCACCACCAACCTTTGAGTTTAGGGCCCTTAATCTTGATTAAAATATTATGTAAAGGCCAAGGGTAGGGACAACCCAAGCAACCTCACATCAAAAGAAAGACAATTCGAGAAGGGAAGACGCACGGTCGTGCGTCCAACCGTGTGCAGCCTCGGGTTGCAAATTGCAGGGTACGCACGGGCGTGCGTTGAACCGTGCGTGGACTGTGATAAGCTTGCCTTGGATGAATCTTCACGGTTTTGAATGTCTTTGAGAGCAAAGCCTATTCTAATGCAATGAGCTTTGTTTGGACTTGATTCTATGAGGGGAAAGGTAGAAGGAGTAGTATTAAAAGGGGGGAATGGAAGTATGGTAGGTGGTTTAATGGAATGACTTGAAGAACATTCAAGTATTGAAGGTGATAAATGAAGAACACGAAGAACGAAGAAGATCAACTTGAAGATTCAAGCTAATCAAGTGATTTAGGATAGAACTAAACTCGAGGATTAGATACAGAAACACCACTAATCTTTGAGTTTAGGGCCCTTAAGCTTGATCAAGATACAGAATCACCACTCAATCAAGATTAAGACTCACTTGAACGCCACTTAGTTTGGCCTAAACTTATAAGCAAGCAAGAGTGCAAGAGTTTTGAAGAGAAAGCTCACAAGCTCTCTATGATTTTCTTTTACTAAAAAACTGAAGTCTTCTACTCTAAATGGCCGTGAGAGGCCTTACATAAGCAGCAAAATGGCCAAGCTAAGCAAGCTAGCAAGCACCTCACTTTTCCTTCCTAGGAGGGAAAGGTATTAACTAGCTCTAATTGCCACGGTTAGAGCTAATTGGCTTCAAGCATGCTTAAGACTAATCAAAACACACTTAAACCTTCAAGGAAAGCAAGACAAATGATCATTACAATATAATCAACTTGTCCCTAAGCTTAATCAGCGTTCAAAGGCAGCAAGTAGCCATGTGAGTAGCCGAAAAGTGGCAATCCCCTTTGCGGCTGGCCAATGGCATTCAAGGGACATCTTTCCTTGTCTCTTCCTTCTCATTGGCCGTTCTTTCCAAGGTTGTAGCTGATGATGATTGCCTTGGGGTGTGTGCCCAGCCTTGGGAGGTGTGCCAACTCAGTTGATAGCAAGGAAACCCACCGGAAAGGGTTTGCTTAGCCGTGCCTCCAAACCGTGCGCAATGGGCAGTTTTACACTCGGTTTTCAGGCCAAGTTTACCCAAAGCAAAAAGGATATGGCTTGGGTTTTAAACGTGGGGGAGAAAGTTAAAAGGTGTATATAAACCCCCTCATTTAAGAAATCAAGGCTAAACATGGATTAAGTAAGGTAATCACATGCAAACTTTTAACCGTGCAGAATTGGACTAATTCTGGCCGGTTGGGAAAAACGCCTTTGATCTTTCATCCTCTTGTGGCATGACTTGAATTCAATGCTTGGACTTGAAAGTTAACTTCCTGAGGATTCCAAAAATGCAAAAATATTGGCCTTAAGCCACGAAATGGCTTAAGAAATCAGATGCACAAAACCGGGTTTGTGCAGGCCGGTTGTGCTAGTTTCAGCTTCTTGCCAAAGGTGAGCCATCTTCTTGGTTTGGGACCTTGTTCTTGGCCGACTTGGACTTGTCTCATCTGGAGCAAGGTCTTGGCTAGGTAGGACTCCACCATCCTCCCCCTGTTGAAAAGATTTGATCCTCAAATCTGGTGGGGAAGTATCTGGATAGAAGGGACTCAAATCAGCTACATTAAAGGTGGCTGAAACCTCAAAATTACCAGGGAGATCAATCTTGTAAGCATTGTCGTTGATTCTCTCCAAGACTTCAAATGGGCCTTCAGCTCGTGCCATGAGCTTGTTTTTCCTCTTAGAAGGAAAACGTTCCTTTCTCAGATGGATCCATACCAAGTCTCCTGGTTGAAAGACAATCTTTCTCCTATGCTTGTTGGCGTGTGCTTCATAGGCTGCATTAGTCTTCTCAATGCATGCCTTCACCAACTCATGGAGCTTTTGAATCTCTTTTACTCTTTGTGTTGCATCAGCATGGGGTTTTTGATCTTGGGGCCGTGGGGTAAGATCATTTGGACTCAAGGGATCAACCCCGTATACCACTTTGAATGGGGAAAGACCAGTAGCCTTGCTAGGCGCCCTGTTGTATGCAAACTCGGCTTGGGGTAAGAGTAAATCCCAGGCTTTCGCATTAGGTTTAATCAAAGCCCTTAGGAGAGTACCCAGGGTTCGATTAGTGACCTCAGTCTGGCCATCAGTCTGGGGATGACAGGTAGTACTAAACAGCAGCTTAGTACCAAGCTTCTTCCAAAGAGTAATCCAAAAATGACTAAGGAATTTAGTATCCCTATCCGAAACAATGGTCTTAGGAATACCATGCAACCTCGTTACCTCTTTAAAATAGAGCTCGGCAATGTGTGTAGCATCATTTGTTTTGCAGCAAGGAATGAAATGTGCCATCTTTGAAAATCTGTCCACTACCACAAAGATTGAATCCTTTCCCCTTTGAGTCTTAGGTAGACCCAAAATGAAATCCATACTTACATCCACCCAAGGTAGAGTAGGCACGGGTAAGGGCGTGTATAATCCATGGGGCAAGGTATGGCTCTTGGCTGCTTGGCACATTCCACATCTTCTAAGGATGTCTTAAATATCCTTCTCCGTCCCTGGCCAATAGTAGTGCTCCCTTAACATGGTTAAGGTCTTTGATTCTCCAAAATGGCCGACCAAGGAACCTCCATGAACTTCTCTTATTAAGAGCTCACGAGTGCTACACTTTGGAATGCATAAACGCATTCCCTTGAACAAGTAACCCTCTTGAATTAGGAAGTCTCCCTTTGGATGTTTCAAACATGCAGCATAGAGATTTCCAAGGTCTTCATCTTCGGCGTATAAACTCTTGAGATGCTCAAAACCAAGAATAAGAGCATCTAATTGGAACATAAGGAGGTATCTCCTTGATAATGCATCCGCACCTTGATTTAATTTTCCCGACTTGTGCTTAATAGTGAAGTGGAATGATTGTAGGAATTCAACCCACTTGGCATGGCGTGAGTTAAGCTTATGCTGGCCTTGAATATACTTCAACGCCTCATGATCCGAATGAAGTATAAACTCACTAGCGACCAAGTAATGACTCCAATGCTCTAGGCACCGAATGATAGCATAGAATTCCTTATCATATGTGGAGTATTTTCTTCTCGAGTCACATAGTTTTTCACTGAAGAAGGCCAATGGTTTGCCTTCTTGAGTTAAAACTCCACCAATCCCCACACCGGATGCATCACACTCAATTTCAAAAACTTTCTCAAAGCACGGCAAAACAAGCACCGGTGCTTGAGTAAGTTTCCTTTTCACCTCCTCGAAGGCAGCCTGAGCTTTAGGATTCCATTGGAAGGATGAACCCTTAAGCACTTCGGTCATAGGGGACATGATGGTGCTGAAGTTTCGTATAAATCTTCTGTAAAACGAAGCCAAACCATGAAAACTTCTAACATCATGTATACTCTGTGGTTGAGGCCAAGTGCGAATAGCCTCTATCTTCCCTTCATCAACCTTGATGCCTTCATTAGAAACAATGTAACCTAAGAAGGTGACCTCATGAGTAAAGAAGGTACACTTCTTAAGATTACCATATAACTGCTCACGCTCAAGGACACGCATGATCTGATGGAGATGATCTTGATGTGCCTGCTCGTCTTTGGAATAAATAAGAATGTCATCGAAGTAAACCACCACGAATTTGCCAATAAAGGGCTTGAATACTTGATTCATTAGTCTCATGAACGTACTAGGAGCGTTGGAAAGACCGAATGGCATAACTAGCATATCTTCAAGTCTAGGTATGGGATACCTATACTTGATGGTGATTTTGTTTATGGCTCTGCTGTCCACACACATTCGTTGGCTGCCATCCTTCTTAGGCACCAACAAGGCAGGTACGGCACAGGGGCTTAAGGACTCACGCACAAGTCCTTTTGAGATCAATTCTTCTACTTGCCGTTGGATCTCCATGGTTTTCTTTGGGTTCATTCTGTAAGCTGGCTTGTTTGGAAGAACTGAACCAGGAATGAGATCTATGTGATGTTGAATGTCCCGTTTAGGGGGTAATCCCGAGGGGATTTCTTCTGGAAATAGGTGACAGAAGGCTTGTGTGAGTAATTTGGCAAATGTATGGGACGGTAATGGGGATTCTGGCTCATCTTGTATGGTGAGAATCCACTCCTTAAGAGCCTTGAATTCATGATTCGAAGCCCTTAAGAGAGTTTCACTAAAAGTGAGTAAACAACCAGAATGCTCATGTCCTTTTGTGGGTTTGTTTTTGAGGATTTCGGATGGTGATAATGGCTTGAGAGTAATCTTCTTGCCTTCTTTAGACAAGGAGTATGTATTCATAAAACCATTATGGGTCACCCTTCGGTCATACAACCAAGGCCTTCCCAACAATACATGGCATGCATCCATAGGTATAACATCACACCAAAGTTGGTCTTGATAGTTCTTACCAATGGATAAGGAAATAAGGCACCGTGAATTGACTTGAAGTCCTTTGCTTTGATTCAGCCATTGAATGTTGTAGGGATGGGGATGGGCCGTAGCTTGTAAACCAAGCTTCTCAATCATAGTAAGTGACACCACGTTTGCACAACTCCCACCATCAATGATCAATGAACGCACCTTGCCTTGTACCGTGCACCTAGTGTGAAAAATGTTTTCCCTTTGTTCATCTTTGGTGCTCTTTTGGCCGTTCAAGACCATCCTCAAAACCAGCATCTCTCCTTCATCAGCTTCCTCCTCGACTTCTTCTTGACTTTCTTCATGAGCTTCCGTGATGTATATGTGGGTGGCAAGTGAACCAAATCAAACTCCAACTCAAATAAGCCAAATTGGAAAGAGAAATGAAAGATGGATGAGATGGATGAAGAACTTCACTACACAAGAAAAAGGGATAGAACAAGATCTTGTAATTGAGATAATCCTTCACGGAGCCACTCAATGACTTGATCTTGGGCTAATTCTCTTGTCTTACCAAGGAATCACTCCAATTGGAAAAGATAGAGAACCTAGAACACCACTTGAATTAGCCAAATTCAAGATATAGAACTAGGAAATTTTTGAGACACAAATGAGAATCACTCTCAAAGGTGCTTGTATTACTTTGGAAATCTCTTACAATGCTGAATGATTAGCTTCACATGCCCCTCCCCTTTTATAGACTCAGCAAAAGACAATCAAAAGACTCAAATAACTCCTAACAATTAAAACTAGCTAATGAAAAGTCTAAGAAAAATGAAAAGACACATCATAAAAGGGGGTGGGGGAGGTTACAAGGAATATTCTAGGATTTTTGCAGCTGATTACATCAATCTAGAAGCATCTAAAACGTGCACAATATCAGCCACACAAATATATGTAACCTAAGACTCTTCATATTCCCAGCATTAATCCTTGCAACTGCCTCAACTTCAACAGAGCATAACTTCCAGAATACTCGGCCAAATCACGCGTTCTTGGGCTTGTTAGAAAGCCCTGGAAGTCTATTTTCCAGAATGGGCTCATTTGCTCAATTTGGATAAGCGGTTTGAAAGTTATGGCCCAAACAATGCACCTATCTCAGACTGGACTGGATCAGCACAACGTATCTTTGAGTGATATTTTGCCCAATCAAATGATGTCCAAATTAAACAAACTTGGGCTTATTTGAAAGATGAAATCTTAAACTTCAAAAGCACATGGGCCCTCAAGTTGTGGGTCCACTTGAGCTTGTCCAAAAGTGGTCACAAAAAATCGGGTTCCGCAGGGATGAATTCGGCACCAAATTTCTAGCAAAGTTTAACCTCTTTTTGACCTCTTCATAGTGTCGTGAGTCTTTGAACTCACTTAATAAGACCAAATAAGCACACTTCCAAGCATGATCTTCTTTGACCCTTTTCTTCTTTGAAATTGGTCTTGAATAAAAATGATGCATATGGAAATATGCATCATTCCGCAGTTTCATCCTCAATTTCACCTTCAACTTCTTGCTCATCCACAGCTCTCCACTCAGCTAAAGTGATTACTTTGCGGTTTGGGCACTCTGAAGCTATATGGCCTAACCCTTGGCACTTGAAACATCTTCTAGTGCTCATTGGATTGGGATTTGGACGAATTGGGGGTGCTGGGGCCTTTTGTGGTGCTTGGGTTCTTTGTGGATTGAAAGGGAAGGGATTTTGTGGCTTAGAAACTGGTTGGGAACTCCCCTTGTTAAAAGGTTGGTTCCGGGTTGGAGGTCTTTGATGTGGAGGCTTAAAAGTTTGCTTAGCTTTCTTTTGTTGCTCCACTTTGTGAGCAAGCACACAAACCTCATCAAAGGTAGTATAAGCTTGCAATTCAACGACGTTTGAGTACCTAGGATCGAGTCCTCCTAAGTACCTTACAATCGTTTGCTCTTCCGGTTCTTGCAAATCACATTTAATCACAAGCTTTTCAAATTCTCTAGTGTATTCTTCAACACTAAGATTGCCTTGGTTCAGATTATGAAGTTGTGAATAACAATCTTGAACATACGTGGGGGGTAGGAATCTAGCCTTCAACTTGGTTTTCATTTTTTCCCAAGTTCTGATTTTAGTCTTACGTTCCCTAACTCTCTTAGCACATAAGTTGGTCCACCATAAGGAAGCATACTTACGTAACCTTAATGCCACCAACTTGACTTTCTTTTCTTCTGGAACGTCCTTATACTCAAATACCCCCTCCACTGTTGATGGAAGGTTGTAAGGGAGAAGAACCACTCACAACTTACTTCAAAGTGGATTGCTTGACACAAGGAGAAGGAAAACCGCAACGGATAGGAAAATCAAGAGTTTGGGATAATCAAGTGGCCTTTCAAGGGATAATCCTAGGAGCCACCCTTGGAGAACACTTGGGCAATCTCTTTATATCAACTAGTTACAGAGTTTAATCACCTTCTAGTTGAGAGAAAGAGACCTAGAGACCCACTTGAGTTGCCAAGCTCAAGATACAACACTAGGAATTTTGTGGAGAGAGTTTGAGAACTCACAATTGCATTTCATTCAAGTTGCTTCCAAAATGAGGCTCAAGCTGGTTTTTATCAGCTTATGGCCGAGTTCCTCCCCCCTTCCCATGCAGCAAAAACAATACCAAGTACATTTGGGAGAGGGAAACACATTACATCCATCACTCACCTAGCTTAACACCTCATCACTAGCTTAAGCTACTTCATTAGGGGCCATGATGCCTCCTAAGTGATGTGTCAAGCTTATAATGGTCCTAAAATGCAGCAAAAGTAATCAATTCAGCAAGTGGATGAAGCAAAACCCAAGATATCAACCCACTTGTACCGGCTAGGAAGAAACCGGTTAAAGGGGTGTTTCGCTTGTCCTTTTGGCTGGGTAAAACCAACACAAGGGGGTGCTTTTGATGTAAGTCTCAAGGGTAGGAACAATCCAAGCCAACTTACAACAAGAACACAACCAAAACAAGTGGAAAACTCACGAACCAGGGGTGGCACGGTCGTGCTTCAAGGCACGGGGGCACCGTGCCAACTTGCTGCCTAAGCACGCCTAGTTTGTGATTTTCACGGTTTTTGAGATGGCTTTTGTGTTTGGGCTCAAAACTGAATCAAAGCAAGAATTCTTGGCCTTGATTAAGCTTGAAATGAATATGAAAAGAAAAAAAAGAAGAGAGGAATGAAGTTCACTGATTAGAACATGAAAAAGGAGAGCTTTGGTTTAAGGAACCCAAAGCTAACTTCATGAACTTTAAGTGAATTCAATGGAATTTGGATAGTTCTAAGCCTTGTGATTAGATAAGATACACCACTAATCACTTAGCTTAGGGCCCTTAACCTTTGATTAGGATACAGATATACCACCTAATCAATGATTAAGACTCACTTGGACACCACCTTAATCGGCCTAATTAAGGATAAGCAAGTTAAGTGTTTGAGAGGAACACAAGACACAAAGTCTTTTCTTAATTTCAATACTCAAGCTTCTTGTTTTACAAAAGAGCAGCCAAGGCACTTATATAGCCTTGTGATTACATGAAAAGAGCTTTCCTTCTAGGCAAGGAAAGTCATTAAACTAATCCTATGCTTAGTAATACACGGTTTAAGCTAAAACATACATAAGCTGAAAGTTTAAGCTACAAAACACAAGATTTCCTTCTTAAACTCTTTCCTAAGTATTAAGAAACCTTGTTGACTCAATTTCCCTTCAAGGAAGGTAAGAGTGCACGGCTAGCCACCTCAAAAGGACTGAAAAATGCATGTGTGCCATGTCATGCTTGAGTGGTCGAATGAGAGCTTGCAAAATGGTGGTGTTTTACTTGCTCCACGTGTCTCTCTCACAAGTAGCTGAGTGGTGCTTAATCAAGCAGCTCGAAATGACCTGCTTGGCAGCCTTCCACCTTAAGCAAACCCCTTGAAGGAGGAAAACCACCAGGCTAAGCAACCGGGTGTCAAGCAGCCGGTTTCTGCCTCCACTTGCAACGCATGTTTGACACCTCAAATGATGACTAATTGCTACGTTTCTTACATGGTTGGAAACCTCAAGATGTCTAGTTTGCCCTCCTTTTTGAATCATAGCAATTGGACGTCATTTACCCCTTGAATGAGCCTGATTCCCCAAACCGTGCAGATTAGACTCCAAAACAGCACGGGTTTACTAATTAGCTTAATTCACTAACCAATTGAACTCCAAATGTGGTAATTCCAATTGGACATGAAATCTAAGATCTTGGGGACCCAAAATATGTAAAAATACAAGATTTAAGCTAAACTACATTATAAGAAATGAAAAGAACAAAACCGGGTTCATCCTGGCCCTGCTGGGCAGTTTTGACACCTTGGGTTTAATTGCTGATTTGAACGACCAAATGAAGTCCAAATTGGATGAAACTTGATTTGTTGGAAAGCTAACATCTTGATCTTCAAATCCATCAAAAAATATTAGACGTAAACCCTTAGTATGTTTGAGAAATTAAGCACACAAAAACGGGTTAGCTGCTGGATTTAACCCTCGCCCTGCAGTTTCAATGTTTATCCAAAACTTGGATGATTTATTCATCCTTAAACCAGCATAATAAGATTACCTAATTGATTTGATGCGTTTTTAACAAAAGGGATGGTGGGATTTCCATCAGCTTTGGATGGGATTTGAACCCTTGACTTGATAAATATTTAAGTCCCCTTTCATGCTGCAAAATTTCAGAACGAGTGGACTTAAGTTGGTGGTCCAAATTCCTCCTTAATTCGGATGCTGCTGTTTTGGCGCCCAGCCTGCGCACTTGGAAAGATCTTACTGATTGACTAACCAAACGACCTCCGAATCCTTTGCAACTTGTTTTGTTGGATTCCTAACATCTTAAACTTAAAGAAAGGGGGCAAGGCAGTTGTTCATCCCCTCACCTTCAAGTCCCAAAAGATGCACAAAACCGGGCCAATTTCCGGTTGAATCTGCCCATGTTCCGTCCGAATGCTCTATGACTTCCTTGACCAAGGCATGGGTGTTCTTGACTTCCTTGGGGCTTGAGGAGGTGTGTGGAGTTGCTGGTTGTGCATTTGGAGTTTGATCATGATGGTCCCCATCATTCCCCCCAGCTTGAATGGAGTTTGACCTCAAACTCGGCAACTCTTCTTCTTCATCATACTATGGGCTTAAATCAGGCACATTGAAAGTGGCGGACACCCCATAGTCTCCGGGGAGGTCTATCTTGTATGCATTTGGGCCAATTTTCTCAAGGACTTCAAATGGCCCATCCGACCTTGGTAATAACTTGGATTTCCGCTTGCTTGGGAATCTCTCTTTCCTTAAATGGACCCACACTAGGTCCCCGGGCTGAAAATGAGCTTCTCTCCTCTTCATGTTGGCATAGGACTTAGCTTGCTCATTGAACTTTTCAATCCTTTCTCTCACCTTAGCATGAAGCTCTTGGACCTCCTTTGCTCTCTTCTCGGCTTCCCAACTAAATTTAGTGGGGTTAGGAATAGGAACAAGATCAATGGGAGTCCGTGGGTTGTTGCCATACACAACTTGGAAGGGTGAGAGGCCCGTGGCCTTGCTTGGGGCTCGGTTGAATGCAAACTCCACATGGCAAAGTAGTTCATCCCAACTTTTAATGTTCTTCTTTACCAAGACCCGAAGTAATGTGCCCAAAGTGCGGTTTGTTACCTCGGTTTGGCCGTCCGTTTGGGGATGGCATGAGGTACTGAATTTGAGATGAGTACCAAGCTTCCTCCATAATGTGAGCCAAAAATGACTCAAGAACTTAGTGTCACGATCGGACACCATACTCCTTGGTATTCCATGCAACCGCACAATCTCTTTGAAGTAAAGATTGGCCACTTGTGAAGCATCAAAGGTGGGGTGACATGCCACGAAGTGGGCCATCTTGGAGAATCTATCAACCACTACCATGATAGAGTCTTTGTGTCTTTGAGTCCTTGGTAACCCCGTGATGAAGTCCAACCTAATATCTTCCCAAGGCCCTTGAGGAACCGGCAAGGGGGTGTAAAGACCTTGAGGCCGTATGTGATCCTTAGCAAGTTGGCAAGTAGAGCATCTTTTAATGAAGTGCTCCACATCCCTTGACATCTTGGGCCAAAAGTAATGCTCCTTAAGCATAGAGCATGTCTTCTCAACTCCAAAATGGCCGGCTAGAGCTCCCCCATGGAGTTCTTGAATCAAAAGCTCTCTAAACCCACATTTAGGAATGCAAAGTCGGTTTCCCTTGAAGAGGAATCCGTCCTCTAGGTGGAAAGGACCGTGGGCATGGCTAGAACATTTTTCAAGGATGGTCTTGAAATCTTCATCTTGGGTATACATAGCCTTGATGCACTCAAACCCAAGTACCTTGGATTCAAGAGTAGAGAGTAAGAGATATCTTCTTGATAATGCATCGGCCCCTTTGTTCATTTGGCCGGATTTGTGGTGGATCACAAAGTGGAAGGATTGCAAGAACTCTACCCACTTGGCATGTCGTGGATTGAGCTTATGTTGTCCTTAGATGAACTTCAAGGCTTGATGATCCGTATGGAGGATGAACTCGCCTCCCACCAAGTAATGCCGCCAATGTTCCAATGCCCTCACTAAGGCATAGAACTCCTTGTCATATGTAGAATACTTCCTTTTGGCGTCATTGAGCTTCTCACTAAAATAGGCAATGGGCCTCTTCTCTTGTGACAACACGGCCCCGATGCCAACCCCGGACGCATCACATTCTACCTCAAAAACTTTGGAAAAGCTAGGTAGTGCAAGGATGGGTGCACTAGTAAGCCTCTCCTTGATCTCTTCAAAGGCACGTTGGGCCTTCTCATTCCACTCAAAGTGCTTGGCCTTAAGGATTTCGGTCATAGGTGCCATGATGGAGCTAAAATTGCTTACAAACCTCCTATAAAAGGAAGCCAAACCATGGAAACTCCGGACTTGTTGGATTGACATGGGGTAGGCCACTCACGGATGGCCTTGATCTTCTCTTCATCCACTTGGATGCCTTCGGCCGACACCACATACCCCAAGAACTTCACTTGAGGAGTGAAGAAGTGGCACTTCTCTAGGTTGCCATAAAGTTGCTCTTGTGCCAAGACACTTAAAACATCATGCAAGTGCTTGGAGTGCTCTTCTTCTCCACGGCTATACACCAAAATGTCGTCGAAATACACAACGACATATCTCCGAATGAATGGTTTGAGAACTTGGTTCATTATCCTCATGAATGTGCTTGGTGCATTAGTCAAACCAAAGGGCATGACAAGCCACTCATATAGGCCACCCTTGGTTTTAAAAGCCGTCTTCCATTCATCCCCTTCAAAGATCCGTATTTGATAATAGCCACTTCTTAGATCAATCTTTGAGAATATAGTGGCCCCATGAAGCTCATCTAGCAAATCCTCCAACCTTGGGATAGGGTACCGGTATTTGATGGTGATCTTGTTGATAGCTCTACTATCAACACACATTCTCATGCTCCCATCTTTCTTGGGCACAAGTAGAGCCGGAACGGCACATGGACTCAAGCTCTCACGGATCAAGCCCTTGGCTAGGAGCTCATCCACTTGTCTTTGAACCTCTTGTGTCTCTTGAGGGTTCATGCGGTAGGCCGGTCTATTTGGGAGGGTGGCACCCCGGAAGAGGTCGATTTTATGTTGGATGGATCTTTTGGGGGGTAGGCCATGAGGTATTTCTTGTGGGAAGACGTGGGCAAAGGCTTGTAGGAGTGAGGTAAGTAAAGGATGGGAAGATTCCTTTACCTTGGCCGGTTCTTGGCCTAAGAGGATCCACTCTTTAAAGTCTTCGAACTCATGGAGTTGAGAGTGGAGTAAGGTGGTGAGAAAGACATCCAACTTGGGATTGTCTTGAGGGTTCTTTTGTGGGCTAGGCTTGAGGGGAGTGAGGGTGATTTTCTTGTTGTCTTTTGTGAAGGTGTAGGTATTCTTTCGACCATCATGCATCACCCTTCTATCAAAGAGCCATGGTCGGCCCAAAAGAACATGGCAAGCATCCATAGGCACTATGTCACACCATATCTCATCTTTATACGACTTTCCAATGGAAAAAGTAAGCAAACATCGAGTAGTAATTTGCAAACCCTTACCTTGGTTGAGCCACTGAATTGTGTAAGGATTTGGGTGAGGTGTGACCGGAATCTTGAGCTTGTCCACCATGGTTTTTGAGGTCACATTAGCACAACTTCCCCCATCGATGATGAGAGAACACACCTTGCCACTCACGGTGCACCTTGTATGAAAGATGCTCTCCCTTTGCTCCATGTTGTCTTGAGAAGCAATCCCACTTAGAGCCCTTCTAATCACTAGTAGTTCCCCTTCATCCGGGCCCTCTTCTACCTCTTCCAACATTTCGGTCATGTACACCTCCTTTTCTTCTCCATTTTTCTCTTCCTCAATCTCTAGCTCCTCTAATGACTCTTGATATTCGGCTAGAGATACCATTCTCTTGTTTGGACATTCGGAAGCGTAATGTCCAAGACCTTGACAACGAAAGCATCGAACCTTACTAGGGGGTTTTGATGGTGGCTTGGATGGAGTTTGTGGGGGGGCTGTTTGAGGGGGTTTCGGGTTTGGGGGTGGAGAAGGTTTTTGAGGAGTGAATGGGGGCTTTTGAAAGCCATAGGGCCGTGGGGTAGGCTTAGAGATGGGGTTCTTGCCTTTGAGCTTCTTTTGTTTTTCTACCTTGTGAGCTAAAGCACTCAACTCATCAAGGGAGGTGTAGGGGTGTAACTCCACTACATGAGCAATTTGTTCATCAAGCCCACTCAAGTAACGAATCAAGGTTTGGGAATCATCTTCCCTCAAATCACACTTTAGAAGAAGTTGTTCAAAGTCCCTAGTGTACTCCTCTACACTCTTTGAACCTTGTCGGAGGTGGTGGAGTTTAAGGAAATTGTCTTGAAGATAGTGTGGGGGTAAGAACTTGGCCTTAAGTTTGGATTTCATTTGCTCCCAAGTCTTTATCTTACTTTTGCCCTTTCTCACCCTCTTGGACACAACATTAGACCACCATATGGAAGCATATTTACGGAGTTTCAAGGCTATTAGCTTTACCTTTTTGCTTTCCGGGATGTCCTTGTATTCAAATACTCTTTCCACCGTTTGAAGCCAATCAAGGAAGATGTCCGGGTCTAGTTGTCCTTCGAACTCCGGAATGTCGACTTTAAAGTCTCCAAAGCTTCGTCCCCTTGACCTTTGATGTCGTTGGGACCTTGGTGCAAGCTCCCCTTCACTTGAGTCACTAATGGGGTTGCTTCCCTCGGAGTCATCCGAGTCTTGATGCTTGCTTGGACTCTTTGAACTCCATAAACCTCTCCTCTTCTCTTCCATAAGTTGTCCAAGTTGCTTTTGGAGATACTTTAGTTGAGCTTCTACCTCGGCTTTCTCCCTCAGGGCTTGCTCGGCCACTTGCTCGGGTGTGAGGCTAGAAGACATTTTGGCTTTGGAATAGAGAAAGAGTGTTTTGGGACGGGGAGAGGTAGGCACGGTCGTGCTAGCAGGCACGGCCTGACCGTGCTGAGCTACTGGCGAAGAAGTGCTGGGCTGGAATTGTGGCACGGTCGTGCTCAGGTGGCACGGTGTGCCCGTGCCAACTTTCTGGTTGGGCACGGCTGAGATTTTGTGGAGGATGTGTTTGGGCTGTTTTTGTGGTTCTTGTGTTTGGGAGTGTGTTTGGGTGATGGAAGCTTGGCCAAGATGGTAGCCTAAGCTCTGATACCAATTTGATGGAAGGTTGTAAGGGAGAAGAACCACTCACAACTTACTTCAAAGTGGATTGCTTGACACAAGGAGAAGGAAAACCACAACGGATAGGAAAATCAAGAGTTTGGGATAATCAAGTGGCCTTTCAAGGGATAATCCTAGGAGCCACCCTTGGAGAACACTTGGGCAATCTCTTTATATCAACTAGTTACAGAATTTAATCACCTTCTAGTTGAGAGAAAGAGACCTAGAGACCCACTTGAGTTGCCAAGCTCAAGATACAACACTAGGAATTTTGTGGAGAGAGTTTGAGAACTCACAATTGCATTTCATTCAAGTTGCTTCCAAAATAAGGCCCAAGCTGGTTTTTATCAGCTTATGGCCGAGTTCCTCCCCCCTTCCCATGCAGCAAAAACAATACCAAGTACATTTGGGAGAGGGAAACACATTACATCCATCACTCACCTAGCTTAACACCTCATCACTAGCTTAAGCTACTTCATTAGGGGCCATGATGCCTCCTAAGTGATGTGTCAAGCTTATAATGGTCCTAAAATGCAGCAAAAGTAATCAATTCAGCAAGTGGATGAAGCAAAACCCAAGAAATCAACCCACTTGTACCGGCTAGGAAGAAACCGGTTAAATGGGTGTTTTGCTTGTCCTTTTGGCTGGGTAAAACCAACACAAGGGGGTGCTTTGGATGGGATTTGAACCCTTGACTTGATAAATATTTAAGTCCCCTTTCATGCTGCAAAATTTCAGAACAAGTGGACTTAAGTTGGTGGTCCAAATTCCTCCTTAATTCGGATGCTGCTGTTTTGGCGCCCAGCCTGCGCACTTGGAAAGATCTTGCTGATTGACTAGCCAAACGACCTCCGAATCCTTTTCAACTTGTTTTATTGGATTCCTAACATCTTAAACTTAAAGAGAGGGGGCAAGGCAGTCGTTCATCCCCTCACCTTCAAGTCCCAAAAGATGCACAAAATCGGGCCAATTTCCGGTTGAATCTGCCCATGTTCCGTCTGAATGCTCTATGACTTCCTTGACCAAGGCATGGGTGTTCTTAAATTCCTTGGGGCTTGAGGGGGTGTGTGGAGTTGCTGGTTGTGCATTTGGAGTTTGATCATGATGGTCCCCATCAACTGTGTGCAACCAGTCCAAGAAGTCCTCTGGATCAAGTTTGCCTTCATATTCTGGAATTTCAACTCTAAAATCATTAGAGTTACCTTGTCCTCTTGGCTCTTGTCGTGGTTCTCTGAATAGTTCTTCATCACTTGAGGACTCAAGGTGGTGACTGAATACTTGCTCTCGGCCTTGTGATGCTGAATGGGATGGTTCTTCATTGAATTTTTGCTTTTGCTTGAGGAAGGCACCCAATTGCTTGCGTAAATATTCATTCTGGGCCTTGAGCTCTTGGTTAGTAGAAGTAATCTCGTGATTACTCTTCATAATAGTATCAAGCTTCTCTTCTATGCTCATCCTAGTACTCATGTTGTGTTTGAGAAATGGAGAAGAAGGAAGTTTGGATTTTGTGGGTTTAATACCAGGCCAAGATGAAACACAGCTCTGATACCAAATATGATGTAAAGGCCAAGGGTAGGGACAACCCAAGCAACCTCACATCAAAAGAAAGACAATTCGAGAAGGGAAGACGCACGGTCGTGCGTCCAACCGTGTGCAGCCTCGGGTTGCAAATTGCAGGGTACGCACAGGCGTGCGTTGAACCGTGCGTGGACTATGATAAGCTTGCCTTGGATGAATCTTCACGGTTTTGAATGTCTGTGAGAGCAAAGCCTATTCTAATGCAATGAGCTTTGTTTGGACTTGATTCTATGAGGGGAAAGGTAGAAGGAGTAGTATTAAAAGGGGGGAATGGAAGTATGGTAGGTGGTTTAATGGAATGACTTGAAGAACATTCAAGTATTGAAGGTGATAAATGAAGAACACGAAGAACGAAGAAGATCAACTTGAAGATTCAAGCTAATCAAGTGATTTAGGATAGAACTAAACTCGAGGATTAGATACAGAAACACCACTAATCTTTGAGTTTAGGGCCCTTAAGCTTGATCGAATCACCACTCAATCAAGATTAAGACTCACTTGAACGCCACTTAGTTTGGCCTAAACTAAGATAAGCAAGCAAGAGTTTTGAAGAGAAAGCTCACAAGCTCTCTATGATTTTCTTTTACTAAAAAACTGAAGTCTTCTTCTCTAAATGGCCGTGAGAGGCTTTACATAAGCAGCAAAATGGCCAAGCTAAGCAAGCTAGCAAGCACCTCACTTTTCCTTCCTAGGAGGGAAAGGTATTGACTAGCTCTAATTGCCACGGTTAGAGCTAATTGGCTTCAAGCATGCTTAAGACTAATCAAAACACACTTAAACCTTCAAGGAAAGCAAGACAAATGATCATTACAACATAATCAACTTGTCCCTAAGCTTAATCAGCGTTCAAAGGCAGCAAGTAGCCATGTGAGTAGCCGAAAAGTGGCAATCCCCTTTGCGGCTGGCCAATGGCATTCAAGGGACATCTTTCCTTGTCTCTTCCTTCTCATTGGCCGTTCTTTCCAAGGTTGTAGCTGATGATGATTGCCTTGGGGTGTGTGCCCAGCCTTGGGCGGTGTGCCAACTCAGTTGATAGCAAGGAAACCCACCGGAAAGGGTTTGCTCAGCCGTGCCTCCAAACCGTGCGCAATGGGCAGTTTTACACTCGGTTTTCAGGCCAAGTTTACCCAAAGCAAAAAGGATATGGCTTGGGTTTTAAACGTGGGGGAGAAAGTTAAAAGGTGTATATAAACCCCCTCATTTAAGAAATCAAGGCTAAACATGGATTAAGTAAGGTAATCACATGCAAACTTTTAACCGTGCAGAATTGGACTAATTCTGGCCGGTTGGGAAAAACGCCTTTGATCTTTCATCTTCTTGTAGCATGACTTGAATTCAATGCTTGGACTTGAAAGTTAACTTCCTGAGGATTCCAAAAATGCAAAAATATTGGCCTTAAGCCATGAAATGGCTTAAGAAATCAGATGCACAAAACCGCGTTTGTGCAGGCCGGTTGTGCTAGTTTCAGCTTCTTGCCAAAGGTGAGCCATCTTCTTGGTTTGGGACCTTGTTCTTGGCCGACTTGGACTTGTCTCATCTGGAACAAGGTCTTGGCTAGGTTACTCCATCAAGATACAGAATCACCACTTAATCAAGGTTAAGACTCACTTGAACACCACTTAGTTTGGCCTATACTAAGATAAGCAAGCAAGAGTTTTGGAGAGAAAGCCTCAAATGCTCTCTACAGTTTTCATTCAACAAAAACTGAAGTTCTTCTCCATATGGCCGTGGCTTGCCTTTTGTTACTTGCCTCACAACATTTCCTAATCAGCAAGCAAGCTAGCAAGCACCTCACTTTACCCTCCTAGGGAGGAATGGTGTTAATTAGCTCTAATTGCCACGGTTAGAGCTAATCGGTTACAAGCATGCTTAAGGCTAATCAAAATACACTTAAACCATCAAAGAAAGCAAGACAAATGAATATTACAACATAATTAACTTGTCCTTAAACTCAATCAGCTTCAACGGCAGCAAAAGGACCATGTGCTCAATCGAAAAGTGGTTTCCCCTCTACGGCTAGCCAATAGCAAGCAAGGAACATCTTCCCTTGTCTCTCCCTTCTCATTGGCCGTTCTTTTCAAGGTTGCAGCTGATGATTGTCGCCTTGGGGTGTGTGCCCAGCCTTGGAAGACGTGCCAACTCAGTTGAAGAGGAAGAAACCCACTGGTGGAGGTAAAAGAAAACCGTGACACCAAACCGGGTTCAAGGGCAGTTTGTACCCAGTTTTCAGACCAACTTTAACCAAAGCAAAACTGGGTATGATCTGGATTTTAACTGTGGGGGGAAAGTTCAAGGTGTGTAGAAACCCTCCCAATCAAGAAATTAAGGTTAAACAAGGTTTAAGTAGGGTAATCACACCTAAATTTTCAACCGTGCAGAATTGGACCAAATCTGGCCGGTTGGGGAAATGCCTTGATCCTCCATCCTCTTGTGGCATGATTTGAAATCAATGCTTGGACTTGAAAGCTGATGCATATTTCCATATGCATCATTTTTATTCAAGTCCAATTTCAAAGAAGAAAAGGGTCAAAGAAGATCATGCATGGAAATGTGCCTATTTGGTCTTCTTAAGTGAGTTCAAAGACTCGCGACACTATGGAGAGGTCAAAAAGAGGTTAAGCTTTGCTAGAAATTTGGTGCCGAATTCATCCCTGCGGAACCCGATTTTTGTGACCACTTTTGGACAAGCTCAAGTGGACCCACAACTTGAAGACTCATGTGTTTTGAAGTTTAAGATTTCAGCTTTCAAATAAGCCCAAGTTTGTTTAATTTGGACATCATTTGATTGGGCAAAATATCACTCAAAGATACGTTGTGCTGATCCAGTCCAGTCTGAGATAGGTTCATTGTTTGGGCCATAACTTTCAAACCGCTTATCCAAATTGAGCAAATGAGCCCATTCTGGAAAATAGACTTCCAGGCTTTCTAACAAGCCCAAGAACGCGTGATTTGGCCGAGTATTCTGGAAGTTATGCTCTGTTGAAGTTGAGGCAGTTGCAAGGATTAATGCTGGGAATATGAAGAGTCTTCGGTTACATATACTTGTGTGGTTGATATTGTGCACGTTTTAGATGCTTCTAGATTGATGTAATCAGCTGCAAAAATCCTAGAATATTCCTTGTAACCTCCCCCACCCTTTTTATGATGAGTCTTTTCATTTTTCTTAGACTTTTCATTAGCTAGTTTTAATTGTTAGGAGTTATTTGAGTCCTTTAATTGTCTTTTGCTGAGTCTATAAAAAGGGGAGGGGCGTGTGAAGCTATTCATTTAGCATTGTAAGAAATTTCCAAAGCAATACAAGTACTTTGAGTGTGTTTCTCAAAAGTGCAACTAAATTTCTAGTTCTATATCTTGAATTGTGGCAAATTCAAGTGGTGTTCTAGGTTCTCTTCCTTTTCCAATTGGGGTGATTCCTTGGTTAAGACAAGAGAATTAGCCCAAGGTCAAGTCATTGAGTGGCTCCGTGAAGGATTATCTCAATCACAAGATCTTGTTCTATTCCTTTTTCTTGTGTAGTGAAATTCTTCATCCATCTCATCCATCTTTCATTTCTCTTCCCAATTTGGCTTATTTTGAGTTGGAGTTTGATTTGGTTCACTTGCCACCCACATATACATCAAAAGCTAACATCCTGAGGATTCCAAAAATGCAAAAATATTGGCCTTAAGCCACAATGTAGCTTAAGAAATCAGATGCACAAAACCGGGCTTATGCTGGCCGGTTATCCCGTTTGTACTAGTTTCAACTTCTTGCCAAAGGTGAGCCATCTTCTTGGTTTGGGACCTTGTTCTTGGACGATTTGGACTTGTTACATCTTGATCAAGATCTTGGCTAGGTAGGACTCCATCATCCTCCCCTTGTTGAAAAGATTTGACCCTCAAATCTGGTGGGGAAGGGTCCGGATAGAAGGGGCTCAAATCAGCCACATTAAAGGTGGCTGAAACCTCAAAATCACCAGGGAGATCAATCTTATAAGCATTGTCGTTGATCCTCTCCAAGACTTCAAATAGACCTTCAGCTCGTGGCTTGGGTTTGTTTTTCCTCTTAGAAGGAAAACGTTCCTTTCTCAAATGGATCCATACCAAGTCTCTTGGTCGAAAGACAATCTTTCTCCTATGCTTGTTGGCGTGTGCTTCATAGGCTGCATTAGTCTTCTCAATTCGTGCCTTCACCAACTCATGGAGCTTTTGAATCTCTTTTACTCTTTGTGTTACATCAACATGGGGCTTTTAGTCTTGGGGCCGTGGGGTGAGATCATTTGGACTCAAAGGATCAATCCCATACACCACCTTGAATGGTGAAAGACCAGTAGCCTTCCTAGGTGCCTTGTTGTATACAAACTCAGCATGAGGTAAAAGTAAATCCCAGGCTTTAGCATTTGGTTTAATTAAAGCCCTTAGGAGAGTTCCTAGGGTTCGATTAGTTACTTTTGTTTGGCCATTAGTCTGGGGATGACAGGTAGTACTAAACAACAACTTAGTACCAAGCTTCTTCCAAAGGGTAATCCAAAAATGACTCAGGAATTTTGTATCCCTATCTGAAACAATGGACTTAGGAATACCATGCAACCTTGTTACCTCTTTAAAATAGAGCTGGGCAATATGTGTAGCATCATTGGTTTTGCAGCAGGGAATGAAATGTGCCATCTTCGAAAATCTGTCTACCACCACAAAGATTGAATCCTTTCCCCTTTGAGTCTTAGGTAGACCCAAAATGAAGTCCATACTCACGTCCACCCAAGGTAGAGTTGGTACGAGCAATGGGGTGTATAAGCCGTGAGGTAGGGTATGGCTCTTGGCTGCTTGGCATGTTCCACACCTCCTAAGGATGTCTTGAACATCCTTCTCCATCCCTGGCCAGTAGTAATGCTCCCTTAACATGGTTAAGGTCTTTGACTCTCCAAAATGACCCGCCAAGGAACCTCCATCAACTTCCCTGATTAGAAGCTCACGAGTGCTACACTTTGGAATGCACAATCGCACTCCTTTGAATAGATAACCTTCTTGGATTAGGAAATCTCCCTTGGGATGCTTCAAACATGCAGCATAGAGATTCCCAAGGTCTTCATCTTCAGCATATAAACTCTTGAGATGCTTAAAACCAAGAATAAGAGCATCCAATTGGAACATAAGGAGATGTCTCCTTGATAATGCATCTGCACCTTGATTCAACTTTCCCGACTTGTGCTTAATAGTGAAGTGGAATGACTGTAGGAATTCAACCCACTTAGCATGGCGTGAGTTAAGTTTATGCTGGCCTTGAATGTACTTCAATGCCTCGTGATCTGAGTGAAGTATAAACTCACTAGCCACTAAGTAATGACTCCAATGCTCTAGGCACCGAATGATAGCATAGAATTCTGATGGAGGTCGGGTGGTCATCCCTCACTTCTAGAATGTTGATGTAGATGTGGGTGGTAAGTGAACCAAATCAACTCAAACTCAAACTAAACAAGAATCAACCAAAGAAAAGTGAATATGGTGAAAGATAGTTTGAGATGGTTTGAAGAATAATAACAAAAAGAACAAGGATAAACAAGACCTTGTAATTAAGATAATCCTTCACGGAGCCACTCAATGACTTGATCTTGGGCTAATTCTCTTGTCTTAACCAAGGAATCACTCCAACTGGAAAAGGAAGAGAACCTAGAACACCACTTGAATGAGCCAAATTCAAGATATAGAACTAGGAATTTTGAGACACAAATGAGAATCACTCTCAAAGGTGCTTGTATTACTTTGGAAATCTCTTACAATGCTGAATGATTATCTTCACATGCCCCTCCCCTTTTATAGACTCAGCAAAAGACAATCAAAAGACTCAAATAACTCCTAACAATTAAAACTAGCTAATGAAAAGTCTAAGAAAAATGAAAAGACACATCATAAAAGGGGGTGGGGGAGGTTACAAGGAATATTCTAGGAGTTTTGCAGCTGATTACATCAATCTAGAAGCATCTAAAACGTGCACAATATCAGCCACACAAATATATGTAACCTAAGACTCTTCATATTCCCAGCATTAATCCTTGCAACTACCTCAACTTCAACAGAGCATAACTTCCAGAATACTAGGCCAAATCACGCGTTCTTGGGCTTGTTAGAAAGCCCTGGAAGTCTATTTTCCAGAATGGGCTCATTTTCTCAATTTGGATAAGCGGTTTGGAAGTTATGGCCCAAACAATGCACCTATCTCAGACTGGACTGGATCAGCATAACGTATCTTTGAGTGATATTTTGCCCAATCAAATGACGTCCAAATTAAACAAACTTGGGTTTATTTTAAAGCTGAAATTTTAAGCTTCAAAAGCACATGGGCCCTCAAGTTGTGGGTCCACTTGAGCTTGTCCAAAAATGGACACAAAAATCGGGTTCCGCAGGGATGAATTCGGCACCAAATTTCTAGCAAAGTTTAACCTCTTTTTGACCTTTCCATAGTGTCGTGAGTCTTTGAACTCACTTAAGAAGACCAAATAGGCACATTTCCATGCATGATCTTCTTTGCCCCTTTTCTTCTTTGAAATTGGAGTTGAATAAAAATGATGCATATGGAAATATGCATCATACTCCCGGGTTGTTTTGAGTTTGTCCTCAAACTCAAAGGGTTGGCAAGCCTCTCAAGAAAGGGGTCGCGCTTACAATATGGGAGCTTTTGGGGAAGGAGGTCACAGTGCATCACCTCTAGAGAGATATAGAAGAGGGTGAGGGGAGGATGATAAAACGGGTCATACCTGGTGAGGAGAAGAGGCGGAAGTGGGAAATCTTCTTTG